>CM017197.1:10361564-10961564 GCA_004837865.1 Musa balbisiana | reverse complement strand
TCAACAACAACAACAACAACATTATTCCCGATAAATCTTGCAGCTAGCCCTGCAGTTGCAATTTTCCGGCTACAGTTGGATGTTGTTGAACATACATCGCTCCTTCCCTTTTTCCCTTCATGATCATTCTTTTACATGATTCATTTGTTTGACGGAGAACCAGAAGACCATGTAATCATACGTGTTATTTGTGGCGGTGCAAGAAAACAGAGAACTGCATTAATTCCCCTTCTTTCCCCTGTTCTCTTCTTCTTTCTCGAGTGTGGTTGGCAATTTACCAAAAGGGAGGTGTGCGGGGGTTGGTGCAATCCTCCGACCCGGTCCTACTCGCTTTCCTCTTCGTGTGGGGCTCTTGTCGGCGGGTCAACGATTGCGTCCATGCACGTGAAAAAAACCAGGCGACAGAAGAAAAAGAAGAAGAAGAAGAAGAAGAAAGCCGGCATCAATGGCAATTGGACCCGTTAAACCGGTCTGACACGGTATTAATGAGTTGGACCGGATTGAAGCCCTTTCCGGTGTCAACGAATTCCGAGTTGACTCCATAGTTACATTTAACTAAAATATTATACAAAAATAAATAATGACTGTCTGCTTGAGCAAATTGGAGGAAATGGCTAATTGATGAGGGAACTAATTTGCTCGAGCATTTTAAGAACTTCCGCCATAGCCGGCCTCTTTGATGGATCCGATTCCAGGCATTTCTCTGCAATTTGGAAGGCTTCCTTCACCTCTTCGGTAGGAAAACAGCTGAGGGTGCTGTCGACTGCTTGCTCTTGTCTTTCATCTTTGACGACGTCTTTTACCTGTTGCACAATGCTTCAAACCACCATTAGTTTGACTTGGATCGATGTACACCAATTTAGAGAGTTTGGATCGTAGAAGATTTACCCAGGTCACCAGCTTCGTGCCTTCTTCAATGAATGATTCATCTGTGGGCCTTTTACCGGTTAGAAGCTCAAGTAAGACCACACCGAAGCTGTAAACATCTCCCTTTGTTGTTGCTCTCCCTGTGTCGAAATATTCTGATGAAACAAGCAGAGTCATTGTCAAATGGAGACAGGGGTTGAAGAAGATGATGATGGTTGCTGCAGATTACTTACCAGGGGCAAGGTAACCAAATGTTCCAGCTACAATCGTTGAAACATGGGTCTGATCTGGGTGCATCAGTGTTGCTAATCCGAAGTCAGAAACCCTTGCCTCCATGTTCCGGTCCAGCAGTATGTTGCTTGATTTGATGTCTCTGTGGATTATGTGAGGTATGCAGTCATGATGCAGATATGATATGCCTCTTGCTGCACCCGCTGCAATTCTGTACCTTGTAGGCCAGTCAAGAGGCTTCTGTTTGCTCGATTTGCCTGCATCACAAACTTCTTGTCGGCATCTGATTACATGAAACCTAGATCGGTAGAAAGAGCTGTAGATTAATTACCATGAAGCAGAGTGTCCAAGCTTCCATTTGGCATCAGCTCGTATATGAGTAGATTAAACTGTGCTGCAATGTAGTACCCATGGAGACTGACAATGTTCCTGTGCTTTATGTCACCCATGGCGTGCAGCTCTCTTTCAAATCCACGGTCTGTGTCTTTGTTTCCCTTGTTCAATCTCTTTACAGCGAACGCAGTCTTATCGTCTACGGTCAACCTGTAGACTGTGCCGAAGCCTCCGGATCCTATTATGTCCTTGTTTGATAACTTCATCGTCTTCTTCATAAAAGCCTTGGAACTCAGAGATTGTGCTGCTGGAGACCTGAACACCACCATTCTTCCGCCTGCTAAAAGGCAAGTCAGTGCTCTGCTTCACACTCAACAACGTAGATCGCTCTATAACAGAGTGGCCTAAACGGGATTGACCTGATAGGGAATCTTCGATGATTCTGCGTTTGCCTGCCCATCTTTTGTAGAGCAGAAAAGATATAATGATCTTTGACATCACAAACGCAAGACAGCAGATCGTAATATAGAGTGCAATGACAGGAGATCCAGCCATGTCTCGCAAAGTACCTATTGATGATTCAGATCGTCTTCTTTGAGGTTGAGTAGGGAAAGAACTGCATTGCACCCATGAAAGCTTTCAAAATCAAACGTGAAGCAGAGTGCACTCACCGAAATGGAAGTAATAGTATCGGTACCTTTGGACAAGACTCGAAGAAGAAGCTTGCGAAACGACAAATGATGAGTGTCAATCATGGAGTTGGAACCAGGTGATAAGTACAACAAGCAGGGGATCTCCGGAAATGTCAGCTATCCATTGGTGACATGTTACGTGGAAGAGCCACACGAGCCTACCTGTGAAACCTGTTGGATCTTGTGAAACCTGAGCTACCACAACCTTCACTTTCTTCGTGTACTGGATCCTGCTACGGTGGAGAAGAAGGACTGCACGTGAGACCCGTGAATAATATGGATCATTCCGAACCAAATGGTCCCTTATCAAAAGATATACCCAAAAATAATTGCTATGCCACAGAAATGACAAATCCAATGGCCACATTTCTTAGTTTGTCGGTTTTTGGAGGCGGATTGGAGAATCTTTCATGAGCTGTTGCATGTCGCTAGCAACACGTAATGGATGAGCAGTGGTTGGGATGCTCTCATCACTTCCGATCCTTTGGTGACTGTGTCACAATGCCATCTGTGGGACTCTGCGTTCAGAGACTGCATGTGTTGTTCCTCCTGTCCAAAGCAGAGGAGAATTGGTTCGTAACAGAGGCCTCTGCTTCCAGCACACTGAATCAATACAGTGATGACAAGTCAAATCTTCTTCTTCTTCTTCTTCTTCTTCTTCGTACTCAATGTGCGTACCGAACGGTGCATCGCACGCCGACAACCTCTGATTGTCGGAAGCTTCACAGTTTTCCTACCGAAGGTGAGAAGGCAGGATGACACAGGCCTGAGAAGGAGATTGGAAGAAGAATGACCAAAACTAGAAACAACCAGCTGTATCCAATCGTACCTACTACCACAGCGATGGTTCTGCAAGCTCATGTTGGCCTGGATCCAGTTCTTGTCCAGTAAACCACATCTCGTCTACTTTGAACCTCCACTAAGTCTGATGCCACGAAAGTCAAGATTTTCTCCTGAGAATGTGCAGGAAGGGCGCCATAATGGCTTTCCATGCAATAGCTCACCTTGACAAGGGTTATCCAAAGTTTGGTCTCATCCTTCACCCCATTAATCTGAGAAACCAAGGAAAAAAAGGTAGAGAAGATGTGAACTGATGTCTGCTTTGAACGGTCACAAGTGTACTTGCTTCAAAAAGCTGAAAGGGAAAGACATTGAACAGTGCCAGTTGAATCAGAGTCATCCCTCCCCAGCAGATGCTTTAGTTCATATTTATATCCTTATATAGGACCAGCAGACTCTCTCATACGTTGCTTTGCTTATGTCCACTTCTAGTGGACTCAGAACGTGCTGAAGCTCTTCCAGTGATGGTCCCATGGAGATCTTCATGTCCACTTCTAGTGAAGCTCTTCATACAGTACAGTGATGGTCGCATGGAATAATAGTAGCTTTTTGAAGGAGATACATGCCGACGATATAAAGCAATCTGTGTGGCTTCAGATACTTCGTATCGCAGCAGCACGTTCATGCATATGGCTGCATACGTACTGCCAAACCTAAGTCCACTAACTTTGTTCATGGTTATCCAGTGCGTCTGTATTTATCTTTCTTGGAAGTGGTATGACGGGAATGGCCTGATGCCCAAAGCTTGGGAAGTTGATCAACACAAACCTCACTGGACTATCACTGAGCCTTGGTCTGAAAAGGTGGATTATGTCATCAAGAGGAAAGAGGAAAGAAGGTGAAGGATAAAAAGAAGTGGATGCATAAAAGAAAGATTAATGTGCCTTACATATGACACCAAGTTCTATAGCTTTCAGAATTGAACTGGATTTGGGTGTAGTCATCGAAGACAGCACAGATTGGCTATGGGTTAATATGGAGCCTTTGATGAGCCCAATCACATGACAATCTCTGTTAAGAATCCAATAAACTAAAGTGGTGTGAGTTTTTGAAGTGCATAATGCGGTCGTCCCACATATACCTACTTAATGCGGTCCACCAATACCTCGTTACCCACCAGTGTCGAGTTGCATGCGGGTCGTTGACTCGCCCGGTCGTCCACTCAGCCGCCTTCCTCCTCGTCTCGAATCGATTCCCACTCCCTTTTGCCCTCTCTCTCTCTCTCCCCTTCCCTTCCTCTCTATATATAGACATATACTGTGCTACATGAAGAGCATACGATGATCAAAGATGGAACAAAGCGAACACCAAGTCCAACTCCAGATCCTTACGACGTCTCCGATTGCCATTTCTGCGGCCACCGCCACTGCTTCTGAGAAGGTTCTCTCGAAGCTCTCTGTACTGACGAAGTTCCACGCGGGATACTTCCGCATCAGCCTCTCCCTGTGTGGCCAGGCTTTGCTGTGGAAGACGCTCAGCGAGCCGACCACTGACGCCAGCGCGCTCCGACCTGTCCTCCGTAGGCTGCCCTCCGGTGCCTTCGTCCTCCTCTGGTCCCTCGCCTTCCTCACCCTCGTGGCCCTCTGCCTCCTCTACGCCGTGCGCTGCCTGTTCCGGTTCGGCAGCGTGCGCGCTGAGCTCCGGCACCACGTCGGCATGAACTACCTCTTTGCACCCTGGATATCTTGGCTCCTGCTCCTCCAGTCCACGCCCTTCCTCCACCCCAAAACGACTTGCTACCTCCTCCTCTGGTGCGTCTTCTCTATCCCCATCCTCGCGCTGGACCTCAAGATCTACGGCCAGTGGCTCACCAGAGGGAAACAGTTCCTCTCCATGGTGGCCAACCCGACAAGCCAGATCACAGTCATCGGCAACTTGGTCGGGGCACGTGCGGCGGCGCTGATGGGATGGAAGGAGAGCGCCCTGTTCATGTTCTCGCTGGGCGTCACGCACTACCTCGTGCTCTTCGTCACGCTGTACCAGAGGCTGCAAGGGAGCGACTCCCTGCCCGCGATGCTACGTCCGGTGTTCTTCCTCTTCTTCGCCGCGCCGAGCATGGCCAGCTTGGCCTGGGACTCCATCAGCTCCACTTTCGACATCTCCTGCAAGATGCTCTTCTTCCTCTCCCTCTTCCTGTTTGCTTCCCTGGTAATGAAAAGTCTTAACTATCACTAGCTTATTGCCGAAGTTTTCAGTTTGGTGCATCTTTTCAACATAATTCAGTAATTAGAGATATAAGCACCCATCATCCTGTGGCAATAATCACTCTAATCGATATAGTTTACTCTACGAGACCAAGACCACTAATGAAGCTTGAAAACAAGGTTTTGTGGCATGGAACTAATGCGCATGCACAGCTTAGACGGCAAGCAATAAGAGTGAATTGGTCAAGAGAGAGAAAGAAGAAGGACGCGAGATTCCTGGAATGGAAGATAACAACCTGGATTACATGTTAGACGGACTGCTTGCCTGGTCTCTCGAAACTTACATGCTTACTTTTGAAGGAAGAGGCAAGCCACAAAGGAAGCACCACCACGGCACAACATCTCCGTATCCTATGGAGTAAAAAGTATGCGTCGGCGCTTATTGCATTGCATGGGCCGCTCACGCCACCACGTCACATCCCAGTGGCTTCGAATCTCCGTCTGCGTAAGCTTTGACGGTGGCATGAGATCACAGGGAGATGGCTTTGTGCTGCAGGTATCGCGGCCGGCGCTGTTCAGGCGGTCCATGAGGCATTTCAGCGTGGCGTGGTGGGCGTACTCCTTCCCGCTGACCGTGCTGGCGCTCGCCGCCACCGAGTACGCCCAGGAGGTGAAGGCGGGGGCGGCCAACCTGCTGATGCTCGTCCTCTCGGTGCTCTCGGTGCTCGTCACCCTGTCGCTGTTGGTGTTGACGGTCATCAGGACCGGCGATCTGCTGCCTCGCGATGATCCGTTCTTGTGCGCCACATCTGCTGCTGGGGGGGCAACTCGTTGACAACATTCTTCCTTGTATTCGCGTACATTAATACGGACATGAGAATAGATCGCATCGTGTCTCGTGTTCTTTCTTATTTATTCAACCCTTTTAATACCTAAATTTATCGATCTGTGGTTGCCACTGTTCGAATGAAATCATGCGTTTACTTATTTCAGCTTGCAATTATTTGTATGTCATGTAAAATACTAAAATTACTGATTTAATAATACATGACATAAATCGAACAAAACGATTACACTTGGTGGTTCGAATCTGAGCCTAACCTAATCGTCGCACGGTCGAATGCGATACGTACCAAATCTGGGTAAGATTAGGGCTGGAATATTTCCGCCGAACCGTTGGTCGGATTGGGTCAGAATTGACCCACAACCGAAGTCGAGCCACCTCGAAAGCAACCTTCAACCGACACAACCTGTCTATCTCAATTCGTTCACGTGAGTCGATAAAAATTAGGCCGGACCAACCGGTTGAACCGGTCTGATTCGATCAAACAAAAGTCGGGTTCGACCAGCTTTAGACCTAATATTTTGTTGGGATCGCGTGAGAGCATCATATGGTCGCCACTTAACAACTTACGGACGATGCTTCGCGACGCCGAAGAGACGCCTCGGATATGGGGTGGTATTGGGTGCAGCCCAGCACCAACTCGCATATGAGGCTCAACCCGGTCGAATTGCATGTGAACCATGAAAGGGAACCCGGTCTACCCGAAATTTGATGCAAGGATGTTGACCAGTAATCGTAGGTTGTTGCGATATTAAGAGAAAGATATAGGAGAAACCAGAGGGAAAAGACCACTACTAAGATCTAACGAGACCAATAGGAAATCTCAAATTGGTGGAAGAATACACCTCCGTCTTACAGCTCACAAATTGCCGCTCTTCTCCCTCTGCTACTTGTACTAAGCTCGTGTCACAGTGACCACTGTTACTATTGATCACACCAAATTCGTGTGAACCGTGGAAAGAATCCACCGTATCCATATGATGATTACTGCTAAGCTTGCTGCCGTCACGACAGACCGTTATCTCACCGTCGGTGGTGGCATCGGCCGGACAACTTGGGAAGCCGTGGCAGTCCTCGCCGTCGCTTCTGACCGCCACCCAGTTCTCGTCCCACGTCCAATTAGGACTGCTGCTGCTGATCAGATGTTGGATCCTCGCCGACGGTTCATCGTGGGATGGGTGCTCGGCTGATTGCTCGGGAAATGACTCCCAGAATGCCTGGTCGAGAGTGCTCTTCGGCGAGGCCCAGAAGCGATCTGAATCTGGTTTAGACGAAGGATTCGTCGGGGAAGAAGCCACGAATTCGTGCCGGAGGAGCTGCTCCGCCGTCCACCGCTCGCTGGGATCCCTCTTGAAGCACTTGCTCAAGAAGTCCTTTCCCTCTGCCGAGAGCCAGCTCGGGAAGTCCGGCACGACCCGGGAGAAGGCGATCCGATGAACCACGCCGATGGCGTTGGGAACGTCAGGCCACGGCGGACGCCCGGTGGCCATCTCGATAACAGTGCAGCCTAGAGCCCACACGTCGGCCGGAGGCCCCTGCTCTTCTCCCCTGGCGACCTCCGGGGCCATGAACATCGGCGTGCCCCTCAACCCACGACATTCTCCGCTGCCACGATCATCTTCGTCGATCAAGCTTGCGCACCCCAAGTCGGCAATCTTGGCGCGCCCGTCCGACCCAATCAGAACGTTCCGGCCTTTGACGTCGCAGTGGACGACGCCTTCCGAGTGAAGATAAGCCAAACCCCGCAGGATCTGATATGTGTAGGATCGAATTGCGGCCTCATCGAGCCGACCTCCATGCCTGACGATCTCGTCCGACAGCGAGCCTCTCGGAGCATACTCCATGAAGAGATTGTAGTAGAGACCGCCGGCGAGCCTGTGTGAGCTAACGTCGAACCCGAAGCAAGAAACTACATAGGGAGAACCGAGAGAGGACAGAATCCTCTGCTCCCTCTGCAGGACAGAGGAGCGAGAGAGCTCCACGGACTTGACCGCGAAGACCTCTCCAGAATCCAAATCCGTAGCCAACAAGACGGTGGCGGACGAGCCGCGGCCGATGACACGACCTCGGCGCCACCCACCAATTCCCATCTCGCGATGTGATAGCGAAGAGGTGGACAGAAGCGAGCAAGAGGCAGAGGAAAGAGCCTGTTATTGTATGAATGAATGAACTCGGGTAAGAGATTAGATAGATATATATCGAGAGAAGGGGCGACAAATATTTCAGACCCCGTTGAGTGCGAGCTTTCTCATTAGATTTAGTACGTTTGGACTTCCTTGTCCCCAAGAAATACTAATCCAAAGGGTGACGCACGCCGCACTGCGCCACCTGTCCTTCGCTTCAACCCACTGTAAACCGGCGGCCGGGCGTGATAACATTTCGTGTGACGATTGGAGAAGCTCTTCTCTTTCCTTCTCCTACTTCGAGTCTATCCGCCTTAACTTTGAGATTGCGTCACGAAAGTACCGCTCCAGATGGTGCGTCGGCCACAACACCACAACTTAGCTCGCCGGTTTCGAGCCCACGCGGCCGGCTGCAGTCCACGGGACTCGACTTGGACCATCTCAACTCGAGAGAGCGTGAGGAATATTATGTGGGCATCTGCCAACAAGCCGACGGTTGCCTCACCTAACGAATCTAGCAAGCGTGGAGGGCCGTAAATGCCGTTATACCAAATGTGCCAATACATCAGCTCTTAGATTTCACACCTCGAGCCGAGCTCTTGCTTCTCAAGCTCAACAAGTACACGTGTTCCCCCCTGTTACAGTCTCTCGTAGAAGGTGGGTTCACCTGTGCCACCAAACGAGCACAGTGACATATCCATTCAGCACACACCAATTTCTTTGAAATGTTGAGTGCTAATCAAAATATAATAGGATCATAAAGGCAAAAGGGGGCAACTCATCGCTTGCAAGCCAATCATCCCATCCCCCCCTCCCCTTTTTCCTCCCATCTCAAGCCACCCCCACCATCAACACGAGGGAAAGGGATACATGCCCAGCTTCGAGATGCTCTACCTGCTTCCTTCATGGCTTTGCCGACACGCTTCCCTTTCTCGCTCGCTCAACTATCCGCCGGTGGAGTAACGTAGGACGTTGCTTTCGTTTAGTTAGGAGTTGGACCTCCGTTCATCATTCGAGCACACGAGGCTCGTTTTCCAAGCTTATGGTTTTGGACCATGGGAGGGGGATGATGAGCTGCCATGACGTCGGTTCTCGGTGTGGTGTGGTAGGCCATCGAACTCCAAGCCCTTTTGGAATTAAATGACCAAGAAAAAGGAGTGAATGAGTTTGGACGAGGATGACGAGTTGAAATCTAATTCTGCTTAGAGATTGATCGTGGAAGGTTGTGGCTCCAGGAATTGACACCGGTGTCTACAAGATATATCAAGCGGGCATCTTTATTTATGTCCTTGCGATTTTACCTCTATTTATATCCTCGCTATAGATAGAGATAAGGATCATGGAGATAACGCACGTGGAAATATATTTTGGGTAGGTCATAAATATCCCGGTTTGCTTGGTTGGGTGGCCATTTGTTGCGCCTCCGCGCAACCACTTCTCCGTTGTCCCCGCGAATCCCCGGCCCAACAAAACCCGCTATCGATGCCATCCTCCTTCACTTCGCACCACTCCCTCCCCTCTCCCTTCCCGATGGCATCGACGTCCTCCTCCTCCCTCCTCTCCCTTTCTTCCATCATCCACACCGGAAGCGACGCAGGCACACGTACCTGCCTCCGTTCCCGCGTGTCCTCCACCTCGTCAGTACTCTTCCTCTTTTGGCCGCCCATGGAGTCCTTGTGCGACTTCTGTAGCGCCCAGCGTGGCCTCGTTTACTGTAACTCCGACGCAGCCCGCCTATGCCTCCCCTGCGACGCGTTCATCCACTCCGCCAACGCCATCTCCCGCCGCCACCTCCGCTCCCTCGTCTGCGACCTCTGCCTCGCCCGGCCCGCCTCCGTTGGATGCCTAGACGACCGCATTTCCTTCTGCCAGTCCTGCGAGTGGGCCGGTCCTGAGGCCGGCGGCTGCGGCCCCGGCCACCGCCACCGACACCTGAGCTGCTACTCCGGTTGCCCCTCCCCGCACGAGCTATCCGCAACGTGGTCCTCACTGCTGGACCTCTCCGACAGCACTCTTCTTCCTCTTCGGAAAACGACGATGACGACCACCAACCAGAATTGCGCTTCGCGCAATTGCTTGGCGGCCGGGGAGGCTGCGAGCACGGTTGGAAGGGCTGGTGTGTTGGGGGTGACAAAGTTTCATCCCCGTGTGGCTATCGCTTATTCTACCTCGCCGATTGTGTCACCTGAGTCCAGTGTGGTGCTTCCCTGTGGATCAGAACAACAGGGTTTCTTTCACAACGAGTGCAATCTGCCTAAGGTTCTCTCTCTGTCGACTTTGCATCAAACGTACTGCACCATTCAGTATTTTTAATTGCATGTGATGGACAGATGAGATTTCCAGCTTCCAGTAATCTTGGGATATGTGATAACGACGAGCTTTGCAAAGGTTGCAGCACCGGCATTGCTGGCTTCCACTTTCAAGACGGAACAGAGGCACTCGGCTCCCCACAAAACAATACTACAAGCCCATTTCATGATACAGGATCGGATGACTTCATCACGGACAAGAATTTAAGTGGTCACATTGAAAGCGAATTAATCGAGGTTGTCTCTTAGTCTCAGAACTCTCGGTTCATGTCAGCTATTCCTTGTATGGTTGACATTTCCAATGATATACATAACGGGTGCAGAACTCACCTACAGTACAACATGATTGCATGACTCTTCGGTCACCTTACACGTTTCAACTCGCCAATGCTGGGCAGCCAGTGAACAGCAGTAGCAACAGAAGCGACAACCCAATTTTACACACCGGAAATATCTGCCCAACTATTTCTCTTTCTCTGTCAAACCTCACAGGAGGAAGCAGTGCTGATGATCACGAGGACTGTGGGGTATCTCCCATGTTCCTCACAGGTGAGTCAACATGGGATTCTAATCCGGAACCCGGACATCTGCATCTGCAGGAGAGGAACGAAGCAAAGATAACATACAACGAGAAGAAGAGAAGTCGAATGTAAGTTTCTTATATAATGGACATGTAGCTAAGTACATGCCCATCGGTATGTAGCAGTTGGCAATATCTAAGTACGTGTGTTTTCTTGTATTCGCAGGTTTGGGAAATCAATTACGTACGCTTCACGTAAAGTTAAAGATGATACAAGAAAGCGCACGAAAGGCGGGTCTGTAAAAGCTGATGAAACTTGTGACTTCGATCCTTGTCGAGCAGGAAGCAGCTGAATCGGATCAAGGGCATCATTTGTTTCACAGCTTATATTCAGATCAGGTACTGTAAATTTGTGTTCTTCCTGCATGGAGTTTCAGTGATGATCTTTTCCTGGTTAATTTTGATGGTACGGACAAAACCAAAGACACTTGTTAATGGAGAATGTAGTATTTATTACCTCCATTCATCAGTCACATAACCGATGGATCTTACAAAGACATAACACATGTATCATTTTATGTATGCAGGACCGTATAGTAGGATTGGTGTGTCTACAGATTATTCTTGGGAGTTGTTTGCAGACAGGATAATTTGTTTTTTTTCTGTGTTTGTTTGATTTTGTTTCCATTCTTTGAACTCCAAAGAGTTCCAAAATGTACTGTTCCGAAAGGGGTCAATCGAGAATAAGTCTGCGTTTCAATCACTCGCTGCCAGTTTGATTAAGAGTTCTCATGTCAAGCTTAATCATTACATCAGCATATTATTTGTATTTTGTTTCCTTCGTTTACAAATCTGAACAAATGCAACCGAAGAACTAAATAGAATACAACAGGACAAGAAACTATGAATGCACAGTGACGATCGATTCATGCTCTAAGCATAGCTGCACATCCCGTACTGGCAGAAGCTACCCTTCTTGCAGCCACCGCAGTTCTTGGGGTCGTACATCACGTTGACGCAGCGGCCGCCGCAGCACGCTTGGCCGAACCGGCACTTCGTCCCGCACTGCCCGCAGTTCTGGTTGTCGCTCATCACGTTCACGCACTGCCTCCGGCAGCAGTCGGGACCGGGGCTGCCGCTGGCGCGACAAACCCTAGGGAACCTGTCGCAGGTCATCGAGCCTCTCGTCGGATTGTACTGCGCGAGCAAGGAGACGATCCCCCGGGACAACGAAGCTGGTGCTGCTGCCGCCGGCCGCTCGTCCTCTTCCGCCGAGGAAACGGAGAGGGCGAGAGATGTGGTCATGGCCACGGCGAATGCCACGACGAAGAAGAACCTCATGGCCATTAGGTGCTACGAGAGGAAGACGAAGATGGTGATGAGAAGGGGAAGGGATGCACGATGGGTTATTTATAAGGGAGGATTTGCATGGACGTGTAAGAAAGGTTGGTCAAAGGTACATTCTTCAAGGCAGCTGCTTCACGTAACCACGAGCAGGAGTTCAATTCATTCAAGCAAATGGGAAGTTAGGCCTCTCGATGGAATCAGCCGTGAAAAGCTGAGGTAGCCCATCTCAAGCTTCAACGGATTGACAGGTGAAGCTGCCGTGCCATGCAGATATGCACTCCACTCCTTCACTGATTCCTCATGTTCTTCAAATGCCTCAGAGAAAAGTCCACGGTGTATGCCGCAGTTTGGCGTCAGGAAGCCGAGTTGGCGAGTCATTGACTATTGTGGCCCATGCAAAAGAGGAGTTCCTAATAGTGTTGACTCGAAAGCGTGGACCATTCAATACATCGGGTGTTTCCAAGTCGAAGGCCCAGAAATGTCAGCATCTGGTGGCTTCTTCTGGCTCACCGGACTCGTGGATTTGTGTTGGAATTGCACCGAATTCTTGACTCCATTTGGGATACATTAGGCCAACGTCAAACTGGTATGCTCATCACCTTTTGAATGGCCGAGTGTGTGCTACGGGGGATGTTCAAAGCTGTGGATCGCAGTGCGAGAGGAACAGATTAAGCGTAGACATTAGTAGTGAAAGAATTATCGTTGCCGATTTCTTCCATCCACTGTATCGTCTATTTCACGTCAGTAGCAGCAGTCGTTCATTGATGGATTCAGCGCACCTGTAGATGCATTATTCTTAATGAGATATGATCTCATGTGTACCAAAGATGCATTGTTGCCATCTACGTTGACTTCATAGATAATACCAGCTTCGATTGGAGCTATACAAAGGCCTAATGATACCATCAGCAATGGTGCATCTAATGTTACAACCAAATGGAATTTACAGGTTAATCATGAAAGATGTTCAAACGTGAGTTCGGAGATCCATCACTTATATAATAACATATTAATCACTCTTAAAAATGTTGATTGGATGTGCTTTTCCTGCAATGTATATGAACTTTGATGTCATTTTCTCATTAGCTTCCATGCTGCAAGAAGCTCGTCACTTTCAGGCCATATATCTCTGAGAACAACGTTTTGATGCGTACGTAGTGATGAATGATGATAATAAGGGTTTTCAGGATCATGTTTTAATATAAATTTACATGTTTTAAGAATAATTTATCTAAAAAAATACTCAAAATTAAAAGAATTATTCGAAATCCTAAAAGACAATAAAGAATCTGAGTTAGCTCCACGTTAGGACTTGTAGATCCTTTGAATCATCATTTTGATGGAAATCACTACGTGGGACTCAAAATCTCAATTCTTTATAGGTTGACCGTAAAGAAAGAATATTTCCCAATTATGTATAATAAAATACTTATATTTAGTTGATAATAGAGCGATATAATTGGCACATGGATTCGTTACGGACATTTCTGTTTCCCAATTCTGCGCTCTTTATGAACGCAGGGTGGGAAGCTAGGAAGGACTCGAGGGGTGGAGCGAGGTGTATGGAATTCAGGGCGCGCGATTACGAAGCCGAGGAGATCGCGTGCGCTGTCCCCCGGCAACCCGCACCCGACCACCCGCTTGCCCTGCTCGCCTCGCCATCTTCGCAGGTTCGCCCTTGCCTCTTCCCCCCACCCTCTGTCACTTTTCTTGGACTTAGATTCACTCTTTTTCTCGGATGCAGGGTTCATGAGAACCAAACCCTATTTCTTGTTTCTTTTCTTGGGTTTAGGGTTCTTGGTCGTCTCCCTCAGTTCTCTCTCTCTCTCTCTCTCTCTCTCTCTCTCTCTCTCTCTCTCTTTCTCATGGATTTAGGGTTCATTAGAAGCCCTGTTTCGTCTTCTTCTCCTATACTGGATACATTTGTGGCCTAGATGGGTGTGATCCTCTGAAATCTAGAATTTAGAGCTGGCGATTACTAAGCTGAGGAGATCGAACCCACGCATGAGCTACCCCTCGCCCTGTTTTCTTCATCATCTGCCCAGGAGCTCTATCTTCTTTCTTTCTGTGTCTTTCCTGGATTTAGGGTTCTTCATAAGCAAACCTTGTTTCTTGTTCGCCTATTTGGAGGATTCTTGAGCCCGCGAATGGACTACCCAACTGGTTATATTTGATATTGGAAGTTCTTGAAGATGGCTATACAAAACCAAGGAGATCGCTTGCGGTTTCCCCTCGCATTGCATTGCTCGTCATCTCCTCAGGTTCTTTGCATCTTTCCGTCCCTCGCTCCTTCTGTCTCTTTTCTTGGATTTCGAGTTGCCAAACCCTATTTCTTGTTCTCCTGATGTGAATTTTGAGGCTTACAATCGGTAACTGCTATGGGTCTGGCGTAACCGGTTAAATTGATGCGCAGGTTCTTGATAGTGTCTTATACGATTCGCCCGAATCTAGTCTAAGGCTGTCTCTCTCACGTTTTGCTCTCCCGTCTCCTTCTGTGTCTTCTTTTGGATATATGGTTCGAGATGTTTGTTGTTCACCTATGCTTGGAATATGAGCCCTATGTTTGACGACAGACAGCAGTACCTTACTGTTTATGTTTGACAGAGGTTTTTGACGAGTGTCTTAAGTATTTTACCTTTCCCCAGTATCTAGCTAGTTTGCGTTCATGAAACACCAAAATTCTGAAATTCTTCGAACATGTTCTGAATCTCTAGCTAGTTAGCTGGAGACGATTTCTTCCCTAAACATTGTCAAATGTCGTAAAGGCTGCTGTATACAGTTTTGATTGTTGATAATGAATCATGATGGTATGGTTTTGGGAATTATTTGGTTTTAGAAGATTATTTCATCTGGAGCATGTTACTATTCTTCTAAGTTCATTTACTGTTGAAACTTGAGGTTTTAAGATACCAAAAGATTAGGTTGCAATTTGAGACCTTATACATGCACCCTACCAATTCAAAAACTAGTTTCACTGTGGATTCATTTCCCACTGGAAATCGGAATGTCAATAGTTTCTGTAAGGAAGGCTTTGACAGCCTTCTAGGTTTGCCAGGCCATATGTGCATGACTTACTAAATTGGAACGTATAGATATTTATTAAATTTGAAGATTTAAGTTACTGTGGCACATTGTGCTTGTTGATGTTTGGCATGGAACAAGCTGCCCAAATGTGCTATTTTGAGATTGTCTTGATATGTGTGTTCTAATGAAATGAAAAGGAGAAACAAAAAAAGAAGGGAAGGGGAAAAAGGTGAAAGGTACTTGAGCACTTTGTTAGTTTTTTTCTCCATGGGAGTGCAACATATCCTCTAACAAACTCAAGTTCGAATCAGTCGAGGCTTAAATTGTCTAGATAAGGTTGCGATCTAGGAATCCATAAAATTTCCATCCTATGAGCACTTAGTTTGATTCCAGCAAAGTTTGAACTTGGTTTTCAAAACAGACAGTGCAGATAGCATGGACCATTTTCAGATCATCATGTGAGCTCAACCCAAAAAAAGAGGTCACTTTAGTTTGAATTTCCTAGATTTTGACTTTATTTTATTCAGATATGATGTTGTTGGATTTTTGTATGTCAGCATTTTTTTTGGAAAGTCCATGTTCTTGACAGGATGTTATTTGGTGCAATCTAGGTTCTTCCTGATTTTGAGGTTTGTTTTGATGATCCACTGAGAGGAAGTGCCACAGATGCATCAGAATCCATTCTGGATCGGGAAGACGGTTGCAGTACCTTGAGAAGTAAGCTCTCAGGAGAAGCCGAGAATTTGTTAGAAAAAGAATGGATTTTTCTGAAAAGTTCGTTGATGCAGAAGTTCTCCTGCAGCAATACAATTACTATTTCACCGGTGAGCTTCATGCCATCTTTTTTATTTTCTTTTCATTCTGAATTAATAATTTTTCCTTTTTCTTTTTTGTAAATGGATATGATATTTGGCCACTGAGTACCCAATTAGGAGCAATTTTATTATATGCGACTGTGATACCTATGTTTGCGTTTCAATGTTTAGACTTTAATTTTTTTCTTTTTTTTTGTTACAAATTTTAAGAGTACGTAATACTGCAGTTTCCATGACAGAACAATTTATTTTTTATTGATATTTGCTCTATTCCTTTGTGTAGTGATAAATGGTTAGTTCTTGCTGGGTAACCCTGTTGTAGGGACATCACTAATCAGTATTCATTGGCTGGGTTCAAATTCCTAAACCATTTCCTTAAAAGGAATGGACAAGTTGCCACTTCTCTTACTTTTGTTCAGTTTTTGGTGAATATGTTCCCTTGATGTTGTAATACGGAATCTAAATTTTTGTTTGCAGACCACGGATGCCATAATGAGGAACAACAAAGGTATCTTGCTGTCACAATTTTGTTATTTGTACAAAGCTTTTAAGCAATGAAAAAAAATCCTTAACTATGTGTTTGTCAATGAGTTGATATGAATATCTTGTCTGAAATATCTTAGTTTAATAGGAAAGAATGCAGGATATAAAATGCTGGCAGATATCCACATGGAGGATCTGGATGATCCAGAATCCACTGTGAAAGAGGAGATAAAAGTAATTACACGACAGGAATATGTTTCAAGATTACAAGAACTTAAGGGTGAAATTAATCAGGCATGGATAGCAGAAGATCGCATCAGAGCTTTGAAGTTATCCATCAAGGCATGCATTTTGAAATTTGAATAACTGATTTTGTGTATTGAAATTTAAATTATTTGGTGAAACATTTGACTCATCTTACTTTACATCTGTCCTCATCACAGGCTATCCATTAACTGCATTATCGTTCACTTAGCATGGTCAAAATTCGTTATGATTAATATCAGAATAAAAGTTGAAACCATTCAGTTTGTGGATTATATATTATAAAATTTTCTAGGAAGTGTTTAATTTACAAGAAGTAGCCATCAACATTAATTTTTTTGGTCTTGTAAGTTGTAACTGAATATTATATATATATATATATATATATATTATATATATAGAATATATATATATAAATATAGATATATTTTGTGTCCATATTATATTTCTATTCATAGGTGTGGCATATGCTGAGGATCTGTCCATATGCTAGTGCTTATGTGTTTTCTCATTGTCTTGTAATAGTGGTGACCCAATGCGATGGATTTTTGTTGTATAGATGCTATTTTGTGCTTTTTCCATAGTTTGTTAGTAGAAAAGACTTTTTTCTTCTTGATCCATATTATATTTCTATTCATATGTGTGGCATATGCTGAGGATCTGTCATATGCTAGTGGCTTATGTTTTTTCTCATTGTCTTGTAATAGTGGTGACCCAATGCGATGGGATTTTTGTTGTATAGATGCTATTTTGTGCTTTTTCATAGGTTTGTTAGTAGAAAGACTTTTTTTCTTCTTGATACATTAAAAGGAATCATGCATAGTTAATGCTTATTAGAGTGACTAGAAAATAACTTGTGAATAGTTTTTTGTTGAAGATAGTAAGATACTTGTTAATAAATTATGGTTTTTGCTGAAGTTTTCCGGAATTAGTGTGATTGACATGGTCAGATGATCTATGACTACAGTGAAAATCAAAACTAGCCCATAGAACATATGATGACATGCTGGTGTATGAATCAATTTTTAAAGTGTGTATTTTTGGTCAGCCTATGGTGAATATGAAGAAGAGGCATAGTGCAATACAACTGGCCACAATGTCCAGGGCATTGTGCAAAGAGAAAAAAGAAGAAGAAGAAAGCAGGTAACACAGAGAAGAGAAATTAGACTAGTAGCGAATGAGCTGCTTCCACAAGTCTGTTAGATTCTTTTGTGTACTTGTTCAAACATAAGATGTGCTAACAATTAATGTAGAATGAAAATAAGAGTCTCTAGGATGCTCATTATGCTTACACGGAATTGGGTTCTCTGACATGTTGCTTGACACTATGCTTATGTCATAATCCTATTCAACTTCTTGCAGGTGGCCAGGCTTCTAACAGACACTTCTGTTTCCCAATTTTATACATTATTTACATTGGTTGTAGATGTAATGGATATGCTTGGCAATTTGGTATGGGAACGAATTAAGAAGCGAACCGAATATGCTGATGACAGGACACCAGTATGCTCTTTGCCAGGTGAATGTTGACATATTTTTCTTTCATCAAGTTTATATATGTCTTTATGGCTTTTAAGATTTGCCAATATCTTAACGTTGTCGGCCTTTTCATCCTACTTTTAAGGCCATCTGAAGATTTGGCTGCTATTGTTATAGTGCCATGCAAATCATAGTTGCTAAAATTTTTGTTTGACTAAACTGTCTACATTTATCTAATTAGAGATGTTTTATTTGGAATTTTTCTTAAGCATGGTACTTATATTTGCAGATCATAATATATTGTCGGTAACCTCAAATTGGTATGTTGGTGTAATGTTTTATTAACACATCCGAGACTCAATGTGCTTTTTCTCTTTGTATATGATGAGACCATGATGTAAATGCTATTGAAATCTTTATCCCTGACATTAATGTGGAAAAATTGCATTTCTACATGATATATTTTAGTGCAGATGTTTTCTTTTCTTTTCTTCTATTTGTATATCTTTTTTCTTTGACCAGGGTTGAAGGCAGATCAGAAATATGGCTAGGTTAGCTTAACTCTTGTTTAGTATTTGACATTTACTTTGGTAGAAGAGTCTTTCTATTTATTCTAGCTACTGGATATGTTGTAGCTATTTGAAGTTACAGTTGCAACTTATTTTAAATCAATTTTGGCTTTTTTTTGTGCATGTAACTGTACGGAGGCCTAAGAATATTGTTTTCATGAGAAATGTCAAAGATGGCTTAAATTAACAATTTTGATGCTTGTCTACTTATACATAAATTTAAAATTTTAATTATTTGAGTCTGCAGAGAACTTTTCATCTGATGATATTTGTTCTGAGGCAAAAGAGACTTGTTACAATTGGTTTTGCAAAATTGGTTCAATTCATGAACTTGTTCCGCGTATGTAAGTTTCTTGTACTTTCTCCTTTCTAGTTCTGATTTTTCTTGATTTTATTTACCTTTTGTGGTGTACTTTCGTTTGAATACTCTTTTAATTACTTGGTTAATCAATTCTTATGATACTGATATGTACCATAAATGTGCAACGGTGCAAGCACACCTTTTGTTTTGAGTTCATTCTGGAGATCCACCTAGATACTTGTCAAATTAATTTGCACAATTCAATATGGGACTTTAGTGCCATTCCTAGAGAGCCGAGACACGGGGCGTGACACATCCACTTTTTTACTGACAAGGCTTGCCTTGCCTGATATGACTGTTGTGCTAGTTTGCATGGGTGGCACCTGCTGAGACAGGCTAAGTGTGTTGTCCTATATCATATTGAGCCATGCAATTCCTCTAGTGCATTTTTGGGTCAAAATTTAGCATGTATTGACTTGCATGATCCTGCTGCAAAGACGCCAGTGCTGAATAGCATGTTATTATCAACTATCATGAATTGTGCATTTTGCTCCTTACCATACTGGATATTTTGTCATTATGGGGAGTGTTAGTATGCGCTTTGTATCATTCCAATACACCCTTCAGCAATATGTTTTGTTTTTTATGGTCAGTGTAGGTCCCTTACCATACTACAGCACACATAGATATGATTAATGATTATCCCTGAATTTTATGCTAGTTAAACTGAAATATTTAGTTTTAAAACTTTATTTTTTATTTGTGTAAAATTCAGTTGGTCTTTTGTATCACATTAATCTCAGTCCTGTGGGTTGTACATGCTAAATTATTCACACATTTATGCAAAATTATACTTAGGTACCATATGTGCATGGTTCTGCATATCATAAATCAATTAATTGTAGGGTCCCTGGTCAAATGTTTTTATGGGCACTGTTACTCTCTTCGGTCTGGTGCTGAGGTCTTCTTTGAACCTTACACATGCAAGGTGGCTTTTGGTACCAAGTTTTTAGGTACCCAATTTAGGGTGTCCATCTGTCATTTCTCCTTTTTTACATGAGAAGGTTTCTTGTTTCTATTGCATGTACCCTTCCTATCTAAAGGAGGTGCTATTTATCATCTTATGACATGTCATGGATCAGCCAGCCTTCAGCACAAAATTGTTACTGGCGATGCTGCCAATATAATGGATGGCAATGGGCTTGGATGGGAAAGCTATGATGATGATGCTTTGGTGGTAATTGATGATGACTTTAGGATGGAGGAGGCAACAACTGTTGTAGTTGAAACGTGAAAGGCTCATGGGGATTTATGAGAGATGTATCTGGCCTTGTATCTCGCGTGTTGTTTCTTCCCTCCTATTTCAGAGTTCTTTCGGTTTTCCTTGGAGTTTCTAACCATTTGCTGGTTGTCCTTTCTTTCCAATACTACCTTTGAAGTCATCATGTAGAGTTGTAGGAATGTGATCAACAACCTGAGGAATAGGTGTGCTGAACTTATTTTGGCATAACACTTCAGTTACAAGATTGCTGGAAACTCGTGTGATGGAGACTGAGCTGTATTGATCATTTGCGCCGTTAGTCACAGTGGAAGTGTTCTTGTCATCCTTGCACATGCTAAAGATAGGGTCCTTTTTGTGTCACTAGAGTGGGCAAGTTTTGGTCTATTTCCTTTCCATCTGTGGACAAGCTGGCTATTTAGTAAATCCTTCTCTGGTCATGCTTTGGGTCATTGCTTGCTATGAGATGATGAAATTATTAGACTGAGGAGAGGTAACTAACATGTGTCCCATGTGGCTGTTGCTACGTGACTGAGGTGTCTCCCCCTTCTTTCTTTGTTTTATGTGGCTACTTCCCAAGGGAGCTTAAGCATTTGTGCCAGAATGACCTCTTGGATTTGTATATTGATTGTAGAAAAAGAAGCCTCATTAGGATGGTTGTTCGTGGAGCTGATATTAGCATGAGATTGTAGCATCATGACATGCACAAAATGTTGCATCTCTGGGCCACAGCTGTAAAATGATGCCATTTGGATTTACCCTTTGCTTGTCAGATAACATTTATATGCAGGATTTTGTCATGTTTTTGCTGCTGAACTTTTATTTTGTGTGCTTGAGGCAAATGTATGACGTGCATGGCATATTTTTTATATCAGATATTTGGAGCTAGCCATTTTACGGTGTTGGCGTTTTCTAGAAGACAGTTTTGTGTCTATCGTTGAGCGGTTGGTTATGATGATGAGAGGACTGGCTGATCCTCTTGTATCTGCCTATTGTCATCTTTATTTGGCTCACTGTGCAAGATCGTTGTATTTAGGAGATGATGGTAAGAAAGAATCTGCAAATTGTCATTTTTTATCCTTTTGTGTTCACTTCCTTAATTTAATGTGTGTTGTTAGGCTTTTGCCACTTTTTCTTTCGAAAGATCTTTACATTCCTGCAAAGATTACCTTGCTGATCATCCTGAGTCACCGGAGCTACTCCTTTCAAGAATATAAACTCCAATAAGTTTTTGTTATTGCCATGATGTAATTTGTTCAAGAAGCAATTATGCTACTTTTCTGCTATTTCATAAGTGGACCCACAAGCCAAAAGAAGTTCCTTGTTACTGTTTATGTTGTTAAAAAACTCCTGCTTGATTTGGAATACAATTTTATCAACCAGATTTAGTGGAATGAGCCATTTTTATTATAGTGATTTTTACATATGCATGAGTATTCATGTGCCTATATGTGTCGGTATGCAGTATCTATCTACAAGCATCAATCACATGTTTTCTCCAACATTTTTTATTACTGAACTTTGATTGGTTATATGATGTTCCAACCTCATTTGATGTATATGTCCAATGATATAACATTGAGATACCGCTAGTGTGTCAGATTTGTCGTGTAAGCTTTTCGTTGTCATACAAAGTAGAAATGATCTTTGATTTCTGCATCTAAGTACTTCCTGCCTTTTTTATATAGAGAGTTCCATAAGAACTTGCTTTAGCATAGTTTTGATACTTATTTCTTCTAAATAGGATATTTGATCATGTCTCTCGGGGACATCTCTATTCTACTGAGACGAGTCCTGTTGGATAAAGAAACAGTTGGACACCATTCCTGCAAGAATAAATATTTTCTTATAAGTTTAATAAAACCTGCCATTGACTGGATTGTGAAGTGTATATTTACCAAAGGTTATCAGGTTTGCACATTTAATTTTTTTAATTATTTGAACTATTTTGTATGCTGCACATTCATGATCAGTATCACCCTTGATGATAACCTATCCAAATTTGTGAAGATACTTATTCCATTGCAGTTCTCATTGCATTATGTTTTGTTTGTGATATGTTCCTTGGTGAGATAAATCTGAATGCCTTTGTGTTTTACCTGAGTTTTTCTATGTTGTGATAGGAGAAAAAACAGAACAAAGGCTCTGCTTCCCTTTTTGTGCGCTATAGCTGAAGATTTTTAATAATGTGTATTGTCTAGATTCTAGAAGTTGTAGATCAAACCCTATAAGATAATTTCTGGCTCATGTAGAAGTATCTTGCGAAGTGCCCTGCTTAGTAGGCTACAGCATCAGATGAGTCTGAACTGGAACCGGAACTTTTCTGTTGCGTCTTCTCAGAATATAAAATATTCATGCTAGGTCTTGTTGAGGACCTGATCTGCAACCAACAACTCTCCCAGTGTGCATATTGCACACTAGTCTCAAGCACATGCCATGCATGTGTGAGATGATAGGAAGCATTTAAAGCGAAAGAGAGAGAGGCAAACACTAATTGTCAGAAGCAATATTCTAGGCCATTTTGAACTAGCAGAAATTAAAACCATCAATACCAACAGAAATGATTTTAGATGCATTCTGAAATTCAACAAATGCTTGTAAAGGCTTTAGAAGTTGATCCTTTATAAATGTTGCATCCAACACCTCATATTTTCTGTCACCTTGTAAGCAATCTCCCTATTTTCAGGTCAATAGGTGCAGCTATCTATCATATTGAGAATTAATCACGTCGTATTGAGAATTATAATCCTGATCATTAATGCTTTTCTGTTATGCTTCTTACCTCTAGTTATTGCTTGATATAAGATCATTTAAAATATACTTCTTTTTTCATCATGCTTAATACTTTTTTTTGAAGGATCAAATATATTAATACCATAGTTACAATTCTTGATAAAGGTATGCCTATAGCTTTCTGTATATTTTTCCATTCTTTGTTCTCGGGCATCAATTTGTTAATTTTGTGCTCACCTGTAGGCTAAATATTGGTTCTCACCATGGGAACGTGTATCGTTGAGTATTACATGTTAAATGATCTCCTTATTCATTGTATATCACTTCATCTAGGTGAATGCATAATCGTGGTTACTGTTAGCCCATGTTAGATCTTGTATTATGATGATGATACATTATTCTGTTTGCTCTTTCTTGTGCCCTCAAAGAACGAGGTTTATGCAGCAAGTGGCATATGGAGTTCTGAACACATGCCACTGATCATCTCTCGTCCAGTTGACACAATATTCTTTTAGTTCTCTAACAATCACCACCTCTTCTCTTTCAGTGACATTCAACCATTAATTCTCAAATGTATTTACCACTTCTGATAAACCTGGTTGCATCCATTGTTACCAGCATTTTCCTACCCAGATCAGTCCAGGTTATTCTTCCTAATATATATTATTTTGTATCTGAAATCAATTGTATAATCATAAACCAATTATATAGACAATACCTGTTTATATTCTTGTTCTAGATTCATGTAAGAAAATTTTCAAAATAACAAAAACATTAAATACTATATAAAAAAGTTTAATTTTTTGATCTTCAATTGTTGTATTTATCCTGATGTAAATTTATTCTGTACTAAGACCTGATTATCTTATATCATGTGGCAAGCAACTTAAAGAAAGTGATTCCATAATCAATATGTACCATGCCCCAGAATAACAAACTAACTAATCCTATCATATGATGATTTCATGTGGTAGGTCCTGTGTCGATACTTGAACCATGTTAGGAAGGTCGATCCTAACATGGTGTTTCTTGGATTCATGGTCCAGATGCTCGATCCTATGTTGATGTGTCCTGTATATGCCTCAGTGACAAGCATGGTCAGACCATCATTATTGGACTACCTCAGGAAGAACAGGCTGAACTCACCCTATTTGAAAAAATCAGCAGCAGCAGATACGCTGCAGTCTTTTGCAGCAGTTGCAATCATTGGACATTTGCAGTTGGAAAGAAATGTGTGGGTGTGTGTTGGTTGGGGCGGAGCGGAAGAAAGATGGCAAGGAATTTTTTTAATGAATAGAAGGATATCTATCGTGCTCCATCTGCTCCCCACTGCAGGTGTGTGTGTGTGTGTGTGAGAGTGAGAGAGAGATATTAGAGAAACAAAGGTTTTTGAAGATCCAACTCCATATTGCAAGTTATAAATGATATTCTAGCGCTGGTGGCTGTATTATTACATATGATGGCTATTGTGGATCTGGACTTTTGTTTAAAAATAAATCTAATTGCGCATTTATATTTATAGATTGAGGTTATAATCCATGGGTTTTGATTATAACCCGGAATCCTGGTTTATAACAACATGGATTGATTGGGAAGCTGTACAGATGTGGATTAAAAGGGAGACCGGTAATCTTGTTGAAATTTGAAGAGTAATGCATCTCTTCTTGTAAGATCATAGTTCGCATCGAGGACCGATTCTTCTTTTGTATAAGATTGGAAGTTCTATAACTTTGGATACTTTACATGAAACCAACTAAGCAGCCAAGACTGTGCTGCTGCTCGCTTCATTCCCTTTGGGATTTTTCCAAGAAACATAGTTAATTTCCTTCATCAAGACAATTATTTAATGAAATATGGCCCATAATAAACTAGCTCTCTTGGTACTATCATGAAAGGACATCTTTGATATAGCTTTCTACCAAGCAATGATCTTAAGTACTTTTTATGCCTTTTCAGATTCATAATTTATGCAGGTGAGATATACCATTGTGGACTGTAAATTTGGCTGGTTATGTTGTTTTAAGCTTTAACTTCCAACATGAAATTGTGTCCCTGCTTATTACCTAATGGCCGTTGGATCACATTATATTGGGGAGTCATTGGGGAATTTTGCTTATCTGATCTAGGGACTTTTGTTTTAAAAAAATCTAATTGCGCATTTATATTTATAGATTGAGGTTATAATCCATGGGTTTTGATTATAACCCGGAATCCTGGTTTATAACAACATGGATTGATTGGGAAGCTGTACAGATGTGGATTAAAAGGGAGACGGTAATCTTGTTGAAATTTGAAGAGTAATGCATCTCTTCTTGTAAGATCATAGTTCGCATCGAGGACCGATTCTTCTTTTGTATAAGATTGGAAGTTCTATAACTTTGGATACTTTACATGAAACCAACTAAGCAGCCAAGACTGGCTGCTCGCTCTTCATTCCCTTTGGGATTTTTTCCAAGAAACATAGTTAATTTTCCTTCATCAAGACAATTATTTAATGAAATATGGCCCATAATAAACTAGCTCTTACTATCATGAAAGGACATCTTTGATATAGCTTTCTACCAAGCAATGATCTTAAGTACTTTTTATGCCTTTTCAGATTCATAATTTATGCAGGTGAGATATACCATTGTGGACTGTAAATTTGGCTGGTTATGTTGTTTTAAGCTTTAACTTCCAACATGAAATTGTGTCCCTGCTTATTACCTAATGGCCGTTGGATCACATTATATTGGGGAGTCATTGGGGAATTTTGCTTATCTGATCTATTATATATCTTTTTTTCAACTAATAATATGGATTTGAATTGATAGGGCTTACTATCATATTTTAATGCTAAAACTGGCGACTGATGTGATTTTGGCTTATGCTGTTTGTTTTTGTGTTATCCTTTTATTTGGTTGATTGAACTTGTGTAGAATAATTTTCTAGTGGACAAACTTTTTAATTGATAGGGATTTACATCGAATGACAGGGCCATTGTAGATTTATTATTTGAAATGCCTACTTTCAAGTGTTCACTCCTGATTCCATAAATGATATTTTATTATGGTTCAAATAATTATCCTGGATCTAGTGACCTTATATCAGTTTCTTGAAAACTAGAATGCCAGTAATATACTTGTGGAGTTTGGTGTGGGAAGCGATCTATCAGTTTCAACCAGGAAGTTCTCATGTGTCTCTGTAGTTCTTCATTATCTCCTTAAACATCTTCCAGCTGATGTTATCAGCAACAATGCAGTGGAAATTATAGATTTTATTGAACAAAACAAAGATATCTCAGTTGAATCTGTACGTCAGCTATGAACTGTGAGCTGTATGTAAATATTTTTCTTCATGTTTTGTCTTTGCCACTTGGTCATTTTATCTACTGTCCTATTGCAGCATTTGGATTATAGGCTCCTTGGACACAAACTCTATGAGAGCCAACACTCACTCAGTTCCGTTTGTGCTGTAATGAGAAGAATTATGCAGGTAGTTTAGGTCATTTCAGTTGCTCATTGCATATTTCTTGTTTCTGTTTGATTCTCTTGCTTATACATAATGCTTAAGGACAGTATGTAGATTACTCTGCTGTAATGCAGTCAGCTTCTTTCATTATGCTGAGTTTAGAAAGCCAGTTCACTAGATTTAACCGTTTTTATGCAGCTCTTCTTTGAACGTGGTGAACATCTCTCCACCTTTTCTCAATTATTTAAAGTTAACAAAAAGAACAGTTTCCCAAGTTAATATTTTGTTCTTCAGTATCTGTGTGTTTTTTCCCAGTCAATTTACTGAGTTTTTGATTCTCTATGTTGATCTATAAGTTATGAACAAAAATGATATATATTTTTCACTCTTATGGTTAAATGTTCTTTATGTTGAGCCATATGCAGTCCTTTTTTTCTAATTTCTTATCATTTCTTTTACCACACACACACACACACACACACATACTATTGATTCCTTTTCTTTCCTTTTGAATGAGTTTTAGCTTTTTGTACTTCTGGTTGTTGCATGTTTGTGTGAATAATTTCAGCATTTTGGTTTGCATGATCTACAGGTTGAGGCTTAACTTACTGTAATTAGTTCATATGAACTTAGCTTTGGTTGTCTTGTGATTCTTTTGCTATTTTTGTTTTTAACTTGAAACTTATCATTCTTTTAACTTCAACTTATCATCATCTCCAGTCTCCACCAAGGTTTGTGGTTTGCAATATCACCTGGTACAATATGGTATGAGCAGTATTCATCAATCTGACATGTTACCGGTACATGGACCAATGTAAAATGGGCGGTATGCTGACCTGTACCGCTCGGTACATCTGGTGCAGCATTGGTACTGCCCATTGCAGGCTGATAGCTCTGTACTGAGTAGTCTCCATTTATTTGTTTTTCAACCTGTTTAGGCTTTTTTTTAAAACTCAATACGTACCAGTCTGAGCCCTGATTGGTGCAGTATTGGTTCATGAAACTGCAAACCTTGCTTTCCACATAATTCATGATCTATGGGAAAAACCGATTGGTCATTAGTTTCATTTTCCTATGACTTTGGATTGCCATATGATACCAACCATACTATGCAATCACAAAACAGGCTCGGAGTGTTTGTATCCACTTAGTGTTGTGACTTCAATTAAAATGTTAAGAGTTGTATGGGTTGAAGTAAAAACCATGATGCTGATCCAAGTTTATAGTTTCCTGTTGCTGTATGCATGGTTTGCCTTGCATATGTTGGCTTGTGTGAGCCTGTACTTCAATTAGAATTGTGATCTTTCACGTCACTTGACTAGGAATAAATGATGCAGTTTCTGTTATCTTATTGCACGCGATACTTAAAAAACCATTTCTTATTTGTCTTGTGTATGTGTTTCAGAACTGTCCTGAACTGACCCAACCCTTCCCAGCAGGCAGCAGCCTGGCATCGCTTCCCTGGTGCTTTGTCTGCACTGATATGCCATCATCTTTATCATTCTCTATTGGGAACTTTCAAATACATATGCCTTGACAATGGCACCTGAGCTGAATAGGTTGACCCTGAGTGAGTAGTGCAGGCTCTCTTGCTTTCTACATTATTACAAAAATCAATAGTCCAACCAACCACCTAGCTTGCTCTTTAAGTGCTCACCTTTTTGTCTTTTGTATACTTTTAATATCTAGACTAATTCAATTTGCTATTGGTATCGATGAGAAACCTGCAATATTTACAACTATGGGGAGCCACTTCTTTTTTCTTTTGAGATACCATTTCAAAACCAATAACTTGTGTCATTTTCTTCAGTCTCTTTGGGGGAATGATTAGATTGGATTTACATTTCTCCACCATTTAAGCTACATACAAACTCTTATTCGCTATGGATAAGGAGAAAACTTTTTCCTTTTCTTAATGTTGGTTTAACGTGGTGGCTTGACATGGTATGTCAAGCGAGGTTCTAAACACTGTCATGCACCAAAGTTCAAGTTTGTATATTAGGCAGCACAAAATTGATGCAACACATCGCTGCATGAAGGCATAATCTGTCAACATCAACAGTAATCCTGAAACAAAGTTCCACTAAGATTTTGAGAGTTTCATATTAAATTAATATTCTGTCACTTATTCTGCACTAGTTCTGGGGGCAATGCAGGTAGCACTTGCATACTCTTAAATGTTCCTATGGGAAATTTATAATCTGAAATTGTGACCAAAATTATTTGGAGGAGTCACTTGTTCTTTTGCCTGATACTTGATTTCAGTATCTTGTATATTGATTTTGAAGATTTTTGCTCTTTGTTCGCCAACCTGCATCTATTTTGTCTTTTTACTAAATTCAGGTACTTGGTCAATACGATAATCTAAATGAGTATTTGATAATAGCAGATGCTTATCTAGACATCATCCTTCTGTATTCAATGGTAAGTCTTTTAATCTATTTTCTTTGGCAATATATTTATTTTGTGATGTTTATCAGTACAATAATTTTAATGAGCGCATGGTAAGTCATTAATGTCTTTTTCATGACCAATATATATATATATATATATATATATATATATATATATTTGTTATTATGCTCAGATGAAGGTTTGGGCCATAGGTTACAACATTTTCTCTGACTTCTGTATATCTTCTGATGTTTGGACAAATAAAGTTAAAATGATTATGGATATGAGACATACATTAGCATCTATAAAGTTATAATATTGACTGCCTAACTATATTTTTTCTCATAGGAAAAATGGAAACTTGACTTTTGTTTTTTGACCTAACTTTGTGGCTATTGTATTTATACAGAATGTTCCTTAAGGAAGTATCTTTAAATAAGACATCCAAGTAAAAAGGTTGCAAACATCTTTTTCTGATTCGTACATCTTCTGATGTTGAGAGTCTTGAGACAATTAAGGTTAAAAACCATTATAGATATGAGACATGCATTAGCGCATCTATATAGTTGTAGATATGCAGAACTAAATTGGTTTTATAATAGGAAAATGAAAACTCGACTTTTGTTGTTCTGACCTAGCTTTTGTGGTTTTTACATTTAAACAAAATATTCTTTTTAGGAAGCATCTTTAAATAAGATGTTAAAGCCAAAGGGGTACTCAACTTGTTTCTTTCCTACATGAGAATATTTACAATCTTAGTCGCGTTCCTACTTGAGCGTGTTCAAGCCAACGGACTTTTGCATTAAATGAACATAATCATGTTAAAGTTTTCAAACGTCAAGCATATATTGTTATCTTTTGTTATAGATTTAAGGACCAATTAATATTCAACTCTTCTACATATCCGCAATGCTAGTTACATGAACTGCATGTATCAGAAGATCTGGATTGAAGTCTTGGAGGTCCATGTGAATGAAGTTATATTGTTCTTATATCAGTAACTTTAAATAATAGATGATGTGAAAGGGTTTATACTTGCTTGTGTGTGCATCATAAGTTTTCAGTTGCAAAAAGACTGCCTTTGATAGGTATGCATCTGATATATATATATATATATATATATATACTGTTATGTGATGTGGGATAACATAAGTGTTTAAGTAAAATTGTTCATCTTGTAAGGTAGATGAATATTGTTATATTACTGTCATTGGAAAAATATATTGTTGTTACTTTCTCTAATTTTCCAATCTATTGATTTTGTTATTTGACTAATATGTAATATTTTGATGTACCAGGAGAACTATCTAGCAATCATATTGGATGGAATTTTAAAAGCGAGCTCATGCAAATCAGGTCGATCAAATTGAATGGAAAAATCTGCAGTCCATTCTTGTCAAGATTATCGATCACTTTGATAGATTGGAAGTTGTGCTTGCTATGGTATATATATATATATATATATATATATATATATATATATATATATATATATATATATATATATATATATATATATATATATATATATATATATATATATATATATATATATATATATATATATATATATATATATATATATATATATATATATATATATATATATATATATATATATATATATATATATATATATATATATATATATATATATATATATATATATATATATATATATATATATATATATATATATATATATATATATATATATATATATATATATATATATATATATATATATATATATATATATATATATATATATATATATATATATATATATATATATATATATATATATATATATATATATATATATATATATATATATATATATATATATATATATATATATATATATATATATATATATATATATATATATATATATATATATATATATATATATATATATATATATATATATATATATATATATATATATATATATATATATATATATATATATATATATATATATATATATATATATATATATATATATATATATATATATATATATATATATATATATATATATATATATATATATATATATATATATATATATATATATATATATATATATATATATATATATATATATATATATATATATATATATATATATATATATATATATATATATATATATATATATATATATATATATATATATATATATATATATATATATATATATATATATATATATATATATATATATATATATATATATATATATATATATATATATATATATATATATATATATATATATATATATATATATATATATATATATATATATATATATATATATATATATATATATATATATATATATATATATATATATATATATATATATATATATATATATATATATATATATATATATATATATATATATATATATATATATATATATATATATATCGAGCTCATGCAATCAGGTCGATCAATTGAAATGGAAATCTGCAGTCCATTCTTGTCAAGATTATCGATCACTTTGATAGATTGGAAGTTGTGCTTGCTATGGTAACAAGCCATTTGAAACTATATTCCTAAATTTTGCTTCTTTCTGAATTTAGACATTGTTGGTCCCCCTAGGAGTCATGAAGTCATTTTTGGTTCATTGTCGATGTCATTCTGCTTAATAATGTGGATATCTTGTTGACATCATGGTGTCAATCCAGATCAACTGTAGTCTTCTCGCTGCACTTCTAGATGAGTTAGGAAAGGAGAGGGCTGATTAAGCTCTCTGATAAAGTTCTACTAAATAATAGGTTTAGATTTTAGATTTTGCTTTGATATTTGGATTAGTTATTATTATTATTTTTAGCTGTACGCCTTTGAAGCCCATCCATTTGGTTATATGTTTAAAGTGTAAGTTGGATAAATTGTTTAGCTCTATCAGGTGCCATGCTTGGAGAGTTGTAATGGTCTCTTTTGATGGAATTTGAGGATGATGAAATTGTCCAAAAGGGATAGTTCTCTCCTAAAAGACCACATTGGAGAGTGATTATTAGTGGCTGTAAGCTCTTGAGGTATTCTTTGATGATATTATAACTTGGGACAACATTATATACTGATAGACTCAAAATTTGGTTGGTAACCAAATTTAGCCTCCTTTGTCCTCTATTTCTTTTCCATTTATTACTTATATTGGCATATTTTCTAATTCAGATCAAATTATCTCCCGGTATATACTGCAAGTGGTCCATGAGCTTTTTATAGTAGTTTGCAATCAAGTTCTCAAAAGTTGTGCATACCTCCTTTTTCCTTCCCTGAAGAACTTGGCATCCATCAATGTCTCTTTGATCAAGTCAATGCCATCTTTATTAGGAATTTTTTAAAATAAAAAGAGTTATCATTGATCTGGTCTCTGACTTTGGGCCATGTCAGGAGGATGTTGGTGTGAGCTAACTTGAATAGGTCCTTCTTGATATAACCTGTTTTAGAATTGTAAGGCACTTCCACAGTTTGCACCTACTTTGTGTTGGCGGCTTGATCTTCAGCTGACTTTTTAATGTATATGTATGTATCCTCCATCTCATTTAATCGGAACTTCAACACCGAAGATTAATTGTTAGCACATATCGGCAAGATCAAGTATCAAGATGCTACAGCATGTCTTACCTAGAGCACAGTGGAATGTGGCATGTCATTGGTACAAGTAAATATGAATGTGATACAAATCGACAATAATCCAGTATAAGATGGTATAGGTCTGGTGCAAGTGCATATGCTATTCAACTAGCCAAACCCAAACCCAACCGGACTTGTAGTTCGATGACTTGATCCATGTGCAAATCTGGTAGACATCGATCTATAGTTCGTAATCTATTGTGTAAGGCTTATTCAGCAGAGGTCTATAATATGATGAAATTTGTGCAAAATCGAGAATACACTAGACCAGTAGTTGATTCTTTCAAATGCACCATTCTAGCTTCTTTGCCAATTAGATGGTGTTATATGTCATCTTCTAATAGTCCAAGTCATCTTAATCATATTTTAGTATTTCCAGATTTTGAGTTTAGATAGTAGAGTCTCCTTGATGGAGATAGAGAAAGGAACGCAAGAAGCAAATAGCCAATGATCTCAAGTGAATTAAAGCTTAAGAGGTTGCGGGTGCTTCATCCCAATCTTTACTTGAATGTAAATTGAAGCTTGATATTTGAACACTGACAGTATGATGATCATCAACATCAGCAAAATCCTTTGTTCGGTATCCTGATGAATGTTGGGCTTGTAAATACCTATACCAACCATACTTGAGTTTTTTTAGAATTTAATATATACTAGCTGATGAGATCAAGAAGGTCGGAACTAAATGTGTTGGCAACAACTGTGGTAAAGACCTAGAAGATAGTTGATTGGGCTGGTGAGTCTTAATTAGACTTTACATGTGTCTATAAGTATAGGAATAACATTCATGAAAGATAACCTCTCAGTTCGAGCTGATACTGAATGAAAATCATTGAGTACTTTCAATAGGTTAAACGTAATGGCACTTCAGGAGTCCTATATTAAGAGGGTATGATAATCTCATTATTGTAGGTCCTTTGCATTGACAACAATGATCATTATGCGGCTTTAATTTCTAATGTCACATCTTCATATCACTTAGAAGAGTTGATTTTGTTATTTCACATATTTCTTTTGATGTATAATAACTATTTTTAATACACTGCTAAATTCACCTTAGATACCTGTTTTGTCTATATATACTTTGACATGGAGAATGACCTGTGTGGCAGTGTCTTGCTAAAGAAGACATTTTTGTAAATTCTTAACCTACTTTTGTTTTTGTGATGACTAATTTAAATAGTGTATGCTGTTTGTAAATGAACACTAGCTTGGTGATAGCAATGCCTTTTTTTAGAGATCGACTTATCTGTTTCACTTATTTTGTAGGAACATTTCACGGCGATTCTTGACTTCCTATCTGGAAGCTCACGGAACACAGTTTACATGAATATACTTCATAAGGCAACTAGGTAAATCATTTTTAGTTGCTTTATCTCGAATTATTTTGTTTGTAAATGGTCTATTGTGAAGTGGCTCCCAATGGTCAAGCTAATTAACAATAATTTTATGTTCTCTTATATATTTCAGAATTGCAAATCACAAGGTCGTAAGTAATGAACTTTTTTTTTGGCTAAATCTGTGAAGTAAAGTGTCAAAGTTCTGCTGTTTAAATCGTTTCTTATACCATGTTATTATTTCACATATGCAATCTATGCTTTGGAGTTTAGGTAGTTTCAGAATTTCAGTCTGAACAACTGAGCTTGTTTCATGCACAATTGGCCATAGTTTCTTTATTAACTAGACAGGCTTTTGGCAATCATGGTATTTTTTCAGTTTTATTTTAATCTTAAACCAACTGTAATTACTGTATGTTTGATTTCTATAGTTTAGTTATTAACTTTGTTTATTTTTTATTCAAAGGATGTTTTTGTATTCGTATTCTTATAAATTGATAGAGCAGACCTCTGTATTTTTAAACTCTAATTGACAAAGCTAAGTGATTTAGTTCTAATGTGTCAACATGCTGAACAAAAGTCAAAAATCACTTGCCACTGTTTTGTGTCCTTCAGTTATGCATACTGAACCATGCATATTTATGTGAAACCATTTGCAGTGGTGTTAATCTGAATAATAATTCCTGTGAAAATTAGAGTTTCTCATATAAATTCACCATGTAAAATAATTCAATTTTTTCATTGTTGCCAATACTTAAGTTTGTGCATCTTTGGTATTTACCATAAATTTGATTTTATGTTGTCTTGCTGGAAGTCTCAAAAATGCAAATGTTGCAATATAAAATTCTTTGTCATAATCAAACATATTTAGGGTCATTTTTAATGATATTATGCAGAGCTGGTCATATTGAGGATCCCACAAGAGTACAATTTCTTTTTGAAGTATCTCAAGTCCTTCATGAGAGCATTGATACATCAAATATGAATGATGAGAGTAAGCATAAAGCAGATTTGATATCTAGATTTGTTGGTATGGTAAGTATACTTGATTTGGAGTTCGAAAATAACTGGAAACAAGAAAAATTAGCTCCTGTGCAGATTTTGTAGTGCTTCTTGACAATAATTTAAATAATTGCTTATTCACAAAAAGGTCATTTACTGGATGTTTAATAGGTCTTCTTGTAGGTTTAATAGGTCTTCTTGTAGGTCAACTTTGGAGCTGAATGGGAACAGCATTTATCATTTTTAAGTGAATCTCGTGCAGCTTTTGGTAGCATTGATGAACTTAAGGTTAGTCTGTCCGGTGAACATGATAGTACTTTCTAGCTTTCTTTTTCTTTTTTTTTTTGGTATATGCTTCTTCATCGAACTGTATGCTTAATGAATGTGATTTTTGCCCCTTTCTCAGAAAGTTATAATCCCCCAACCATTGATTTAGCTCCTATAGCTTTTACACCCATAAATTCTCTCCTGGGTTGTCAATGCCAATAATGCACAGAGCTAAAATAACTCTAGGAAATTATCTTTTTTTGCTGCTTCTTACAGATAAAAATCAATATATAACCCTTCATGACTACAAAGGATCATGTGTTCTGATCATGTAACGTTTGAGCAGAATTACTTCCTGCTTACAGAACGTTTGAGCAGAATTACATGGTACAGCCATATGATGAAATAGAAATATATCACTCTTATTGGCAGGCTTAGCTTGTGGGATTCTTAAAACTTGTTCTTAGTTTAAAAGGAAGCAATATTCTACTGTAGTCACTTAAAAAAAAGCAAAGGATGGCCTTGTTTTGGAGCCATCCTCTTCTTTTTTTTCTGTATGATCTGGTCTAGCAATATGTTGTGCTTTTGGGTTTTTTTTGCTTAAATTGTTATTGACACAAATTCTTGTATCTATGTGATCAGAACTTTTTTTTACTATGCAATAGATATGGTCTGTCAAACTATTCACTTCTAAGCTATGTTACAAGTTTTCTTACAGTCATCTTCTTTGTAGTATGTTCTTATACATTCAAGCAACAATCTAGCCATCAAATCTATCAGAGACAAAAAGAAGTTTCTTGGTTTTCTCAAGTCTTGCCTGGCTTTCAGTGAAGTAACAATCCCATCCATTTCTGACAGCATTCAGCGTATGAATCTTTACCTTGAGACTGCTGAGGTGATATCCAGTTTAGTAAATTTGTTGATGACTTTATGTTTTCTAAGCACAAAATGATTATTTATTTCCTGTGGTTGCAGATTGCATTATTTGGAGGCTTGATCTCCCATTCAGAGGGACTTGTTACTTCAGCAATCGGTTGCTTGGAATGCTTAAACATGACAATAGGTATAGATACTGCAGCTGACATATTTCTCCTTGGATGCAAAAGATAGAGATACATAGCAATCTCACTTTATTATGGAACTGAAGTATTACAAAGAGATTACAGGAAATGACAAAAGATAGTGTCCTACAAATAGGGCTTGAGATATTAGAGAATCAAAGGTGGACAAATACTAGCAGCAAGATTAACCATTACCATCTCTAGAAGGCAAAAAAAAAAGCTCAATGCTGATTTCCGTAGTATCTTAAGACTCATATGCGTGTATAAATAAATAAATAATTAAATATATATACACACATATACATATAAGGTTTGTCAGTTTAGGTATTGGACTCGTCTCGGAGATTTATCAGTATGGTATGTACCGGTGTACCGACACATGGTTTGTCGGGACGAGCTACATCTCAATGGCGAGTCAGACTTGGTATGTACCACTCATACCCATACTGACTCGGGCTCGGGCAGTACAGCAAAACCTATATATATATATATATATATATATATATATATAACATCCAATGCTGCCTTGTTTTTATCTTTGTTTATTTATCCTTTTCAGTCTTTTATATTTTAATTTATTTTGTGTTCCTCCATCTAATCTGCACTGCTTCTTCTGCTTTGCTTTGAAGGTTCTCACTCATCAAATGATGTAGATCATATTTCCTCGTTGACTTCTAAATTATGCAGTCTGTTACTTATGATACCAGGTATTGTTCAAACTAATTCATTGTACTGCCTTTATTTATTTCTTCTGCCTTGTTTCTCATGAAGTCATTCATGTGACTGCAGTAATTAAGTTATGGCATGTATCTCTCTATCTTACTGTTTATCGGTTCATTGTCCGTTCCAAGGTTTTGGCTTTAGATGGGTAAACATAATTTGGATTGGCTTAAATCACTCAAAAACTGCTTTTGCTGTGTGTGATCTAAGAGAAGTCTTCTCTTCCATGAGAGCTTCTGTTTGTTACTGCATTTGACACCCTGACAAGATTGACTTAACAAATATTGATTTTCTTGAATTTCTTATGACCATCATTTTAGGAGTTCTGCTGATGGAAAAGCATGTCTTAGGTTTAAATTCTATGGTCTGAGGTTGTTTTAATCCTCTATTTTTGTAAGTGTATTGGGAGATTATGGAGTTGCAAGTGCATATATCATGTAGTACTGTACTTATCAAGCTGTATGTTGTTAACAAGCTACCTATAAATCCACAAGAAACTTTTTTTTCTTTCTCAATTTCTGTTTCCTTATTTGGTTCAGGTAACCATGAAGAAGGGTGTGTGTGTTTGATACGAAATCTCATAGCAACTCTACAAGGTCACTCTTTGTAAGTCTTCTGTAATAAATCTGGCATACTATTTAATATGCTGATTGCTAAGTTTAATTGTGTGTGTCATGTTGACTTTCGTAGGGCATCATCAAAAATTAAAGTGCAGGTATTCTGTGCGATCATATCTCTATCAGCAGGTCTATCTCAGAAAAAGTTTTTGTACCATGCAAAGAACATGGAGGTATGTTCTGCTACAATGGAATTTATAGTGTACTTATCCAGACTCATCACAACACAATGGATCTGATATTGATACCAGCAGATCCGGCCTGTATCAATCTATAATAACACATGGGACAGGGCTGGTGCTCAGTACCATAATAGTTTGATAACCAGTAAAATGACCTTGTATGTGACCAGTATTTGAATTGAAGTCAATTCAAAATAGTTGGGGCATCAGTTGTATCATCGGAGGAATCCTGCAGTGTGAACTGCACATACTCTTGTTTAACCATATTAGAGAAAAAAGGACCATCTTACATAGTGAGCATCATTAATGGCGAGGGTTGAAAGAGATGTGTAGGTTAGGGAAACTATTAATTAACAATTTGCATTTTGACCTTCTATTTTCTGATTTTCTTTCTAGATGCTTTTATTATTGATGCTATTGTCTTATTTGATATCTCAAATGTCATCAACAATGCGTTATGGGTCTTCTTTTGTGATCAAAATATAGTAAGCATCATCAAAGGTGAGGATCGAAAGAGACATGCGGAGAGGGAAACTATTATCAAACAAGTTTTCATTAACTTTCTATTTTCTGTTTTTCTTTCTAGATGCTATTGTCTTATTTGATATCTCAAATGTCATCAACAATGCGTTATGGGTCTTCTTTTGTGATCAAAATATAGTAAGCATCATCAAAGGTGAGGATCGAAAGAGACATGCGGAGAGGGAAACTATTATCAAACAAGTTTTCATTAACTTTCTATTTTCTGTTTTTCTTTCTAGATGCTATTGTCTTATTTGATATCTCAAATGTCATCAACAATGCGTTATGGGTCTTCTTTTGTGATCAAAATATAGTAAGCATCATCAAAGGTGAGGATCGAAAGAGACATGCGGAGAGGGAAACTATTATCAAACAAGTTTTCATTAACTTTCTATTTCTGTTTTTTCTATTCTAGATGCTATTGTCTTATTTGATATCTCAAATGTCATCAACAATGTGTTGTGTCTACTTTGTTGATCATAATTTGTAGATTTATTGTTTGAATACTGAAAGCAGATGTAATGGGTGTGATCTTTTTTGCCAACTTTGTTTTTTTTATACTTCCGTTACTCTCAATCTGAAGAAAACGGAAAGAATTTGAATGAAAATGATTTTGGTCCCTGTTTCTGTTTTCTCTTAAAATTTCTTCCAATTGACAAATATTGGAAAAGAAAGTTCTGCTACTCCAAATTTACAAGTGCCTTCATCGACGTGTGATTACGTTCTGTGCAGGTTACAAGTAACGATCAACTGTATTTTGGGGATCTGTCCTTTGATGAAGAGCTTTCATCTATCGCCAGTCTAGTTTTTCAGATCCTAGAAGATGTTATTAAACAGGAGATGCACTTGGTAAGCTCTCTGGAAACATTAATTCTCAATCATTGTAAAACATATCGGTGTTCACATGTCATAGGCACACTTGTTGTTTGCTTGTATAAGGCGACACGAGGTAGATTGGCTCTGGATGCTTGCAACTGCCTTCTTGTATCATTCAAAGTATGTGCCCGAATATCTTTCTTTTTCTTTTCTCTGGGTTTAGGTTATTTGCTCAACTCATAGTTACCAGTTGTGAGAACATAAATGCTAGTGATGATAGACTATCTCTTGATGATCTTGCAGACAAGTCGTGAACTCTCTCTAAAATGCTCCAGCCTTATTGATATTGCCAAGTCATGCTTGCATCCAAAGGAGAAGTATCTACGATCGACTGTTAGCTTGATGGACAGGCTCTCCTCAAATCTCGGGGACCAAGTTGCAGCTTCATTGGAATTGACTTCGGTGGTGCAACGCTAAGAATAAAATCAATTGGCTTTATGGGGTTTTGATATATCTTTATTTACGTGAGTTGCTGTGATTTGTAGCGAGTTAACAAGAAGATTAGACCATTTTTTTTTTTTGTTTTTCCTGTCAATATTCATTTGTGCATTCTCTACAACACTATGAAATATACAAAAAGAAAATTAGTTTGCATATATTGTTGAAGTAATCACATTATTATTCTTAAATAAAATACTGATGAAGCTTTGCCATCTCATGGTCTGCTAGCTTGGGTTGAATCTCTCCGTGCAAGTGGATATGCTGGTGGAGAAGATTGGGAGAAGAAAAAAGGAAAAAAGAAAAAAAAAAAAGTGTTCATTTTATTTTTATTTTTTATTTTTCGACAGAAGCACCGCTTGGCTATGGTAGACTTTTATGCCACTTCTCTTTGTCCATAACATACGCTCAACGACTGTCCATCTTGTTTTGGTCAACAATAGTATGACGAATTGTCCCAATCGCCAGCCAAGAATAATACGGTGTAGGACGATGAATCAATAAGAAACAAAATTTTAATTTAGTGCTTTTTATATTGTTGTTACGATGAATCAATCAGTTGTCTTCGTAAGTTACTGAGGTCTATCATCTTCTTTCTCAGATCCCGCAGATCTACCTTGGAGTCAACCGACCAACCGATCTCGCTGTGTCTCAAGCCAGTGTTGCCCCCCATCGGTAAGCATGTCGAGGCTTGACTACCGTATGCGTTCCCTCTCTTTCTTTGACGTCAAGGAAGCTCTGTCGCACAAGTGGTGGAACTCCGCACATTGAGGAGGCCCCTAAACAACTCCAACCCGATTAAAGTAACCCCCTACGACTGGAGTCGCAAGTAAGCATATGCGCCTCACCTCCCACACGTTCGTTCCTCAACACAACCCCCCAACCCATATTATTTCCAGCGGTGTCACACCCACCACCCCACCCCACCCCAAAACCCAAACCCGAACCCTCGTTATCCATGTCTTCTCCCTCTCTCCGCCACCACTCCTCTCCTCTTCCATGGCCTTGAGGAGGTCTGTCCTCGCCGGCCTTCTTTGGCTCACCATTCTCTTGCTCTTGCTTCACGGGTGGAGCCATCTGAAGTCCAGGCGACGTCTCGGCTTGAGGCGCGGTCCCTCGACAGTCCCACGGAAGCTGCTATCGTCTCGCTTCGATCTCACGGCGTTCGACCACACAACGCACTACCGCCATCACCATCACCATCACCATCACCATCGTCATCGCCCTCACCGCCATCATCGTGACAGGCAAACGGCGCATTCGTCCGCGGAACAGCCCACCGGTGACGAGATCGACCCTCGCTACGGTGTCGAGAAGAGAATCGTCCCCATGGGCCCAAACCCATTGCACCACTGAGTGGAGACGATGATGATGTTGGTGAGTGCTCCTCCTCTCGTTGGTCGCATCCCGTTCTTCAAAGCTGGATGGGATCATTAAGCTCGCATGACACTAATAATGGCTTCCACTTGGACGCTTTGTTCGTTGGTTCTTCGTGTGCTCTCCTGGATGCAGCTCTCCACAGTCCGTAGGTCTTCCTGAAATCAAGAAAGGAGAGTAAACCTCTGCACAGTCGTCCGCGTTCTTGTTGATGTCGGGAACAGCACCGGTGGTTGTGGTCTACATACATATACATATATATATATTTATACGTAGAGTCGTGTAGCAAAGATGAGTAACGGGGACGGCACGGCGTTGGCACAAAAGACCACGTATGTACCTGCAATAAGTTACTGCAAGCACTTATAAGGGGAATGATATGCCATGGGATGTACGTGTTGCGATCTTCTTTCACTCGTTTTCTAATTAGTCACTGCCCTCTGTCCGGCAGTACAGAGGGATTCATGCTTTGTGTTGGTGAATATTCCCTTTCATATGCATTTGTCGTTCGAGCGTATTCATTTAGCAGAAATTTTGTTCGTTTGAGGCAGCCCGCAGTTTGAGGCTTTAGAGTGGAAGCCAGATTGGAGATGTGGTTTGGTGCAATCCTCAGCTCACGAGCCAAAGGCAACACATTTTTTTGTTTTGGTTCCTTCAATTTTAGCATTTTTGAGTTTTTTTTTAATTTAATTTAATTTAATCTATTATGAAGCTATCTTTTTCTTTTTCTTTTTGTGAAATGAGTTCACATCGTCTTACTTTTTTTAACTTTTTCTATTATGATTGATATTAATACCCTTCAAAAGTTTTTATAAATAAGATGTCTTGATATTTTGATAGAGGAATGATAACATGGTGATATCTACCAAAAATTATTATAAATGAGAAGCCGTATTAATAAGTTAACTAGATAGATGTCTTGATATTTTGGTAAAAGAATGATGATACCCTTACCAAACATATAATTAATGCCCAAGCTCTATGTGGTGGATACCTACTAGCCATGTAGTTGACACCCTAACGTTATGTGACCGACACCTGCCTTGCTACACGTTCTTCAAATTTGACATGATATGATTCCGCTAGGATCGGAAGAAGCACGTAGCGTCCTTAATATCAATGCACAAGACTTCATCAGGTGCATTCTTTATTAAACTCTAGCGAATTTAGCTCTAAATAACTTGACTCTTTATGATTACCTTATAACTGAGACTAATTTAAGTATCGGAAAGATTTTGTTGAGTACACCTCAACGTAATTTTGTAAGATTCAGCTCCTATAGGAACAAATAGGATTTGATATTTTCTCGACTCCGTCAAAGATAAAGACACAAGAGGACTTTGATTGGCTTCGAATCTATTTCCCTCTTGGACGATCATAATTTGCACTAATAAATTACTGCTAGAAGGAGAGTTCTTCTCAACATGTCTTAACGAAATCCAACCATCCCTCTTAAGCAAATCCAAGAAGATCATGTTCTCAATTTAACTTTCGGATCCTTAGGAAATTCTTTTTCCTATTCTGAGCCCACTGTTTTTTGTCACCTATTTCGTGATGTAATAATCAATCAGCAATTTACCCCACTCTCACCGATCGTCACCATTCCTACCGAAGCACACTCCATATTTTAACTCCATCATTCCATTCATCCCATGGCTGGCCCGACCAACCAAACAATGCCTGACTTTCTTCGACAACACCTCTTAGTTCATTCACAATGCCATGCAACTACTCCTAATCTTATGGTAGGATATCAACCACACCCTCGAAGGAGGTTCCTCGTGAGGTGCAATCTCCCTAGTTGAAGTTCCTAAGGAGTATGTTATTCAATCCATTAGACAAACTATGTAATTAGCTCTTTTAGATGGATTAACGCCTCAAAGACATAGTAGATAGGAAAGGACATCAAACAAGGAAAACAATCTAAGCTAGAGCCTATCTCCGATCTTCTTTTGTCAAAAATATCTAGAAAGAGTCTATCCGATAGGGATTTCGCTTATCCATGTTGGAGACATACGACGAGAATTCAGATCCATTACAACATATTATGACTTTTGTCATGTAAATGACACTTCACGAAACTATTGATTGATTCTGTCGTGTGTCTAACTTTTAGACCATCTTACGAGGGACAACACACGAAATGAATGATTGTAAAGCTCCCTCTCGGACCATTCCTTTCATTACAAACTCTATTGACGATATAATCAAAAGACGGCGAGACACAATCCATTATCATCAACGTTCATATTCACTATCTTCATCCTTTTGGATTCTTTTCGTTTAGTGATTACTAAACAGTCAATCAGTGAACCAACATATTATATTAAAACCCTTGATAGTTGGGAAACATAAAAAAAAAAAAAAAAGTCAAAGAGAAGAAATCAGTAAAAAGTGATCTTCAAAGGTCAACTCACTCTGAGCCACCTTTGATGACCTTACTTTGAGCAACCTTTGAAATGAAAGATCATGGAAAGACCGAATCCCTCGTATGTAGTCTACACCCTTAAATACATGTAAATAAGAAGAAAAAAAAGAACTCCTAAAATAAACAAAAAAATGAGATGTAGTTATATTTCAGGTCAGCCACTGCATCACTTATTTATCCTGCCATCTCCATGACGATGGAAAATCCCTATACACGATGATACGTCACCCTTTCTTCGCCCCCAAACTGCTTGCTTCATTGCCACAAGGAACTTTTGGACATTCTTCATTCAACTCACCAAGTCGATCTTCTCGTCCCTACAAACACCTGCATCAACATCTTCTTGCCATTTTGATAGGACATGTAACATCAAAGGAATTCGTCGACTGGGAAGATGTTTTTCCCCCCGTGTCAGTGGTATTTCTACACCTGCAACACGTAAATATTCTTGTACGCATACGGTGCGGTGCAGCATCGTAGAGAAAGGGATGACGGGCGACCGGAGTCTACGGAACCCACCACCTCGCACGCGCGTCTCAAAACCTGTGGATTTGGCGACGCGGGCGAAACCATGGGCAGTTTTCAGCGGCAGTTTTCCAGTACCAGGAGCAAGGAACCGCCGCTTGGACCCACCATCTTTTCGAGACACGACTCGGCTGCTTGCCGTCGAGCAGCAAACACCAAAGAACTGAGTGGTTATAGGATGGCCATGTTCTTTTGGGCCAATCGCCGTGCGGATTTGTCTGTTTGCTGTCACGAGTGGTGCAGCTAAGACCGCCCGCACCACCCACAGGACCCCTTCCTTCCCAAAACCGCCTGCGTACTTCCACCACCCGAAACCGGCGGCACCCACAACTCGAAGGAGGACGGTGGAAGCTATTCCCATCGGAGGGAGTGACGCCACGCGGGGTTGCTCGTACTTTCCTTTCGGCCGGCCAGGGAAGAGCAGAGGCGTAGTGTAAGCCCATGATGCAGCAATTGCCGCCGCTTTCGGAGTAGTAACGGAGCCATAGGGTGTCTTCATGCTCCTCAGTGACAGCATCAGTTACGAAATCTAGCGATCACCTGGTCTTGACTCGTAGGATATTGTAAAGAGAGAGAGAGAAGGAGATAGAATGGACGGAGGGAATGGCATTCCTGGGGGATTGCTAGGCTTGGACATGTCGCTCCAACCGCATCAGCAGATGCATCAGCAACAAGGTAGTCATTCGCAGCAGCAACAGCAGCCGCTGATTCATCACCACCTCCAGCAGACACACCACATGCTACCGTTCCAGGATCCGATGGCCAAGGACAGCGACCACCAGGGGCAGCACCCCGTCAGGCACGCCCAGTACGTATCGCCGCTTGGCCATGTCAGATCTGAGGAGGAGCCCCGGTACGGGGAGGATGTCGATGAGCAGGGGCGGCGCGGGGGAGTACCGTCGCAGCCGTCCTCGTCGGCCTCGCCGTGGCACCGGATGAAGTGGACCGACGGCATGGTGCGGCTCCTCATCCAGGTGGTGTACCACGTGGGGGACGACGGCGGCGGGGCGGAGGGGGAGCAGCAGCAACCCCACGGCACGGTTGCCAAGGGCAAGAAGTCGGCGTCGGCCTCGGCCCCGGTGTCGGCGCTGTTGCAGAAGAAGGGGAAGTGGAAGTCGGTGTCGCGGGCGATGATGGAGAAGGGGTTCTACGTGTCGCCGCAGCAATGCGAGGACAAGTTCAATGACCTGAACAAGCGGTACAAGCGGGTGAACGACCTCCTGGGCAAGGGGACGGCCTGCCGGGTGGTGGAGAACCAAGCCCTCCTTGACACCATGGACCTCTCGCCCAAGGCCAAGGAGGAGGCCCGCAAGCTCCTAAATTCCAAGCACCTCTTCTTCCGGGAGATGTGCGCCTACCACAACGCGGGAGTCTCCACCTGTGCCGCCGCACCCCCTCCGCAGATTCCCCTGCCGGCACCGTCGGATCAGCAGCAGCTCTGCTTCCACCACCCGCCTGGCCTGGTCGACATGGTACTGTCCACGACGAAGGCTGCTGTCGGTAGGAGAGGAGGCGGTGCCCCTGCCGCCGCCGAAGATGAGGGAAATGCAGAGGAAGTCGACGATGACGACGATGCAGACAGCGAAGACGATGATGACTATGACGACGACGGGGATGAAGACAACGATGACATGGAAGGTCAAAATCATAAGCGCCACGCCGACCACCACCACCACCAACACAAGCACGAGGAGGCGGAGGAGGACGAGGACAGCAAGGGGTTCGTGTCAGGTCTCGCAGGTGGCAGGAAGCACAAGAGGACGGCGTCCCAGATGTCGGCCTCTCCTCCGCTCTCGCTGACGCTGTCGTCGCCCTCCAGCTCCATGCGGCAGCTGCAGTCCGAGCTGATGGCCATGTCCGGCGGCGGAGGGGAGCTTCAGCAGCAGCAGCAGCAGCAGCAGCAGCGGCAGTGGCTGAAGAGGAAGGCAGCGGAGCTGGAGGAGCAGCGCGTGGCGTACCAATGCCGGGCCTTCCAACTAGAGCGCCAGCACTTCAAATGGCTCCGCTTCAGCACCAACAAGGAGCGCGAGATGGAGCGCATGAAGCTGGACAACGAACGCCTGTGCCTTGAGAACGACCGCATGCTGCTGCTGCTCCGACAAAAGGAGCTCGAGCTTACACACGGAGGCAGTGGCGTCGGCGGATCCTCCGCCGCCATCCCGTCTGCCGAGCAGCAGCAGCTGATGCTTCAGAACACCAACACCAATCAGAGGCGCCCTGCAGAGCAGCCCCACATACCAAATGCGGATCATGCTTCTACCACGGCTTAAAGAAGCTTTTCTTCTATGTTTTCCCGACAAACATGAAGACAGCAGGGGAGATTTCGATGTGTGCGGTAGCGGGCAATTGAAGTGTACATCCATCCATGCCTCGATGATTCATATGGTCTTCTATAACTCAAAACACAAGCGGACAAGTGAAAACAGTGCGATGTTCTTGTTCATGTTTTATCTGTATTTTTTTTTTCTCATTTAAAGCAGCTTTTAACGGTTAGTATTTTATTAGAATAGTTAATTTGGGAAAATAAACTGGTATTGCTCGTGAAAATTTATGAAATTTAAAATAAATATTCAGTCAAAACAAAAAAAAGGGTTAGAGATCCATCTCTCTCTCTCTCTCTCTCTCTCTCTCTCCCGAACGTGCAATGGCTGGCGGAAGATACACACTCCCGCTAGGATGTCTCCCCTGCTCGAGCTGCCTAATCTCACACTCATTCTTGCCTCTGCTCTGGCATGTGCCTCGTTTGTTTTTCTTATTTTTATGGAATAAACTCACGAAATTGTGTCTTCCTCTTTAATCATGCATGAAAAGAGATGTTGTCAATCATTGGCAACCCCATTCCAAATAAATAAAATCTGTGTAAGAAGTACATGAGTGGAAGTTTAGGTGGATTTAATGAAGTTAATCCTCGAGTCCAAATCACCGCGACATTGATTCTAGCACAGTACTGGTAGGTACAGACAAAATAGGTACAGTAATTTATTTATAGAGTTTGATGTGCCGTCGTGGTCTCAGTGGAAAGTTATTTGCTGTGTCCCGAGATGATCTTTTCTCAAGTCACTGTTAATGTCTAATTCTGCCGTTCAGAATGCACTGATTCGCCTCCGATGTCACAATGAGAGCAAAAGGCCCAAATCTTAACTGTTCGACTCAATTGGAAGAATATAATTCACAGACTCAACATAGAGGCGAATTGTTGCAGTGGCACAATGAAAACCAGTGTCTGTGCAATCTCTCATTCGAGTAAACACTTGTAACTGACGTGGGAATTTGCGCAAATCTATGCACAGCAATTCGGAAACTTACCAACATCAGATGTTGTTTGTTGGATTATGGTTTATTTGAGGAAACGTCTAGGTAAACACAAAAAGAGAAATCGTAGATAGTTCAGCCACCTCATGTCCGGAATTTGTGAGAAAACAGCTCTTCAATCCTCTAACTCAATAATTTTGACCACTGAAGCATCTCCAACTTTCTGGCAGACGACGACTCGATCATGAGACTTGATCAGACCGGAGGCCTTGCCATGATCAAGAGCAACCTTCAAAACTGACTCATTGCTGGCACTGGTAGACTCAGCCTGCAGGAGTACAGGATGTTAAGTTACATTGCTTAGAAACAAAATGCCTATATATTACTGTTCAATAAAAGAGCCAGTGGTTAGCCTTAAGAAGCAATAAAAGTTTATACAGATAACCCATGAATGGATAAAGAAGACCATTCTCAAGTAGTACAATCATCCAACCACTATAAGCTTAATAAAGCCCACAAGATGACATTGGATTTCCATTTATTAGCAACAACTCCATTGGTTTGACATCATTTCGACTAGAATGATTCTTATTAGCATGTTTTTACTCTCCAGCAGGAATTAGTTGTGAATGTTACATGCCTTCATCTTATACTCTTCTGAACCAATTGCTTATGTTGACAATATATACCATACAGTTCTGCTGCTTCTCAGTCAGTGCCCTCACCAATAAAAGAGATTGGCCAGAGTCGGTATGGGTGACACCAAGCAATTTTTTGGTTCCTTTATGGTGACTTTCTCTTCTTGTGACAGAATATCACGTGAAAGCATTATATATTTTACCACAGGCAACTTGATTCATGGTAAATTAAACAAAATTAGCTAACGAGAATATTGGAAGTTCATTTGTTCTATCGAACATGGTCTCATCCAAATTATCCTCTCATTATAAAAATAAGCTTCAACGATCCCAATTAGAACACATTCCTCTCACCTATGTAACACTATGCCAACAGCCGTCAGGTGTTTTTAGGCCTTATCAGAAACTAATCTGAAAGTGGTCATTCTGGTCACCCAACTTATTGTTATTAATCCAATTCATCATCCATGACAATATTTGCATTATGAGAATCTTTTAACTAGATGCGGATTCTAAAATCAACACATCAAACTTGCTATGACTGAGTTACATTATATTCAAGAAAAATGAGCAATCAAATTGAGTGAGGAATTTAATCCTGTGAGAAACATCAATCCTTACTGTTAACAAGTAAAACACCAAATACTTTGGCTGGGTGACTTATATAACACAAGATATCCTAGAAAAGATTCATGAAGTATCTTCTCAGAAAATAGAACAGCATCATTCCAAAATACCATATATACAAGAAGCACATGAAGCTTAGGGACGATGGGATCTGGAAAGTACTTACAGGATGACGAGGATCAGCGAGCATAGGGAAAAGACCTCTTACTATAAGTGATTGTCTGGCCTGCCAATATTATTAACCTTTATCAGTGTTGGATCAAGAGTGCCTACTAAAAATCATCTATAAAACAAATACAAGAAGAGTGGTAAAAGATGCCAACATCACAAATACACAATAAAATTTATTATATAAACAGTAGAAATAAAGAAGAAAGAAAACAAAATCCTCAATTATTACTAGTGCATATCATCGCCATGACTTAATGTCTCAGGCTTGGTCAATATTAGTACAAAGAGTGGATAATAGCTCACATACTTCAAAAGCGCCACTGAAACTCCATCGAAGTTGGTTTGTCTTAAGCCGAGGGATGACAACAGATAATACAGGCATGGTGGGTCTATACTTGGCAATTAATCTACACAAGAACAAAAGACACGTCATGTATGTCAGACTTTTGGTATTAGCCACTGAACAACAGAAATTATGTGAAAATTTGAATGACTTGCACCTTGCAGCTCTACCAGATGAAGTGAAACAAATTATTATGGAAGCCTTCACTTTAATAGCAGCACGAACCTAAAGAAGATCATAACAGAGACCTTAACTATGTTTTTCAACTTTACATATAAGTACACCTCATTTGATAACAACTAAGTATACTTGAAATAAATAAGGCAAAAACATACAGCTGAGGAAGCAATGGACTCTAGGTGGGTCATCGGTTCTCCAACATATTTTACAGTCTTCTTGAAGTACAAATCCTGGTTGAAAACCTTCTCTGCCTGCAAAAAATAGTTTTTATGATGATCAAAGAACAAGAAAAGCATCGCAAAGAGAGAAGAGAAGGATGAGGGTGGGGACTACAGACATGCACATTGCAAAAACACTCGGTTACAAGAACTTCATGAGTTCATAAATGATGCAACAAATTCAATAATAAGAAAGCAAAATAAATTCAAACAAAAGAAAAAAAAGAAAAGTCTTCCATCCACTATGTTAGCAATATGATCCTACAACCCTTTGATGAGATTAAAAGAATCACAGGATTAGTCACAGTTTTTCTCCTACCAGTTGCACCAAACTCTTCACACCCAAACACCATACACTCATTTCATATAGTACTTCTCTGTGATTGCTTAAAATACAACATTAGGGCTCATAACATCCTCATTTATATTTAAATCAAGACTTGTATATGTTGGCTTTCCATATTTTACCAAACCATGCATCTTTTACAAACACAAAAAGGCCACTGAAAAATTCTATATTACCTCTGTCATACATCAGAACACAAAATGAGACACTAAAAGTGAAAAAAGGTAGCCACTCACGAACCACATAGCACCATGGCATACATGAAATGAGAGCATGCATATTAAAAGCTTGTGTCAATTCAAACTCTTCCATACATTTTATCAATCCGCTATATATTAGTTCATCATTAATAATCAAACATTTAGGAGTACAAACAAAAGGCTTACCTCGTAACAAATTCTACCCACAGTTGATATAGTTTCAACAGGGTACAATCCTCGAAGTGTTTCAGCACCCAAAAGAATTGCATCACTTCCTGGAAAGAATCAAGATTGCTGATTCAAAGCATTGAATAATAAATGAATGCATGTGTCCTGGACCATGACAATGGACAATACTTAAACGAATATACCATCAAGTATTGCATTCGCTACATCAGTTGCTTCGGCACGTGTTGGCCTCAAGTTGTCGGTCATGCTATCAACAACACGTGTGATAACTGCTGGTTTTCCAGCCATGTTGCATTTATAGACAGCAGCCTTCTGAAATAGAAACACCTGCAGATAAATAAGACATTAGGTAACAGAATACTTAATTAAGGTAGGTGCAGTAGTAAAGATAAGAAACAGATACTATTCTAAGGACAACAAAAAGAACAGCAATCAACATTTTGGAGCTATCAAGCACAAAAAAATATTTCTGCAATTTTTCCTCATTTCCAATAGATTAATAACTCTCCAATTAACTCTCTTTATCCTCAAAATAGTTGCTGAAAAATATTCTGCCGATTGAGATGTTCATAGGTAAGTTCTTCATGAATAGATAGGCACCTCTTCAACACTCATGAACTATTCCAAAATTCACTCAACAGTAAGAGTTGCATCAGATGACTACATCCTTGGTAAATAACGAGGTAATTAATAAGCATATCTTGCTTAAAAATTAAATTATTTTCTTATTCGTTTGTATTCATACATATAATTTCCATCATCAAACATGTATAATATCACAAAGACTTTAATGGTTTGCGTAGTTTACATTATGGTTTGTCTTACCGGTCCATACCGATGTATTGATCGGCTATCGGTATAATACATATTGAATCATACCAATATACCAACATATGATATGGTGGGACGTACCAGCAAACCGATATATACCGCTCATGATTTGTCTTGCTGGTCCGTACCAATATACTGACCGGCTATCGATATGATACGTACCGTACCGTACCAATGTACCAACATATGATATGATAGGATGCACCAACAAACCGATATGTATCGCTCATACTGGTCCCCGACCGGACTAGTGCATACCATCCATACTAGGTGGTATGGCAAACCTTGGTTTACATCCTTATCAGCCATGGTACCGACAATGATTGTGTGCAAATTACTCAAAGGTGCAGCAGCACAAACTAACTGGCAAATCAGAAACTGAAGTGTATTTATTTGTTGACAGACAATCAATGTCAAAATTTGAAGTAATGGAGAGAAAGACAAAGTGACACAAAATATCTTCGTGTAAAAAGACCAGTGACCACAATAACCAACAAACAGCATTCCAAAGAACCTCTGTTAGATGCAAAGAGACCATGTTTACAAGAACAAAGGACTTCCAAGAACTGAGCCAAAATAGTTCATATAGAAAGAATTATTAGATTAGTTGAAACTCAAACCAGGCCAAGATATAATGTTCTTCTTCTCTTCATCTTGAAGAGGTTCTGGATTCAAATCCTTGATGAGGTTGTGCTCAAGTATTTGACCCAGGTATTTCTGTTACTCTCACATTAACTGGAACCTGGTTGCAACACTGAAGTCATGCGATTGTATAATAGACATGTTCATAAAGCTTGTTTCAATCAGATACAAAAAACATGTTATTTTATGGCCGTTATTTCACTATGTAGGAGCACACATGGTATAAAATCATTTACCAATATGCTAAATGCAGATGCAGCCATGTCTAAATTTCATGAAATTTTCACATGCATTAGACTGGATAATCCTGACTTATCTATACTACATGTTCCCGAGAACATTATGCAGAACTAAACACCAAGTACAGCATTATTTACACATTCAATATCAAGGGTTTGTAAATAGCGATCATTTTGCAACTACAATACTAGATAGTGAAGACAAAGAGTTTGTAAATGATTATTATGCAAGAAGTTAGCTATCCAGAATTAACAACGTAATAATGACCACACAAAAATTCAATAAACTGACTCATTTTAGCCTTATTTAATTAATTGCTCATATTTCACTCATTATAAAAATTTTAATTTTGCTTTACACAGCCATCTTTTGTGGTTTTCATTGACATCCAGTGAGATGTCACAAATATAATAACTCAGGAGTAATAGCTGTACCAATGCTAGCCACAAAAATGAAATTTCCCAACCTTCTCAGGTGGGAGATCTATTCCAAGATTCCCACGTGAAAGAATGATGCCATCTGCTTCTTGTAGAATCTCATCAAAATGTGTTAGACCCTTCAAGAAAATGAACAATGGAACTTGTAACAGGAAAGTTGTAAGGTAAATGTTCTGATTAACATTATTTTTTTTGCAGCTAACCTCAATGCTCTCGATTTTTGCAAATATTTGTGTTTGGTAAAGATCACCTAACTTTGACAGGAATTCTCGAGCCTGAACTCAGTGAAAAAAACATAAAAGAAGTTTTAGGTAAATGAAAAAGTTGAGCATCAAATCAGGAAAAATTAATTGCAAAAGAAAAAGAAAGATTTGGAAATGAACACATGATATACTTTAGTAAATACAAGGGAAACAAAAGTGATGTGAATTGAATAACTTACTTGTCGAACATCTTCGGCATGCCTTGTATAAGATAATGAAAGGAAGTCAATTTTGTTGCGGACACCCCATGTACCTATTGCCTGAAAAACAGACAAATTGTTTAATGGGATAAGAAGCTTAAAAATATAGACGTTATAGTAATCAAGAAACATATTTAGTACCTGCAAACAAGAAACTGTATTGATGATAATTCGTCTCTCTCAAGGACTAAAGTTAGCAGTCTGATTTGAAAAGCTAAATAGAATAGACACTCTTTTTTCTTTAAAAAAAAAAAAAGTTGCTGACATCAGAGATAAGCACCAAGACAAGCACAGGTTCAACCTAGTGTGGTCGGTTGACCACTGTAATCAAATTATAAAAAACATTTAAAATATGGTAACAAGGCTCTGAAATGACTATAAAACCAAAAAAAGGCTTCTCTCACTCAACAGATTACCCCTAACAAAAAGGATCATAGGAATGCAAGAACATGATACAACCAGCTTTATAATTATGTGAGGAATGGATTAACCTATGCTAAGCTGCTGATAGAAATAATGTTGGCACTGGTAGAAGTTGGAAGCTAAAGTCTAGAGGATGCATCCTTGCTATGTGTCAGAAGGCCTTTTAATTAATTACAGAAAGATAAATCATGATGATGATAGAGAAAGGCCAATTTTACTCCAAATTTGTCCTCTAAGCACAACACTTCTTTTCTTCCCTGTCTGTATTATATACTTATAATTTGATGCACTATATCATTCTAATATAGCTTCACCATAACTGCTTTTTAGATTGCTCTATGAGGCACGTTAAAGATGATAATAGATGAAATAATCAAGAATTAATGAGTTTTTCACACAAAATATATCAGGAAAGCTTATTAATATGATAAGAGCAATGCTGATCAAGAGTTACAATGTTTTCTCTTACATTTTTATCAGCTTCAGTAAGTGTTGGCAAATCAATATGGATTTGGGAGACATGCAGGGTGAAGAGTGACCCAGCCAGAGTAGCAGTGTTTTTTATTATACAGACTACATCTTCCCCTTTCAACTCAGAAACCTGCAGATACATACATCAAAAATTAAAAAGAAAAAAGAGAAAAGTGAGCAGCAAAAAAGCCTCAGGAAATATAAGAAGTGACTAATGTAACAGAGACTAGCAAGCTTAAATATTGTACAATATCCTGCTTAAGCAACTCTTCTCAGACTGCAATATTAGTCCCCTTCGACAGCTGAGTAAACCAGTTCTTTTAATTATCAGTCAATCAAGAAATAGCCGACAGCCTTGAAAAGCCATACCTCCAACCAAACAGATGTAGTTTCACTTCCGGTGAACAAGTACTGGCCAATAAATATTGTGTCCCCCGGCTTTACTGCCTGCACAAGAACAAATTATATGCAAATGTTACTTTTGAGTAATTCTTAAGTTAAAATTGCAGTCTGGTAGATACAAAATGGATGAAATATAATAGCTGAACTTCATGTCCACAGTAGCCCCTAGATGGATATTATGTGATGTAATAGTTGAACTGTTGAACCTAACATCTATGGTCAGCATGTGATAGTTATTGTGTTATAGTGCATGTTCCAAAATCAAGAGAACCTAGGAAAGATCACAGATACTTATCAACTCAAGTCATCCAATGCATCTACAGTGATAAATTATCTTGTTTCAATCAACCCAATGCAGATTAAATCAGGTACTCGATTCTATCTTTCTAAATATTGTTGAGTACAGTTAGCGTGAGTATGATGTGATTGTTAGAATCACAAATAAAATTACAAAAACCACACATACACAGAGGAATGAGGATAGTAAGTTCAAGGTGAGTAGGAGAACAAAACTATTCAGCATGTGATGAAGGATAGATGATGAAATCCAAACTACATGGGAATATGATTTTTGCATATGAACATGTTTGTGGACCTGAGAGACCAAGATTCGAGTCACGGAAATAACCTATTTAAAATATTTAAAGATAAAGCTACATATATTAACCCTCTCCAGACCTCACATTGATGGGAGCCTTATGCACTAGGTACACCCTAATATGTTTGTGAACACAGGCATCCCCTATTTTTCATCTCATTCACTCATCATGATAACATATTTAGTTATTTCTGTAGCAAAAGGAGCGATCAATGAGAGGAGCTAAATAAGATAGAGGAACAGGGTGAGAAAGTGGGAGAGATTGAGCACGCAGGAGAACAAAGAGAAGGTAAGCACATTTCATGTGCAGGATCTTGAACGAGAAAGAACAGTTAAATAGGATGAGAAACATTTGTTCCAACATAACAATTGATACAAGGAAATTTATATTAAACCAGATTAAGGAATATATGCACACGCAGAAGAACTTAATGAGATCACCTAGTTATTAGCATAGTGCAACAATGAGCATGGTTCGAAGAAGGAAACTGCTTGCCTTTGACAATCCACTAAAGTTTATAGGCAACAACTCAGACGATGCTTCCTGCTCCTTATCTGGTGTCAAAGTAACATAACCATCCGCCTCAAGTGAGATGGCCTTCTCGCTTTTGTTCACAACCTGCAGCTCTGGACCCACTGTATCTAACATGACCTGGAAAACAGGAAAAGTTATTGGTCTTTATAAAGCATTTTACAAAGTTATATTATACAATCAGAAAAATTGTCAGCTGGATCTGAATTTGAAGATACAAGTTTCATGACCAGACAAATTAAAAGTAAACTAATATGTAAGTCAAAAGAGCAGGCCATGCTTACTCAGGTAGTTGGTATGCTCCTTTTGAATAAAGGGGCAGAGTGTTTGAAGCCTCAAAGACGCAATTCTAGCCTATGCAGGATTTATTCGTGCTATATGCATGCTTAAGCCCCTTGTGGGGCTTTTGCAGGCCTGTATGAGTTTCATGGGTTTTACAAGTATCGAACTGATCTTGTATTCTACCATGGCTTATGGTGACCTTGTGACTTTTAAGTAGAAAGAGATCAAAGGATAAATTCGTCAGCCTAAGTCGCCAACATCATAACAAATTTTGACAGCACAAAGTTCTTGTATCCATAGTACACATATAAATAAACCCCAATAGGTCTTTCATCAACCAGCAGAAAAAAGCGATGAGGAAACTAAGCTCAGATTCTATGGTATATGACAAGGAATCGTACTGTCAGCTAAGACAAAAAAAAAAAACGTATATATAATGTGCAACCGGCAATCAGAACTCCTATATAAGCAGGTGGCAAATAGCCAAGACGTACAGCGCACAACTTTTTGGTGCTCTTGATTGCAGCCTTGAGATTTTCCAGGGTCTCCTGGTGATACTCGACGTCCCCCCACGAGAAGTCAAAGCGTGCCACTGCCACAGGAAGAAAATCAACCGATCAAAACAAAACAGCCTAGTGACGCGAAGCAGGTGAGGCAAGAACGTGAGGCATACCCGACATGCCGGCCTTGAGGCAGGCGGAGACCACCTCCACCGACCGGGATTTGGGGCCGAGCGTCCCCACGATCTTGGTCATGGCAGGGAAGAAACTCTGCACACGCAAAACAACATTTCGCGTCAGTGATCCGGAATCTTCTTCGCCCAGAGATCGATCGAGAGAGAAAAGACGTACTGGCTTCGATGGCTCCAGGATGGAGGCCATCCTGATGGGTTCTTCCAGGAGAAGGTGGGTCGAATGCATCTTTCTTCTTCTTGATCTGTGCTTCTGCTTCGGCTAGGTCTCATTGTGATCGGCAACAAAAAGACGCCCTCTCTCTCGCTCTCTCTTATGCTAATTCTCCTTTGCCTCTCGCCCAACCCACAACAGCGCACGGATATTACTTCTTTAATGGCGCCAGTGTCCACAGATTCATCAGAGACTCTAACAACACGCGAACTCTTCAATGCCTGAACGCACGTTCTTCTGGGGCCCAGTCGTCGGTGTGCGATGACGGAGCGGTGGGTGATTCCGCCTTAGACATGGACTTCCGTTTAATCGTTTTGAATGGCTAAAACTTGGTTTGCGACGCCCGAGGTATAAAACCAGCGGCTGCACGCAGCTGGTTCGGGTTCGCCCGCGTGGTCCGTGTTCCCACGGCCAATGTCCTATAGAAACATGGGATCGGTGGGTGACGACGGGCAAAACCGTGGGGGACGGGTCGGCTCTGCCACCGGCACTCGCACGCCTCCGTGTCGCACGAACGGTACGTGTGGTGCCGACCGAGGCATTGGCCTCGCCTATGCGGTATGATGGCTCGGCCATCATAGAACGATTGCGTCTTGTGATGTTGATGTGGAGCGGTGGTTCGCAGTAACGGACGACGGAAGTTGGCATCATTGAGAGCGAGATAGTTAATGGAGTCGAATGTAAACAGACGTAGGGAACCGAAGCGCTTACAATTAAAATTGGTAGACCGGACGTGCCGATATTTGAAGCCCTGTCATAGTATTATGTGCTTTTTTTAAGTCTGTATTTACGTGCGTCCTGATACGATATATTTTGGGTCCAAGACATATCATAGTCGGCATTACATGCTGAGTCAAAGACTATACTAAGACATTGCTCGACACGTCTCGTCCCGAAAATCCCAAGACGACGTTGCCCCCAAGATACGCCGAGTCAGAAATCGTACTAAGGCACTGCTCAGCATGTCACATCTCGGGAATCTCGAGACGGCGTCGCTCCCAAGACACGTCAAGTCAGAATCCGTACCAAGACACATTTGGCACGTCCACCATGCTAACCCGTGTATGACCGACCCACGTACAGTAATATAAAGACCTCTGGCCGGCATCTGGCCCGACGGAGAGGAGGGGCAAAATCAATTAAACACTCTACTGACTTACTCGTCGGGTGGGGGGGGCCAAAGTCAGAAATCACCCAACGAATGTCATTTTTGCAGGAAAGTGGCCGCCCACGACCCACAAGCGTCTCAACCCGAGAATCGTCATCCAATGTACGAGGATGAGCTGCCAACCATCCCGGAGACGGAGAGACGTGGCCCAGCATAAACGACGCCCGGATCGACAGACCAAGGAACAATAATCAACACTCCGTCGCGGAGGCTTGATCAACCTCGGCATCCAGCTCAGCCAACAGAAGGCTCCCGACATCGACCCGTGGACTAAGCTGTGTTCACTCATTAGCCACGGTACTTTTGTTCACTAACATTTTGGCGCTAAAAGGAGGGCCATGTCGCAGGAGCATCCCGCGGGAGCTCTCCCCGAGGGAGAACCACCAGCCAGTCACCCTTCTGTCAGGCCTGGAGATCAGCCCCTCCCTATCCTTCAAGATGGGGGGATCCCAACCTCGACGCCAGATCGCTACTAGCACCCGTTCAACAATCCGGGGTTACCACCTCCTAGACTTACCGTTGGACCCTCGACCATGTCGCCCGAGGCGTTCCTTAGCCTGACCAAGCAAGTACAAGCGATGGTAGGGATGATGCAGACACTCGTCCCACTCATTCCCCATATTGTGCGGCTAGCCGTTCCCTCAATTGACCCGACCCGGCAAAGGCCGAGCAGGGAGCAAGTCGGGACGGGAGAAACCTGAGACCAAACGACGGACCTGGGAGGTCCGCCCGAGCAGAGCATACCCACACCCTGTCGAATTACACTGCCCCGCTCTGAGCCCGACACCATATCGTCCGACTTGGCGAACAACTCTGAGCCCCGGTGCAACCCCGCCAGAGGCCCAACTGAAGCGGCCCGGGCAGGAGCTCAGGTTTTGGTGTCGACGGGTTGCAAGTCGGTAGCGATCTAGAGCGACCCGGGCAGGAGTTGGACCTGTGAGCCGAGTGACTATACTTGAGCTTATGTTTTGGGGCTGGCAGGTCGTAAGTCGGGAGCAAGCTGGAGCGACCCAGGTAGGAGATGGACTTGTGAGCCGAGTGACTATACTCGGGCTCAAGTTTTGGGGCCAGCGGGTTGTAAGTCGGGAGCGAGTTGGAGCGACCTGGGCAGGAGCTAGACTTGTGAGCCGAATAACTATACTCGGGCTCAGGTTTTGGGGCCGGCGGGTTGCGAGTTGAGAACGACTGGAGTGACCCAGGTATGAGTCGAACTTATGAGTCGAGTGACTATACTCGGGCTCATGTTTTGGGGCTGGCAGGTCACAAGTCGGGAGTGAGTTGGAGTGACCCGGGCAGGAGCCGAACCTGTGAGCCGAGTGACTATACTCAGGCTCAGGTTTTGGGGTCGGCGGGTTGCCAATCGGGAGCCGATGTGGAGTGACTCGGGCAATAGTTGGGCTGGCAAGTCGCAGGTTGGGAACCGATCTAGCGAGCTTATGGACCTCTTATCACGAGTGGCTTTTCGATGGGAGATTTTGAATGACGAGGTGTCTTTCGATGGGTTCCTTAGGACGTAGAGTTGCTTCTTGGGGTTCCTTGAGATAGCGCCCAAGATGATCTTTTCGGATCAAGTCCTCGATTTGATTCTGGAGGTCACGACATTCTTCCGTGTCGTGGCCGTAGTCCTGGTGGAACATGCTCAGAGGGAGAGGCGGGGGCCTCAGGAGCAGTAGCTCTTGTCAGTCGGGCCTCTGGCGGGGTTGTAATGGGTTTGCTGAGGTCGTTCCCCGGGATTGTTCCGCCCTTGGCCTCTTGTTGTCCATGCACTTTCTCACCACCAGAGCTTCGGCGACGATGTACTGGTTGGCGTGCTGGAGCATCTCGGGGATGGTTATTGGCAACTTCTCGATCAACGACCATAAGAACCTTCAAGGTTTCAAGCCCATCAGAAACGCTTGCATGATTAAAGAGAGGTGAGCATCCGGGAATCCCCGGATTTCAGTGGCGAAACGTGCCACAAAATGAGAGAGTGACTCGTCTTCGCGCTGAGATAACGTGAGCAAGGTGGCATGGAAGCCTGGGTCGCACGCTGGCGAGGAAATTCTGCTTGAACTCCCTGACGAGCTGGTCGAAGGACGCGATTGAGGACTGGCGCAGCTGGCTGAACCACGCTCGTGTCGGCCCCCTGAAGGTGGTCAGGAATGCCTGACACATCAGTGCATCGGAGGCACCATAGAGGGCCATTTGAGCCCGAAACATGGTGATATGCTCCGTGAGGTCGGAGCCACCATCGTACGTCTCCAATGTGGGCAGCCTGAAGTTGAGGGTTACAGGCTTGTCTTGTATTTCCCGAGTGAAAGGGGATCCGCCCGAGCTGCCTTCGTTCAACTCACACCATGATTTTTGGAACTCGCATTGGAACTCGTCCATGCATTGGTTAACCCGGGACAGCTGGATCCTGAACAAGTCGTCCGCCAAGTCGGATGATATGGTGTCGGGCTCGGAACGAGGCGGTGTGATTCGGTAGGGTGCACGTATGCTCTGTTCAGGCGAACCTCTCGGGTCCATCGTTTGGTCTCGAGCTTCTCCCGTCCCGACCTGCTCCCGGCTCGGCCTTTGCTGGGTCAGGTCAATCGAGGGAGCTCATAGCCACACGATCTGGGGAATAAGTGGGACGAGCGTCTGCATCATCCCTGCCATCGCTTGTACTTGCTTGGTCAGGTTGAGGAACGCCTTGGGCGACACGACCAAGGGTCCCGTGGTAAGTTCGGGAGGTAGTAACCCCGGGTCATTGAACGAGCGCCAGTAGCGATTTAGCGTCGAGGCCGGGATCTCCCCATCTCCGAGGGTGGGGAGGGGCTGATTTTCGGACTCGACGAAGGGGAGACCGATCGGTGGTTCTCTCTCGAGGAGATCTCCTGTGACATGGTCCTCCTTCTAGCGCCAAAATGTTGGTGAACAAATGTGTCGTGGCTGGTGAGTCAGCACGGCCTGGCCCATGGGTCGATGTCAGGAGTCTTCTGCCGGTTGAGCTGGATGCTGAGGTCGGCCGGGCCTGGCCCTCGTGATGGGGTGTTGATCAGCATTCCTCGGTGTGCCGATCCGAACACCGTTTATGCCAAGCCGCGTCCCTCCGTCTCCGGGGTGGTCAGCAACTCGTCTTCGTACACTGGATGGCGATTCCCAGGTTGAGACGCTCGCGGGTCGGGGGTGGCCGCTTTTCTGCAAAAATGGCCTTTGTCGGGTGATTCCCGACTTTGGCCCCTCCGATGAGCAAATTAGTGGAGTGTTCAATTGGTTTTTGCTCCCCTTGGCCAAATGTCGGCTAGAGGTCTTTATATTACTGTACGAGGGTTGGTCGTACGCGGGTTGACGTGATGGACGTGTCAAATAGTGCCTTGGTATGGATTCTGACTTGGTGTGTCTTGGAGGCAACGCTGTCTCGAGATTCTTGGGATGAGACGTGTCGAACAACGCCTTGGTACGGATTCTTACCTAGCGTATGGCATTAGCCGTGTCTTGTATCCAAGATATGCATTATCAACTTCCATTATTTAGAATTCCTCTCAAAATTCAAAACATGTGATGTTGTTAAGATGAAATTTGAATAAGGATTTTACTATTACCAACTAAGTTAATTTACACTTCAAATGACTTTTTGTTAGTATAATTTGTCAAAAAAAAATTGGATCAATTATGAAGTTATTTCCCATCACTCGGTCACCTATACTTGTTACTTTTTAAGAGTGTTATTCTCGGAATAGTTTTAAGAGGAATTATCTGTTTTAGAGTGTTAATGAATAGTTTTATCCTTTTTGAAATCATAGGAACTTTAAAAGACGTAATAATAAAGTCGTATGAATTTCGAAAGACTAAGGTTGAACGAAGGTTATCTGAGTCTATTCCTTTTAATTTGAAATTAATTATATATTTTTATACTAATTTTGAGAAGAAAGAATATCCTATAAAGATTCTATAACGAAGACAATTTCGTAAACTTGAATTATCTCGTGAGCTTTTGAAAATATCTCATAATCAACCTAAGTTGTCACCTGAACTTTTAAAAATATTTTTATGAATATTTTATAAGAGAGATAGTTCGTAATCGGTCTAAGTTGTCTCTACATTTTCAAAAATATCTTTGTAAAAATTCTGTATAAGAGATAATTGATAACCAACATACGTTGTCCATTGAACTTTTTGAAAATATCTCGATGAATATTTCGCATGAGAAGCATGTCACTAATTGACTTAAACTAACTTTTGAACTCCTATAGGGGTAAGAGGATGTTGGATTGTATAAGTTTTTGATTTTTTATAAATGTTATGTGACGTTAGCATGAGTGATAACTGACTGATTGTATATTCTTATAATCAGTTGAATAAATGGGTTAATTGATTGAATTATATATATGTATAATATTATATTATAAATTTAATTTGTATGGTAAAAACAAAAACAAACTCTATTAAAACATTTGAGTTAGTTAATGTATTATCAGATAGGTCATAATTTTGAGTTAACATGTAAACATAATGTACAATAATTGATATAATTAAAATATTTTAAAAAATAAAGCAAACACGTTAAGATGGTGAAAAGGTGATGAAAATAACATTTATTTGTTTTAATATAAAATATATGTAATTTAAAATTTAAAATAATCTTAATTATAAAAATAAAATAGTTGATGATATATTAAATCTTTAAACTAAATAATTTAATTAGTGAACCGAACTGATAGTAGATGCAGTCTCGTCTTTCAATGGGTCGGTGGCGAATACATGCTCTCGTACATGGAGATGGACCGCTTGAGACAAGACCTCCCATTCTAGAACTTCCACGTACGATTCTGTTTCGTGCACGCAGCTTACACGAGTGGCAACTCGAGTCTAAACTCGTCGGGTCAATTTGACCTGACCCGGTTTTCCTTGGTCAAAACAGATTTCTCGAATCGGGTCGAGTCAACTCATCTTGATTCGTTGACAGAACGGGATTGGTTCAGTCACAAATTCGTCATTAATTTTGTCACGACCCGCCGATTGACCTATTCCAAGCCAGGAATTTGAATTAGCCCGGTCTGGACGGTTCAAATTGGATATATTCGGCCTGACCCGATCCGACTCGGAAAATTTTATTTAACCCTTATATTTATCCTGGAAGTGTACTGGGCAGGTCGGACGTTACTTTCGCGGGGGGACGGCCGTGACGTGCCCTCGTCATCACGATCAGCTATGCGCGTCTCTCGGTGGGTAGAGTCGGTCACCTCGCTTTTCCTTTTCCCCTTCTCCCATCGTCACCTCCATCTTCATCCTCACTACACCAACAGTAGCGGCTTGTGCATCCCTTTTACCGTCTCGGTCATCCCCTGCTTTCCTTCCAAAAGAATCAAATCGAGGGCTACTCCCTTTTCTCGATTTCATCTATCTTTTATTTAGTTTTTGCATTCCCAATTTTGTATATGTTTGTCTGTGATTAGAGGTGAACTCCTCCGGATTGGTGACGATGTCTTGCACCGACGACAGAGCTTGCCGTTTCTATCGTCGAGGAAGTGATTGGTACATTTCATTACACACCTCTTCATTCTTTTGTGTGTAGACCAGTTAGGATTGGGATCGTGAATCGTCGAGAAAGTGGAACTTTCTTGGCTGGAACATCCCTAATTAATGGCCAATGTCCTCCAATTGTTACGCTGATATAGAATCGCTGATCGAAGACGAGCAAGCATATAGCTCTGGTGATCCGGAACCAGATAATTGGAATTCAGGAGGACGATGGAAAGTACAAAAAGGAAAGAGGCAACTCATTTCGTTTGTCCATCACTATTTGGTGCTGCCAAAGTAATTCACCAAGGCATTGTCATGATCGTAGTCCAAGTTATGAAAGGCTTCTTAAGTATGCCTTTGGATTATTCTGCACCCACCCGCTGGAATTAAAAAAAACTTTAGTAGCATGTCTAAATTATCGATTAGAAACATTCTATTTGCTATGTCCAAAACCTGCTAATCTTCTCTTAGATCTTATCGTCACCTAACCTAGGAGTGAAGACTTGGTTTTATACTGGTCTTGTACCTGAATCTTCAAAAGGATTGCAAATGATGTGATAGAACAGATGAACGATGGGGAAAAATTCAGGAATTAGTAGATAAGAACATCTTGTTCTAGGCAAAGTAATGGGAAGATCAAATTAAGCGAATTAGGAGGAATTATATGCATTCAATAGCTGCAGCTTCCCTGGTGGTTGGTTTTAACATGACTTTATATTAAACTTTTTACTTTTCTTACATGAACTTTTTCGTTCAAATTTTATATGATGAATTATATCCTAGTTATGTGACTACTGTTTTGATGAATTATAGGTTCTCTAGAACTGGTATCCCAAGTGATATAGTTATTGAAGTTGAGGGACAAATGTTCCATCTCCATAAGGTAGACATCCTTCATTCTTGGTACATTCTTCTGAGTGTCATAGAAGCATTTTCTCTTAATTCCCTAATTTTCTTTTCATTCAAATATTAAAGTGCTTTTATGGGGCACTCTCGTATATTTTTAGGCTGCATGCTTGCTGAACTTGGATTTCGAACCATGTGATGAAGTTAATTTATCTGATTGAGATTAGGTCGGTTTCCGAACTTGTCCATTTCAGACAACAAATATTTTGGATCTACTTTGTTTTCATCATAGACACCAAATTTCACTACGTAGAAGTGAAGGCTTGAAGCTTCATTGTTTTAGATATGTTTTTTGGGCTTTTCCTAAATGAACATTGAGGAAATTTCAGATTCAGGTCTTTAGTGAACATTTTGAAGTTTCCCTATCAGAGTGTTTTGTTTATTTGTGTCATAAAATCTTTTTTGATTGGGTTTTGTTTGTAATATTGCATATAGGTTCCTGAACCTTTTCATCCATCAATAATGGAACTATCATTCCCCTGTCATTTTTCTTTCTTTAATTATACTTGTCTTTAGTATTACTCATCATCTGTGCTATTATATGAGAATGTTTTTGGGTCTTTCAGTTTCCTTTGTTGTCAAAATGTGGAAAGATTGCACATATCTCAGAAGTATCACAAAATGTCAAAGAAGGTACACATCATATTTTATCAGGATGTCCTGGTGGAGCTGATGCATTTCTATTGGTGGCAAAGTTTTGCTATGGCTTCAAGGTGGAATTGTCACCAAAAAACATCATAACGGTGCATAGTATAGCTGAATATCTTGAGATGACAGAGCAACTTGATGAGAATAACCTACTTCCTGAAGCAGAAAGATTCTTTCATAAATTTGTTCTTCACAGCTGGAAAGACTGCATTCAGGCTCTGCAAAGCTCCGAGGGTTCGCTTCCACATGCTGAGTCCTTCCCTATTGTTACCAAGTGCATTAATGCTCTTTCCAGGATGGTTTGTACTGATCTTAGTTTGTTTGGGTGGCCTATGATGATGTATGGAAGCTTGCAAAGCCCTGGTGGTAGTATTTTATGGAATGGAATAAATACAGGTGCTAAAATTAGAAGTTCACAATCTGATTGGTGGTTTGAAGATATCTCATGCCTGGGAGTGCCAATGTTCAGGAGACTAATGGAAGCAATGTATGAGAGAGGTGTACGACCAGTAATTGTAGCTGGTGCTTTAATGTATTATACTGGAAGATATTTACGTGGTCTTGATCGGTGGATGAAAAAACAAGGATCCAGAGATCTTGCATTTCTTACTGTGACACCAGCTGTAGTTGATCACAAAGTGTTACTGGAAAACATTGTTAGCCTGCTTCCCCAAAAGAAGGGAAAGGCTTATTGCCGCTTCTTGTTAGGACTTCTAAGGTTTGCTATTATACTGAATCTTTGCCAGCAATCTAAGGAGACTCTAGAGAGAACTATAGGCATGCAACTTGAACTGGCAACACTTGATGGTCTTTTAATTCCAAACTTCTCAAAATCTGACAATCTATATGACACCGATTGTGTTGAACGGATTATTCACCATTTCTTGCATTCACAGGAGTCAGGTATCACAACATTTTCACCTTCCTCATCTGTTTCTGCATCTCCATTGACTAGTTCTTTAAACAGAGTCATAAAGTTAATAGACAGTTACATCACTGAGGTTGCTCCTGATGTCCATTTGGGAACTGAAAAGATGCTTACTCTTCTAGTAGCTCTTCCAAAATCTTGTAGAAGCCAGAACGACGGAATGTATAGGGCATTGGATGTGTATTTAAAGGTGTGCATCTATCTAGTCATCTTTTTGGCAATTTCAGATACTATATGTTAAAGAGTTTCTCGGAAATAACAGACATACATTAGTCTGAGGTTTGATAGAATAACAGTGTGAACCCAATGTGTAATTTCTGATGTATTACATTCTGATTCTTCAAATAATAATTTTTTTTCTGTAAGTACATGATATGTTCTTTATATTTCTTTCTTTTTACTGCCCTAAGTGATCTCATGGATAACAAATTCACATGTTTCATAATTACAGGAGGCTACCATAGATCTAATTAAAATAATTGATTGCTGTAAGATATGTTCAAGCTAGTCTGAATTTTTCATAAAGAAATAATATTAATATCTATGGTGAGCATTTTTTCACTTACCACAAACATACCAGCGTGAAAGTGATCATGCCAAACATGTCAAAATATTGATGTGTTGGTTGTATAAAAGATGGTGCATATATACAGAAGATATACGATGTTTGTCTCTATACATTTCCATCAATTTTTTTTAATGTTTCTGACAACATCAAATAAAATTATTATATTGATTTGTGTTTTTGTTTCTTGTTTCTGAAAACATGTTTGTGGTTGTAACTTTAACTCATTGGTAAAATGAAAGATTAGATGGCCACATGAGCAGCAAGGACCATTAGCCGGTCATGAGGCTAGTAAAGGTGGAAGATGCTTTTAGAAATAGTGAAAGTAAAAGAAATTATACTCCCACAAAGTACAGTTAACAAATATGTTCTCCGTTTCGTTCGAAAGTTTTTGTAACAGTTAGAAGTAGAAGTAATGCAAAATGTGCCCCAAGTTCTCGGTAAAGTTTCATGAAGTTTTTGTAGTTGGTACAATCTTTGTTGTCAGATGATCATTGATTGTGTTCCTCTGCAGGCACACCCTTGGCTTGTGGAGACTGAGAAAATGCAACTTTGCAGCGTTATAGATTATGGAAAACTCTCTGTTGATGCATGTGCACATGCATCACAGAATGAACGCTTGCCCCATAGAATCATTCTCCAGGTTCTATATTTCGAACAGTTGCAGCTGAGATTGTCCCTTTCTCATTACCTTGATGCTTTAGACATCGACAGCACAGCTGCTGCAAATAATGTGGTTGGACATATCCTACAGAGAGATGGATGGATTTCACTAATTCATGAAAACCAGGCCCTCAAAGTTGACATGGAAAGCCTTATGTCAAGAGTTAGAAATTTGGAACAGGAATTTGTTATCATAAAACAAAAAATTGGTAGGGTGAATAGACACCAATGATTTGATAAGCACGGGTTGCTTCATATCTTGATGATTTGGGGTTTATGCATGTACCACTGACAGTTGACTACCTTGACACTGTAGGAGGAAAAGATCCTAGTTCCACACAGTTGTCCATGCATCACATATTTCAAATTCGGTAAGATAACACTGAACTTATGTTTCTTTTGGGTAAACCAGATGATTGAATTTATTAATATACATGCCTATGGGGTTAGCATATCTCTTTTGGTATCAGAAAGATTTTGCAGGATGATGTTTGGCAAATTATTTTGCTATCCTCATAACATGAACAATGTGTTTGGTTGCTGTTTTGTAGCAACTTTCATCTTAAATGTCCTTATCTTGATTGCTAAACATTGCAGTGTGATAGGATTGGCTTGGCAACTATTCTTGTACATGTTGCTAAGAAAGTTCTTTTCTGGAAAGCAGCAAACTATCTTCTTCAAAGTAGAAAGATCTCAAATGGAGCAAGAATGTAGTCACTTTACCAAATGGTTAAGTCGGTATCTGAGATAAAACAATCCAGGAACTCTGATTTTCTTCTTGAAGTGGATTGTGCTGTCTGACTCTCAGCTGAGACATACCAGTCTTCTAACAACTGCTGACCTACTTTGGGAGAACTGGAACTTTTGTCTTGAATCTGCAAACATGGAAAATAAGTACTCTATATCTCATCATAATTTGTCATCATCTGTGACAGACACGGTCAAAGAGAATAATAACCTGAAGAACAGGAAGTGAGTAGCATCCGCTCACAGGTTTGCCTCTCATGCTTAACATTTTGCAATCTTTTGTTCACAAATTGCAAATTCATTTTCATCTTTATGTTGAGGTTGTAGTTTCAAATCCTGATAGTTTCTTCTGTTTGTTCTTTCGTTTCATCTATAATGAATCACGTTATACGTGAAATAAGTTTTAATGAAATAAGTAACTGTATCTTCTTCATTTTCATATTCGTTTGACGACATGTTTTGGTAAAAATCTTGCAGTTCTGAATTTTATTTACGTGAAAAATCAGAAAGGGGAAGCAATGAATTCTTCAATGGTTTGTGACAGGTCACAAGAGTATATGGCAATTTCCTTAGTCTCCTTAGTTATACGGGTACATCTTCCTTCCGGAGGACACAAGCAGTCAGCAAATAGGTTCGTATCTGAATTTTGTGCTCCTTGCTGTATCTTTTGGTAATCTGTGACTGGATTTCTTGCCTACCAAAGCTAAAAGCTGGTGATAATTTCTTGCCTATAAATTGGCAGGTTGGTGATAGCCTGATACTTGACTGTGTGAATTCCTTTTTTCACAAGAAGGACCCTCTTTGACTTGGTATTCCTTTTTTCACAAGAAAGGACCCTATTTGACTTGGTTGATTTATGTGTTTGCTGTTGAAGATTTTAAATACCTATCTATACTATTCAACATCACTGAATGAAATATTTAGAAGTTATATAAAATGTAAGTGGTCAATTATTTGATCGGGCTGATGATTACCGATGGATATAAAATTGATCTCACTGATGATTTGAACTATAATGTTATGTCTTCCATCTGACGACAGTATCGACTTGCAGGACAGCAGGCAAATGGTTGCAAGTTCTTGTCCGAGTCCCAGATGGTGTTCTCTGTGGAAGGGAGTGCAGCATGCTGTAGTGGCATCCAACATGTACAGTAGTTTCTCCTTTTGCTTTTGAGATTACTATGATTTGGTTCATTCCCTTGGATATTAATGAAGGTTAATGTTTCTGTGAACGAACACTTCCTTTTCACTAATTTTGGGAAATTAAAGACTCAGCTTTGAATGCCCACTGGGTGGGAAAAATGAGTTGGAAAAGAGTTGCGTGCGATGGTTGGCAGCGGGCAGTCTTATTGTGAGCCCCGGCTCGGCTTGTCGCAGCACTAAGGTGGGCCACCGCTACGTGACCGCCAAGGCGGCTCCGATCCCCCTCCACCATCGCGCTCACCATCAACTCGGCGCCGCATAGTCAATAGCCAGCTCCGGAAAGAAAGGGGTCGTCGTAGACGGTGGTGGCGGCGAGGACCATGAGGCCAATGGCGAGGCCTTCGGCCAGACGGACGCCTCCAAGTGCCCCTCGCCCCGGCTTTCGACGACCACTGCTTCGCCGTCGACGACAACACCCTGCCGTTGCCGACGATGACGATGTCAATACCGACAACGCCGATCGAAAGGGGGGTCACCACCTCCGCATCCCACCACCAACACCTCCACCACCACCGGCAGCCCCATCACCAGTCGCCTAAGCGCAAGGATCGCGACGATGCCAGTGACGGCGAGCCCCCCTACTGCTACAACAGCAGCTTGGCGGCCAATAAGAAGTCGAGGCCGATGTCATCCTCGGGGGACAACGGCAAGGGCCGGGAGGAGTGGACCGACACGACAATCGGCTCCCTCCTTGATGCCTACATAGAGAAGTATGAGCAGCTGAACCGGCGCAACCTGCGGGGTAGGGACTGGGAGGACGTGGCCACCATCGTTAGCGAGCGGTGCAACAAGCAGAAGGTGTGCAAGAGAGTGGAGCAATGCAACAACAAGAACGACAACCTCAAGAAGCGATACAAGGTTGAGTGCCCGCGGTGGTGTCCCTGCCGGCCACTGGCCCTGGTTTAAGAAGATGGAGCTCTGTATCATCACTTATCCTTTGACTCTATCCTCTAATTCTAGGTCAGCTCTAATACTATTTATCACGACCTGAGTTTCATAGACTAATTGACCTATCAACTTCGTTGAACCCAAACTCCTGGTCTAAATGCTTATGCTAAAGTTGATAGTAGTACACCCATCAAACCTTTGTAAGCCAATCTTAGTCTTGTCGACTTCCAATATAGGACTAATCGGGGTGTTTCAAGAAATTGTAGATGATTGCCTTAGGGGAGTAACATCATACAAGAAGAAGACAACATTAAGCAACAGCAAGCAATCTTATTGCTATGAAGGGTTAAAAGGAGATACTATGTAATGGAGTTTTAAGTTTTTTATGAGTTTTTAATATATGAGTTGGAACAGAAGTTTTTGGTTTCTTCCATCATCGTTCATCATTGTTTTACAGTTATAATAAGCTCAATCAGGATTGGTGAGAGATGTTAGGTTGGTCTTCAACATGTTATCTGAGACATTGATTTAACATAGAGGAGGTTTGGGATTAGCTTAAGTTGTATTAGGTTTCTGTCTCTTAACTTTTAGATGACAGGTTTTCAACTAATTTTAGTTTGCCCTTCATATCTAAATTAGGGAAACCCTCTTTACTCAATTGAGTTTTTGTGACAAGTTCTTACAGATTTACAATTCTGAAAGAGCATTATTGTTGTCGCAATTGATAGAAAACTCAGTGTTCCTTGAATATTCAATTCTGAAAGAGCATTATTGTTGTTGCAATTGATAGAAAACTCAGTGTTCTTTGAATATTCTTCACTTTTGGGCTAGAAATCTCGCACTTCAGCTTAAGTGCCAACTTTGAATAGTGGAATGGGGATAACTATTTGCTTTGCCTTTGGGGAACTATACTTTCGTCAGTTTTGGATAACCAAAAAATTGTGCAAAAGTCATAGAACTTGACTCCGGCTAGCTCCACTTCAGTGATGACTTACATTATTGGTGACAGAAGAGAGGCCCTAGCCAACATATAAAACTCGAGTGACCTCTTGGGATGTTTACAGGAAACTGCTTTTTCGTTTGATGATTTTTTTCAACTTTTTATATAACTTGGAACACAGAGGATATCTGAACTGTCCATACACTACTTCTATCACTTATTTAGCATATAAATTTGGTGAAGAGTGGTGTTGAGGTTATTACCTTATAGATGTGGTTATCAAGATTGGGATCACTTTCTTTCTTCAACATCCCAAAACAAAGAGTGGAGTGGTTGTAATCTTTGTTGTTTCTCTAGTGTTTTACTCGTATGTATCATATTATATGCTTTGGTTCCTTTCTTTATTTGTTTTTCGTTAACATATAAAACCAAAGATATTTTTGATAGGACCAAATCTGGTTGTTGATAACTGCTCTTTTTTTTATGTTAAATTAGAAGAAAGTAAATAATTGCTTTCCCAGGGTATATGGCTCGGAATTTTATTGATTGAATTGTCCATTGAAGCATGATGCTTAGAAGCATTTCATTATCTTATTTTATTTCTTTTTGTCAATAATATAATGCCACTTATGATGATAATTGCATTTGCAGTTATCCTGTTGCTACATCTGGCCCTGTTAGCATAAATAATAACTCAGAGGTAAAGTCATTCTCAAATCCATGATGGAAGAGTGATTTTGAAAATTAGTGGTACGACATTAGCTGGAGTTGGTCCCTATAATGTTGACCCCATGGTAGACTACTGATATTCTTCTATCTGCATCGATGTGATTTTGGTAAGATACTGTTCAAACAAAATGGAGCATCTTGCACTGCATAAATTGCTAATCCAAAGTTAAATGCATATTGTGTTTCTGTCGGTCAGGTAATTGCACTTATTGCTAAGGAAATTGCAATTGCAAACCATTCTGGTCTTGAGGTATCAATTGACAGCTGTCAATTTTTACTGTATTTGAAGCTATCTTCTTCCTGGATCTGTTATAACTCTGTTCTGTGACCCTTGATTCTGATGTTTTTCAGGTGGCTGTTGTTATTCGAGGTCGAAATATATTTTGTGGTGACACTTGGATAGCTGCGACTGGAACTGATAGGGCTACAACTTATCAAATGGGGTATGCATTTCCTGTTTCAATGCTGATACTTATTTGTACCATTGTGAAATGGTTGGAATGTTGTGCAATTGCATGTTGGGAACTGAGGGTAGTTGTACAATTAGGGATCAACATATTGGAAAGGTCAACAGAGTTGAAATAGAGATATCGCTTGACTATAAAACATAGAAAACACATACACACAGACACAAAAGAACATTTCATAATGGAAGATGCATAATGGTTTGTGAAATTCATGACATTCGAAAGATACAATGTAATATAAAGATGATGCTTATTACTTATAAGCTTGTCTGTTTGATATGTAATTCTATATTGCATGCAATAATGCATTCATGATGGTTTGTGAATTGCATTACTTTCAAGAGATATAGTGTAATATAAAGATGATGCTTATTACTATAAGCTTATCTAATTAATATGCAATTCTATATTGCATGCAGTAATATATTCGACATTTGCATACATGCCAATATGTTTTTCAATTTTCGAATATGATCAATGGAGACATCAGTTGCTCTTTTATTTTTATGTCTTTGAACTGGAACCAAAAGTTAAAATAGGCCATCCTTCTTCTCCATCTTGGCTTGGAAGTAGGCACCATCTTGAGAAGGTTGATGTCTGGTTGAAGCTGGTTGTAAATTTTATTTAATTTTTGGTAGAGGCTTCAAAGGGCATATTCCCAGTTCTTCTAGCTTGCTCTCTGAATTTGAACATTGAATTAAATATTATTGTTACCAATTACCATGATGATTTTGTGTAACCATTTTTTGATATCTTGATTCGTTATGAACTACTATTTGCCAAGGTATGCATGATAACTTTCAGGAAACACCACATGTTTCATTACCTGGTTTAGACTGCCACCATATTGGACAAAAGATGATATGGATGTTCTTAGCTTCATAGAAAATCTATGGATCATAATTTTCATCAGTTGCCAAAATAAGGTTTATTGGTTCCTTCTAAGAACGAAGTCATGGACAAACAAAGTTCAGTTTGAAGTTGACATTTTTGTACATGCTTATCTTGAATTACCATGCATCTGATGCTATGTCTACTTAGTTGAGTCTGACAGCATTTCTATATTTACTGTTCTCCACAGTATTGAAGGAGTGGTCTGGTAAAATTGCTTTGTTTTTTGTTTTTGAAGAACTGATAAAATTTGTTAGTACTATCCTTCCTCTTCCCTTAACAACCAAACATCATATATAAACTTTCATTTGTTTTATGTAAAGCAAATTTTCTTCTCATATTTGTTTTCAACTGTTCTGTGTTCAAATCTTACATTATCTGAAGAAATTCTGTTTAATGCATATTCACAGTAAAATGCATTTGTTTCTACAACTCTGTTTTTTTTTTTTTTTAAATTGCAGTGTGGTATTATGCATTCGTTAAAGTTATTTTGGCTAAGCTTTTATTTACATATGAATTATGGTAGTATGATGGCATCATTGATGAATGCCATAATGCTCCAAGCATCATTAGAGAAGCTTGGCGTTGTGGTGCGCATGCAGTCTACCTTAATGATGCAAGAGATTGCAGAACCACCATACATAAGGTGCAAGCTATTCATCATCTTGGAAAAGGAAGAGTTATAATATTTGGTGGGGCTGGTGCAACCACAGGAAACCCACTTTTTAGCACAGATACTGCAGCTTCCTTGAGGGCCTCTGAAAGTATGTTCTCACATGCATCTATATTGTCCCACTTAAGAATGTGGGTCACTATCCACCCCCAAAGTGCAATTTTAGGTGATCTTCTTTTGGGGTAGAACCCACAGATCTGGGTTTGGGCTGTGATTTCTGCCTTTATTTATCCTGATTTGGTATTTCTTTCTTGATCGCGTTTTCTGGAAGACCATTGATGCATGTGACCATACAACAGTTCATGCAGATGTTGTTCTTAAAGGTACTACTGTAGATTCTATTTACAATTGCCACTCAAGAAACAACAACGGTAGTGCATTCGAGCATATTTCATTCAGGGAATTGGTTTCTAGAGGCTTTACCGCAATGGACATGACAGCACTAAATATTTGTGAGGAGAACAGCATACCTGGTAAGTCGATGCTACTGTATTCTTTGGGACTACAAAATTCTCTCTTGTATTCGCGTTACCAATCTTGTTGCTTTATATGCATTTGCAGTTGTTATTTTCAACTTATCAGAGCCAGGCAATGTTTCAAAGGCACTCTATGGAGACCAGATTGTTATTCTTATCGACCTGTCAGGGAGGATTATCTAATCCCCAATGCCTTTCAGCCAAAGATTTCAGAAAGCAATTATGATTACGGAGTGAATTCCCATCAAATTCTCGAGCAATTATATGCATTCTGAGTGACTTACACCAAAAGCTTGTATTATCATGGGGTATGTCACCTTGGCTATGAGAAGAACCGCTTGCTCCTTATATCGACGTGATGAAATGGTACGAATCCTCCCTCCACCAGGAACACCTGTAAATTGTAGCTGGTTCCATAAATTGCTGGACCATTCGGTTGTTTATTACGTTGTAAATTAATTCAATGCACTGTGCAGAAATGTCAAGAAGATCCCGGAACAAGAGGAAGTGGCAGTGTGATCTTTAGTGCTATTACTAACGGATGGATCACAATGATGCTTCCTTTTCTTGAATGTATGAATTTAAAAGGGATCAGCTGCATTTATCACTTAGTAGCAGAGTGGTTATCCGCAAGGGGCCTTTTTCTGATTATAAAATTTTGCAAATAGCCAATGGAAGGTATGAATTTACTTGAACGATGATTGATAAAATAATGTTTATTCACTAGTGTATGCTTTTCTTCCAAGAAAAATGTTTCAATTAAATTTTGAACTATTTGTTAATACGGATGGAATGCATTTTAGAGTTGTCCTGATCGGCATTGTCGATCTCAAGGCAAACTAATCTATGATTAATCCTGAATATATATATGTATAATGTGGGATGTTGTGAAAAGTTGGCATTCCACAACCTCCCACATTATAAATTAGGGAAGGCCTCGTTGCTGTTGCCAATTTACGCTTTTAATTATTGCCTGGCAGCTTTGTTTACGGTTTTTTTTTTCTCCTCCTCATGCTCTCTCATATTTAAAAGGGTACTGCTTTCCACACTTTTCTCTTGTTTTCTTTTAATTCAAGACATATCTGCACGGAATCTCAACTTGTTGCCAACTTTAATGGTTTATCATACGATCCCCTGTGTGCCTGCAGGGCTTTATCGGAAACCACAGCCAGTGAGAACCGAGGAGAAGCGGACGCAGCGTTTCTTTTCCTCTCTTCTTTTTCTGCTTTGCTTCGGTCACACGGTAGTAGATGCTGTTGCCCCTCTCTCTGTCCAAGCAAATATATAATCTGCGACTCACGTGCAATCAGATACAAGTTTGTAGGGCGTGTTAACGCCCATTTCTCCAGTCGTTGGCTGGATTTGGCGATCTGACCTATTCCGAGCGAGTCCCACATCACATGGGGAGAACATTTGCCGGTCTCAGACGGTCCATGCTCGAGAGTGCTGTGCGTCTTCAGAGGCCTCGGCTGGGACACCCGGGATCGACAGCGACGCCATAAGCTGGGTTGGTGGTCCCCCGGATCACCTGTCCTAGTGTCAAGATGTGGTACGCCTGGTGCCAGGACCCATTACAAGTGGGGTCTCCTCTCCAATCTCTGCGTACCTCGGAGGTCTTTATTCTCTACATCTGTGCCTGTCTTGTGCTCGACGAAAAGCCACAGAGAGAGACAGAGAGAGAGACAGATGGACCACTTTGGCACGAAGCGACGGGTGAGCGGAGGTAGCATGGGGGGGCTCACCGATCCGCTGCTGCTGGCTGCGGGCGGGGATAGAGAAGGGATATGATGTGATCTGCCTCATCCATGGCACCTGCTGCTACGAGGAAGACCGCACCGGACTGTCGCCCCTGACAGTCCATGGTTTTTCTCTTCCCTCGACCCTTCCGGCCGTCATCAGTCGAACGACGACATCCGAGAGAGACGAAGGCGAGCAAAAGAAGAAGAAGAACAAGAACAAGAAGGTGAACTGATGAGAGATCAAAAGGTGGACGAACCCGACCGAGAGCGTGATGCGAGTATGTTGAGATTCGCGCACTTGCACTTTTCCTTTAATGACACTCTTATCCGACAAGTCAATTTTTTATTTACCGTGGCTAATTAATTATCCAATTGTTTACTTCATAAATAAATCGAAAACATTAATCTCTTTATCGAAAACATTCAAAGCTATGGTGAGCTTATAAACCGTAAAGCTTTCTCTTCCCGTGTGTTGTGACTTCATATGATTAATTTGGAGCAGGTACTGCCACACGTATCACGTCGTCATCTCCTACAGCCGGAGTGCGTCGTTCGTGCATTGCATGGCATGGCATGAGAGCTTGGTTTGAGGTCACGGAGACTCTACTTGTCCTGCTGGCTTGCGGCCACGAAGCTGACGCCCACCACCCGTTCGCTCCCCGGCCTCCTCGCGTGCGAGTGATCGGAAGACAGACACAGAGAGGAAAGAGGAGAGAGAAATAGTCTGCGTCGAAACCCTCTGCTAATTCCGTTTACAGTGGATACAGGTGAAGTCCTCCCCCCACATTTCGCGATCTCTTCTGCCCATTAGGTTCCGAAGAGGAGAGAGCATTGGGATTTGCACCCCCTTCTCACTGGTGATTGATTCCACTAATATAATACGCCTGCGTTTTAGCTTTTACAGCAAAGCAGCAGTTGACCGGAGTAGATTGATCCTCTCCCCCATCCCCACCTATCCACGCACCATTTTCATCTCAATACTCTCTCTCTCTCTCTCTCTCTTCACTTTCTTGGATGGATTTAGGTGACCTGCCTTGGGTAAAGGCACCATTATGTTCTCCAAAGTCTTCTAATCTACCAGCAGCTTGTCTTGCATTTGCAACCTACCAGTGTTCGTCATAAATCCTGTGGGAGGAAGTGTGATGGTACGACTGGTTATTTATGGTTGAGCTACTTTGGCGCTCTCCTGCCAAATTCCGGAGACTACTGCGACCACTGACCCCCGAAAAATAAATGCATTAAATCCTCTAACTTTGTTTTCACTCGTGTGATTTCCTTTCATTTTTTCCTTTTTTTCACTGTTATGTCACACAGTTCATGATCTCGTGAATTATATCTCTTTAATTAGAGAACAAGTGTTTGGGTTTAGAGAGAGAGAGAGAGAGAGAGAGAGAGAGAGTTGGGACAATATGTCCGCTATATTCCTCAGACTCTACTTCTCACAGCGCCAGCTGCAGGAGGTGGCTTTTCTCTCTTTAGTCTCTTACCAACCATGACAGAGACTGGGAGTAGCTTGCGGAGCGCCACAAGTGAAGGCCTTTTGAAAAAGGAGAGTGAGAGGGAAGGTAGAGAGCAGTAAGCGAGCGAGCAAGAAGAGTCCTGCCCTCACAAAAGCCATAAAGGAAACAGCAGTCTATTTTTGTTCTCTCTTCGGCTACTTGGATATATGAATGGAAGGGATGGAGAGCGTTGTGGTGACAGGGTGTGAAGGAGGAAGAGAAGGAGGAGATGGAGCTGGAGGAGGAGGAGGAGGAGGAGTGGAAGCAGGTCACTCTGCTCCGACTTTGTCGCCAACTCCTCCTCAGCTTGCGGCATTTTCCAGCGGGGTTGTTGGCGTGACGGGGATGCCCGTGCCACCGTCGGAAGGGGCCGGCCTGGCCATGGGGATGATGGGGAGCGGCAGCTATGGGGGCAGCAGCGAGGGAGATCTTCCCGCGCCGAAGAAGAGAGGGAGGCCCAGGAAGTACGGATCGGACGGCATGGCCCTGGCGCTGTCGCCGACCTCCGGCTCTGTCTCCCCTTTCTCTCCTGCTTCCTCCGACGCCAAACGGGGTAGAGGGCGGCCACCTGGCTCCGGGAAACGCCAGCTCCTTGCGGCTCTTGGTAAAGTGCCCCCCGACCACCCCACTGCACTCTTCTTCCTCCTCATCTTCGAAGCTGTTCTACCATGCTTACAACAGCATCTCTCTTTCTTCCTATCTCTTCTTTTCGTAGCATATATCTGTTTCTGTCGACGACGGTATAGTGGTAGATAGATCAGAACGAAGGCGTTCCTCAGCTCACATTTGGATTACTCTTCTTGTCATGCTTTACAGGAGAATGGTTTGCGTGCTCAGCCGGTGGGAGTTTTACGCCGCATGTTGTGACCATTGCCACAGGGGAGGTGACTTATTTCTCCTTCATGGGTTTCTTCTTGAGCTAATGCTGAACTGGATCCTACGATCAAACTGGGAACTTTCTGCTGATAGATCTTCTGCTGCAGGATGTCGCTGCAAGAATTCTTTCCTTCTCCCAGAAGGGTCCGCGGGCTATCTGCATACTCTCTGCGAATGGGGCTATCTCCAATGTTACTCTGCGCCAGCCAGGCTCTTCCGGTGGTACCTTGACTTATGAGGTATGCAGATGTCAACAATTGTACCTTTGCCATATTGTTTCAGGTGCATTTTTCCATGCCTGTTCTAAGTTCAGCTACAGAGTTCTTTTTCTTCTGAAGGTTACACTTTGGATATTAACCATTTTAGTAGGTGCCCTTATGCACTCCATGGACTTCTTTTCGTTTGAAGATATTCACATTCGAGCTAACAAATCAATCACATCATTTTCACTCTTAAAATGTATGATTTAGGGTAGGGGAGGAGGAGAAAAGAGAACAAGGTGCTACTCATCCTTGCACTCGTTGCAAACTACATGTGGTATATTATATATTTATTTGTAGACTATTTTCATGCACATCCTTGAATCAAATAGTTGAGCAAGGTGAACAATGGAAAAAGATTTCGTATTTCAACTGAAGTAACGAGGCAAATTTCTATATTGTTAGACCATCAAAAGTTGAGTTATTATTAACAAATATTTTTCAATATTTATGCCGTAAGCCGTATTTGAAGTTTACGGGGGCTTGTGGTGAAGCATAAAATACAACCTCGTCGGTTAAAGAGGCCTAATCTTTTTCATGATGTTATGCTGAATTTGTAGAAATTTGTTTGGGTAAACTTTATGGCACAAAATCGATGAATCATTGACTAAAGCATCAAAGCCATTTTTCATTGCCTGCTCAATTTTGTTTAGGAAGTTGTCTGGATGTACATTAATTTTCAAGTTGATTTTCTAATTTCCTTGAACTTAAACAAGTTATCCATTTAATTTTATCTTGCTCATACAAATGTGCAGGGCCGATTTGAGATCCTGTCCCTGTCGGGGTCCTTTACAATTTCTGAAACCGGTGGTATACGGAGTAGAACTGGTGGGATTAGTGTGTCGCTTGCTGGACCTGACGGCCGTGTTATTGGCGGCGGAGTTGCTGGATTATTGCTTGCTGCCAGTCCAATTCAAGTAATTATCATCATCTCATTGTCATTTGAATTTATTCTATTAGTTAGTTCTAACTCGGGTGAACTTATGGCTTGTTACGCACCTGAGAGCTACCTAACATCAAATATGAGGCGTATCTGAGTCCTAGTGTTTGTATAACCATCGTCATGCCAATGTCAGTCTGGCTCTTGGATGACACTCGAGTATAACTTGCATCAAACTCTGCATTCTAAGCTAGAATATTTGAAAACAGTAAGCATGTTCATACCATTCGAAAACTGAATATACTAGTACTATATTGCTTATTCCTTGAAGACAATATGAACATACAAGCATTGTATTGCTGATACCTTTGGCTGTTCAATACAATATGAACATAAAAACTTTTGAAGAAGGCCATATTTGCATATCTTTTATGTTTTGCTGACTGTATATAGATTATTTTTTTGACAACGCAAGGATACATCGGTAAGTTCAGAAGTTTTATAAGACACATGAAACCTGATGCTATTAGTAAACCATTTCATGTTATGAACATGGAACAACAGCTGAACTCAGCATTGTCAACTTTGCTTGTTCTATAATATATACCAACTGCCAATATAAGGAAGAAAAAGTAAAAATGATCTTGCTGAAGTTCTCAAATAAGAATCACCAAATATCGTTGACAGACAGTAAGTACATGGTCCCTGACCATGCTTCAGATTTGGTGGCCTACGGATGGGGTAATTGTCCAATATCTGACTCATTTTATTTTTGAGATTCAGCTTGAATTTCATAGTGAAGTGTCCGATCCTGACAAAAGAGAAGAATTTATCCTCAATTATTAAGATAACCACAGCTGTATAGCCTTCTTACGTACTTCGCTTCTTATGTGTTCAATAAAGCTATATACTGTAAAGTGCTTTTCCATCGTATACAAACCTAGTATCTACTCCTTTTCCCTAGTGTTAGTTTTTCTCTCAAGTTTTTTATCATTTTTTTCAAGAAAATAGAAAAGGCTTAGACACTTTTTCTTATATGTTAACGAGTTGATGGTCATATGGATTGAAATGTCATATAGATAGTTTAGTCTTATTTTGCATTTAGCTGTTCTCCTTTTGCTTATCAGTTTGACACAATGAATATGTACTGGACATATTGGCTCAGTTGGACTTCGATTTTATACTCAACTTGCATTCAGACCTCATTCTTCTGCCATAAAATGGGGATATCATTCGAGGTGAACGACGTATTTTGATTTTCAACACTGCATGGTAAGGTTTGAGTGGATGATATTTATGGTCTAACAGCCTACTGGATTGCAGACTATGGTATACCAGATGGTACGCTGGGCATAGGACCGGTATCATTCGGTATACGGATTGTACCACCCGGTGCACCTGGTTCAAGCCCTCTACAGGCAGTAAATTTTTTTTCAGCTTTTTTCACACTTGTTTGAAACTTGATACGTAGCGATGTTTTGGCACATGGTATACTGGTATGGCTTGATCTTGTACTAATCTAGGCCAGGACCGATATGGATCCGGTATCTGAAATTAAAAGCCTTACCATTTTCTAGAGACCAGGTTTTCATGCATTAAAATATCACTGAATAAAAATATTTGTCTTTTTTTCCCATCCTTGTTGTTTATTTTTGTTAGATATGGCTATTTGTCTGAGTTAGATCAATGATAACAGCTTTATACAGAGCTGGATATCTAAAAACTAGTAGTTTATTTTGGTGCTGGAAAATTTACCATTTTAAGCAGTCTCTTTAGCATTTGCATTACCAGGTGGTGGTTGGAAGCTTCATGCCGAACGTATACAAGGAAAAACAAGCAAAACCAACTCATCAAGCACAACCTTCAGCACTTCCAGGAACTACTGGTTTACTGACAGCTGCAATGCCTATTTCTCAAGCAAACCCCGAAGAAGACTGCGAGACCCCAACCTCATCATCCTTGCCCGGACAATCCCATGCCGAAAATAGCCTGTGCGGCCCCAATCCAAACTCTACTTGGCATGGTCTACAGTCATCAGAACACAAGCCTTCTCCTGATATTAACATATGCTTACAGGGAGAATAGCATCAAGGTACTCTCACTCACTCGTCTTTACACCCTAACACTATCATACTCTTCTAACATGTTCAGCAAGATTTCTGCTAGATGTCAGGTTAGTGGATAGTCTAGGAGTCAATGTGCACCTGATTTGATGAATGATCAAATGGTATCCTATTATCGGTTGGTCTTTTTATTGTCACCTTAGTCGTCATTAATGTCGTCGTCGTCGTCGTCATCGTTCATTGTTTCTTTGTGTTCTTGTGGAAGAAGCTCGAGGAGCCTGAATCTGTGCAAGGATTTTTTTTGGTGACCAAGGTTTCTGTATGATTCATGATAACTGCTAATGTTTTGAGTCAACTTGATTCTGTGGTTATTTCTGTGAGTTCTTTATGCTATCTTCTTTGCCATTCATCTCATCGAACCTTCCAAGTTTGGGCCATTGCAGAGCACCATATTTGGCTTCACCATTGCCACAATGTTCCTCAGTTCATGTAGCAAGATGTGAGAGAATTGGGATCATTAATATACTGCAGGAACAAAATAATACAAAGCAACTGCTTACCCTCAATCTATCAAGTTATTCCTTTTCTTCTCAATCAGAACCTTTCAAACAAGGAATACATCCTACAGAAATCAAACCATCACCATTTCATCTAGAAGAAAAGGCTTATTCTGAATGCACACAATCCTCATCAGACTAACCAGTTTTCTCCCTACCCGTTCATCTTCCTCTTTCATCTTCCTGTATTTATTAGGTTTCTATAGACCACCACACAGGTACTCGCTTGACTGTATATTCACACGAGCATCCTAGTGTTCTCCCCCTGCTGAGAAATAATGGTTTCTTTCAAGCAGCGGCATTTCAACGAACACCTGAGGCTGCTCTAACTTACGAAGCTGATCGAGGTAGAAGATGAAGTCGTGCGAAGCCTTTGGCAACACAAGCACACTGCGGCTGCTCAGGTGCTGGGAACGAATGTGCCGACGTAACCAAAACCCACGATGAAGAAAGCCATTGCTTGGAGGAAGAGGTATATGAAGAAATGGCTGTTCCCCAAGGCCACATCGTAACACCCACAGATGAAGAGGTAAGCTCCCGTCCACAGCTCCAGCAGATGCAATCTGGTTTCGACATGAGATCGATCTACATGAGCACAAGTCACAGTACGATTCCACATCCAAAGCACACAAGTCTATGCACCTGTCACCGATCCTGATTCGTGGCTTCCTCGCCGCCTTGGCAGCCATTTTGGCCTTCTTGGTATCCCCCAGCTTCTCGGTGACCACCCACTCGTTCACTCTCCCTGCTTCCAACAAGCCAATAAAGGTGGCTTTCGTCCTGTGCAGAGACATGACGTTCTCGAAGAGGATCCAAAACACAAGCAAGTGAAGAGACCTGTCACCGCACAAAGCAGCTTTAGAGAAGGGTAAATGGCGGAGAACTCGCGAGCAGATCGATTCATACCGTGGGGTTCCGACAGCATTGAGAAGGGTAATGATGGAAGGGATGTAGACTGCACCCCACTTGGGTATCTCTACCTCGGGAACCAACACCGTCGCAGGGATCACGATGCAGTAGAATACAAAGGTCACGATGTGAGCTACCACCTTCCGAACGAAGAAGAAGCTGTAGATCACATGAACCTTCTTCCACAGACTTACTTTCTGCATCGTGACAGAAAAAAATGAGCGCAGAAAGCTATTTCTGCATCATCTTCATGTTCTTCTATATAGTGAACTGACCTTGTTGTTCTTGATTTCCATCACCATTTTTCTGAATAGGTTTGCTGGGCCACAAGACCACCTGTGTTGCTGATAGCGGTATGCCTTGAATGTGCTGGGCAGCTCATTCTTAACCTGTAGATTCAGTGAAGCGAGCAGTCATCAAGCGATCCTCTTCCTATGCCTATAAGAACAAGACAGATCAGTAGTGCCGCAAGTAAATTGCCTTGAGATCTCCAAGGAACACGAACTTCCAGCCCTTGAGGCTTGCTCGAACAGCCAAATCCATGTCCTCTACTGTGGTTCGGTCCTTCCAACCTCCAGCTTCGTTGAGAGCAGCAATCCGCCACACTCCGGCAGTTCCTGCACAACCACGGGCCAATTATATCATCTTTTTGCCCCCTTTCTTTCCTTCATGTTCATATGAGAACAGAGGAGGGGAGGGAGGCTCACCATTGAAGCCGAAAAAGGCGTATGTGGAGGATCCAACTTCCTGCTCCACTGTGAAGTGGTAATCGAGTGACATCTCCTGCATCCTCGTCATCAAGCATTCATCCGAATTCACTGCAAATGAACGTAGAATCAGCACAAAATGCATCGAGGGTGCTCCATCGGCAAAGCAATGGACCATGTCAACCTATGAACTTGGAAGGTCTTACTCGAGTCAAAAACCATGCAAGCGATGATGGTGCTACCTTTGTTCATAAATCGATGCGGTTGGGTTATAAAGGTTGAGGCCCCATTGTTGAGTAGCACAATTAAGTGAAACATGGATGGAAGTGTCGGCGGAAGATGGAAATAGATCTGGGCCAGACGAATGGCTGTGGAGGTCTACTGTCAGACATGCATCATCTTGGGAGATGGTAGCATCACAGGAATCAATGCACATGGGATGTCAGATGACTATGGCCAAGAACAAGACTTTGGCCTTTTGCTACTTGCTTGAGCAGGTAAGCTCGGCTGCTGTTGTTCCGTTGTGTCTATGATGACACCATGCATAGGATGCAGCACTTGGAACTTTGCTCTGCATTGCTCTCTACCCAAAGTAATAATATATAGGAAGACCACAAGCTTTGTCCTCTGCTGAGGGCACGTGATGTTCCGAGAGACAAAGCTGTCACTTTGTTGGCTGTAGGAGAACAATCCTTGGAGGACCGCCCTCCTCATCTGTGTCTCCATATGAGCTTTGGATTCAGATTTGGGTCCTCTGTTACCTCACATGAGGATGAGGAAACAAAAGATAAACAGAGAGAGAGAGAGAGATGAGGTTTAACGAATCCAAAAGTACATTCACTTTCCCAAGCTTTCCAAAGATTGGAGAAAGAATAGGAAGAGGGTGACGGAGACAGTCGAACGTGAACGCCATTATAGCACAGACCTGCACTAATCGTGAGGCCCGGGGAAGCCATGAGAAATGGTTGTACTATGGCACGACGCTGCAACATCTTTAACGCCAGCGAGACGTGGAGGAAAGCAAAAAAGGGAGTTGCGGAGGGCATGAAACATGGTGGATGAGAGAAGGTGGCGAGTCAAGAAGAAGAAGAGCCACCGACACCCGAAACCTATGGTTCTAAGTCCAGCTAACCCTGGAAGTCCAGTCAAAGTTAGTGGACCAGATGGCAGACGACGTAAAGAAGCAATGGTCCACCACCACCAGAATCACAGTCGATCCATCCAATCCATGTGCTCCACTCGGAGATCAAGGATGGTCATGGATCAGAATGGGAAGAAAGAGAAATCCATGGAAAGTCAATTAGCTTGGCAGAGGAGGAGAGGAGATACCAAATTTCCATCGGGCTTGGACGAGGCCGACGTCGGGGTTGTGGATGAGGAAGGGGATGGTGCGCCAGAGAAAGTCGGGCTCGGGCTGGAAGTCGGCGTCGAAGATGACGACGTAGTCGCAGTGCTTCACGTAGCTCCGCTTCATGCCCTCCTTGAGCGCCCCGGCCTTGTAGCCGCTCCGGTTGTCCCTGATCTCGTACTTGATGTCCACGCCCTTGCTCGCCCACCGCTGGCACTCCAACTCCACCAAATCCTGCGTTGTACAACCACCTTCAATCATCCAACACAACACATAATCCTCGCCACCAACCCATGCTTTTGCTAAGTACACCCCAATCATCCCATAAGGGATCCACTGATGGTGACACTAAAGAAGATGGATGGACAGTGGACTACATCGAGTTTTTCTTGCTCTAATCCAACCCCGTGAAGCACTGTAAATGTCTGCATCGACTTTGCTTACCTTAATGACTGGGTCTGTGGAATCGTCTAGCACTTGGATTATGATTCGATCAGATGGCCAAGAGAGGCCACATGCAGCTCCGATGGAGAGCTGGTAGACCTGCAAAGTCGCATTTGAGTTCCCGAACAACGTAGGAGCAGAGAACCAAGCGCACATTGTGGAGAGGAAGAGGCACCTCCTTTTCGTTGTACATGGGGATTTGGACGAGGACCATGGGGTAGGCTGAGCTGCCGAGCTCCAGGTCGTCGCGCATGGGCTCCCACTTGTAGCGCTTCTCGGGCCGTCTGCCGAAGAGCTTGACGAGAACGATGACGACGGCCATGTACACCTTCTCGACGACGAGCATGACGGACATCACCAAGCAGAGGAACACAGCGAGCCGCAGAAAAGGCACGATCACCGGCGCCTTGATCTGCTGCCACACCATCCCCATCTGCCCCGCGATGTCGTCCCTCGTCCCCTGGAACGACTCCGGCAGCAGGGCCGTCGAAGTAAGCCTGTCCATCTCTCCCCAGCCAGAAACAGAGGAAAGCTGGGAAAGAAAGCAGCACTTGGGGAACAACCAGTAGCTCTGGAGGCAATTTAAAGGGCGGATCTCTTCCTCCTCTTGAAGTAGAAGCTCGTCGTCTTGCTAACTATTAATCGTCAGAGATTTGCTGCAACTGTTGCTGAGGAATTACGCCAAGACAATGCGGTGGAGCCGACTGTCGTCAGATCTCTCTTTCTTCCCAACACACGGATTCGAGACAAGGAACAGCAGGCAGAGTGCAAGAAGCGATCGACAGAACAGCTAAGGCGACATGTAGCTTTCTTTTAGGTCTCTGTCTCCTCTCCAAAACCTAACCCCAACAACAACAGATATGTAGAAGCAGAACTACGAACGAAGGTGAAAGAAAGGATCCCCTCTCTTCCCCTGCTCCTTTCCAAAACTCCAACGACAGACAGATATCAAACAGAAAGAACGTAACAAGCAGGAGAAAAAAAGATGATTGATGGTGTTGCTTATACTTTTCGGCTACTGGAATCTGGCACGCATTTTACGTCCGCATTCTCTTCCTTCCCTCCTGCTATCCTAACGTGAGAGCTCCAAGAAGGAAAGATAAAGGGAAGGCCACGGGAAGAGGAGGAGGAGGAAGCCCCAACTGTGAGGTCCTAACCACACTCCTTAAATAAACACCTTAAACAAAAAAGAAAGAACAGAGACAAAGACTGGTGAATTAATGTTGGTTGAAGGTTACAGAGACCCAAAAAAGAAGAGCAAGAAATAGAGTTCCAGACACAAATGCAGGCTGTCGTCTGCTTCCTTCCCCCCCACGGATAATAATACTCTCTACTGCTAAATTCGCTTTGGACTGCTAAAATCCCAACCAAAGCCTCCTGCAGTCGCTCTTTGTCTCTTTCTACCTCTCCTCCTTGGATAGGAGCACCGTCACTCGCAATATTGGCGGAGTGAGTGACTCCCAGCATCTACTGCGCTCTCGATGCATCAATATCCGTGCTGGATTTCATCGAGACGACGACCGACCACGTACTCCTCCTGCTCCGTCTCCCACGCACCTCACACCTGTGACTCATGCATCCCCTTGCGGCAGAGTGTTTGGAGCGGCAATGCGGCCTTCCCTGCTCGTTTAGGGTTTGGCTCCACAGTGCACGAGATCTTGTCTCGCTTATTTGCAGAAAAGAATGCGGGAGATGCGAGGTTTCGCTGGTGCAACGTTGACGACGGAACACATCAAACTAGGGTTCATCGTCACGATGGTGAACAGTGGAAGAAGGCAACCGCACGCATCAATGTTCGGAGCGCAACCAAGATGAGCCGGCGGTGCAAGAAAGCATGCACGATAGCATCGCAGTTACCAACATTCGAGTCAGTCATACGTAGCGAGGAATCCAACATGCATGTGATCGGCTTCCTTCCTGTCGCCGATATCACCTCCATAAATACTGTTCTCTATTCATGATTCGATCTAACTCAAATAATCTTTGCCAGGTGGGACGAAGCAGGCACTGAGTTGCCATGTGATGGCATCACGACATTAGCGAGTTGATGTATCAATAATTCGCTATTAAATCCTGTCAGATCGATAAGTTGAATCCGCATGTCAGATGATATCACTCGAACTAATTGTTTTTGGATCACCAACCTCATTAAATTTGAGTCCCATTGCCACCGAATTATAGTAAAAAGTAAGAGCAGAGGAGACTCTGTTATTCCTGTTTCATTTCTGCCTTTAGACTCGACAAACCACATGCATGTAACGTGATATACCCATGCAACTACGTCAAGTTGCGGGTGCATTCGTCATCCACACGGCAGTCAATGGCAATGTCTGCAAGTTGGAGTTTGATCTGCTGCAGAGGTGTGGATTCCAGGCTTGCAGAAGAGTCGAGCAGTGAGTGTGATCAATCATCGTGGTGTTGCATGCCACAACGCGAAGACCTACTTCGTCGGCAACGAGCTACTCGTGCTCCAGAACGAGCAGGCTTCTTCCTTCCAGATCCGCATCCAATAATTGAAGTCGGATGCAGCGAGAACATGTGGATCTATAGAGGCACGAGCTCCGTGCGATTGGTATTCACTGTATGAACAGTCTCTTTGGGTTGTCACTCGGCCGAGCAGCTGCCGACGTGCCTTATCAATGGCAGTCGCATTTAGGGCCCCGGTTAGGTCGAAAGCACATGCGAACCCTCGCGACTCCTTCCCTGCCGTCTCCATCACCGTAGAAGCTGGAAACTCCTTCCCTGCAGTTTGTTTCCCACGCTTCCAGTGACCGATACATAGCATCCAGCTCGACCACAAGAGCCAGCAGCCGACGTGATCTATGGAGGAGACATCATGGAATGGGAGATGGCCTTGGAAAGTACGCATGGTGTCAGGGTTTGATGGTGTCGGTGCCTCTTTGGAAAAAGGAAGACAAGTATTACCCCATGCTTTCTTCTCTGGTCGGATCAACCAAACCGATCACGGAACGATGACGGAATGCAGGAAACCGTATCGCACAAGTGCCACATGAATGATAGAGCTCAACTCGATCGAATGCACCTAAGCTTCTCTACGCACTAACGCAAGATCAAATGCAAAGGATTTGATCTTATTGTCGTATGCAGTCTCCAATTGTGACTAATTAGCTGATCGAGCTCATCAAATCGGTCTCGTTTCGTGTTGTGGCGTCAATTAAGTGTGGCATTCCATCCATTTCTGTACTCCTTTACATTGCATCACATTCCGTGCTTCCTAAGAAAACAGGCTCCGTGGCGCAATCCCTTTATAATAGTACGAGGATGGTGGTGCAGCTATTTGTAGAGAATCACTCGGTTTGTGGGCCCCCACAGACGGTGCCCACTGACTTGGAACGGCGAGGCCATGATTCGGTTCCCCTTCCATTTCCATCGTGCTTTGAGAACCGTGCTGATCGATCACACATTCGTCCGCTCCGTTTACCAATTAGACCAGATCGGGTCGGGCTCGAGTTTTCTTCAATCATGGGCAGTTGAAGCAGGTGGGCTCGGCAACTCTCCCGGCCCACATGTGATCCAAATAGCCCATCAAAAATAATAGTCATGTACACATAATACGATTAATTATGCCCAAAATAATGGATTTTAGGTACCTCCTAACCTAACTAAGCTTTGTTAATATTTATTTATTGCATGAACGTAGCAACGTTACCAAATAATTTGAAAATAATAAAATAATAATAATAGTAATTACTGTGACGTTTCCCTTCTCGGAAAATAATTTGAAAGGTGGCGGTCAACAATAATTTGTTGAAAATGTAGATGGTATAATGTAATGTCAAACTGAAGTATATTAGTCATCATCACTTCTCTGTCTCACGAGTCGTAACTCTCAATCTCAATTCCCTCTAGTTGGCGACTGTTCTAATCCACAGGATGCGGTTGTTGTCGGCCATGGCCGACCAGCGAAGGTGGATGATAAGTGGGACCCGTACACCGTCGGTGTTACGTGGTGGGACCCACACATGGGGACCCTTAACACTAGGCCACCTGATCACATCTCTTCACCCACGTCAAGGGTGGCGTCTCCCAGCGTGATTGATCTGTGGTTCCCGCGTCTCCACGACTGACGATAAGATTTAGGAGTGACTGGGCCCACCTAAACGGCAGAACACATGAGATTCGAGCTAAAATTACGCGTCGTAGTCACCGATGCACGCAGCAGTATAATATTTGGATATTTGGATGGAGTAATTATATATTAATGGCATTACAATATGTACATACGCATACAATGCACAAATAGTATCTCTTGCTGCATCATCGGAAGTGCACGCAGGCACGATTGCGCTTTGATTTAGGTCGGCCTGAGACAAAGCACCACCCAATAATTGCAACAACGACGATCATAGTCACAGTAGAAGATCATCGAACGAACCGACCACAAAGGAGTAGATGATGCAGAACGCCAGCTACAGCAAGCAATCCATGAAACTTAACCATGAGATGCCGATCTTTGAGGCCTTCTCAGCTTGCTTCGAGCAAGAACCAGATGACGAGGAAGAGGTTGAAGCTGCTGCTTCGGTCTGGGGATTGAGGCAGAGGAAGAAGTTTCTCGAGCCCAAGTCAACCAGCTTTTCCTTCGGATCCAGACCTGATGGGAATCGCCGACATCATCAGATGATAGACGGAGGAGGACAGGAAGAGTTGGGTGTTCGGTGACGGTCTTTGCTTACTTTCAAGGCTGAATTGGGAGTAGTGGAGGCCGAAGGCGGAGGGCTCCGCCGTGGGCAGCGAGGGCCGCCTCCCCTCCTTGACGTAGAGCCGCAGCGCCGCGGCCACCAGGTCCCCGACGCTCCAATCCGTGGATGCCATCACCTGCACCGGCCCCAGGCTCCGCTGCACCGTCACATTGACCAGCACCTTGGTCGGCACCTTCCGCTCCACCTCATCCGGCAACTTTCCTGCTGCTGCTGCGGCTGCCGCTCTACCTCTCCTAGCCCCGCGGGGGAGCAGGTTGGGCTGGGTCTTGGGTCGCCGAATCTGGTGGTGCTCCTGCGGGATGGCCGTCGTCGTTCGCCCGTGGAAGGAGGCGGAGCGCTCGGGAGGGTGCTTCCTGACCCCCACGCTCCGCTCTTCCTGGCCGCTGCGGAGGTTCCTGGGCTGCGAGGAGGAACACATGGCGGCAGTGGAAGTGGACGGCGACGGATTCGGAGCCATCGGCGCAGGCCCGAGTCGTCCCTCCTCCCCACACTTAGCTTCCACGCTTCTGCTTGCTTTATATGATGCGCGGACGCAAAGCGTTCGAGCCAACAAAACTCACCAATCAACGAGGAAGGAAGGTAGGAAGGGACAACTCCACCATGGAAGGGAAAAAAGACGTGGGTTGATGGTGTAATTGTTCTCGAGATATCCCGTATATACGTTCATCCTAAATTCTCGAGAACATGAATCGGAGAAGGGAGATCGACAATGATTGGAGACCGGTGATGATTGGGATTCTCATACACACGATAAAAGACACGGAGCGGACGTGGTGGTGAAGCCCACCACACACACACCGTCGGTTCCTTCCAAGAAATGCATCTCTGGGTTGGCCAACGGGTGCATGTCACCTCCCCTCGTCGGCCATCCACTGTGAAGCTCCAGCGACCGGGGGAGGCTGCAACTGACGCCTCGTCCTGTCTATAATAATTGGTGAGAGTTCCAAGCGAACAAAGGAAGCAAGGATGGCCAAACTCTATGGAGACCACAAAAGTCGAATTGGATGGAGCCGAGAGATAAGCGGAGATGTGAATGACAGGAGCAGGTGGGACGCGTGGAGATTCCGGATCGCTGTCGCGGCGGGGACGACGAGGGGAGAGGCGGAGGCCCATCTCGTCCAGATATTAACTTGAAGCGCACGCGAATCACATGTGCCGTGTCTTCTCCCGGCTCGAGTTAATTAATTGCTAGAAATCCAACATTATTCTTAGATTCTCAAGTGCTATGCTCTTCAATTCCGTAAATTCTAACTTATATTATCGCTAAACATGAGTTACATTTAGCTAATTCGCAAATTAACTATGTCATCATAACCCAATCGTGGCCCACAAAAGTTATGTACCTTACTGAAGCCCAATTGGACCGGGTTTGGTGAGCTTTCTTTGATGGACCGGGTTCAAGGTGGATATGACACTGCTGTGGGCTATCATGATCAGCTCCTTTCGCTTGCGACCACCGCAAAATGCTTTGGATTTATAATGTAATATGGTACCATAATAAATATTTTTGATTGAAATATTATGAGTTCTAAAAAGGTAAGATTAATAGGGGGAAAAATCCTAAACATAATAATAACATTAAAAAAGGTGGGATTTTGACGCATGGAGACTCATCAAATTCCCAAAGAGGGGGATGAGATCATGGACTTTAATTTGATGGATACACCAAATGAATATAAAGGTTCATTTGGTGTGTGGGGGCTCATATGTCCCATCGAATTTTAAGCATGCATTTATGACGTTAATATATAAAGGTTTTCTTTTTCATATTTCTAAATCAATCTCTCTTTTTTTATATCGCAAACTAAAATAATAACCGTCGTCATTTTTATGGATCAATCTATAGTGTAAAAATATGTTTAGTTTTTAGCTATAGTATTTTTGAATAAGATTTATAATATTTTTTAAAACACTATAAACTTATTCAAAAAATATTATAATTAGCTCATAAGTCGTTGTTTTTATATTTGAAATCATATTTTTTGTATATAAGACAGTTTTTATTGAGTTGTAAGATAATTTACCTTCGACATAATAACTTTTAATAGGCATAATGTTTTAGTAGATGAGTCAGAAATAACGAAGCCTATTCAAAAATATCATAATTGATCGGTCCATGTAACCATATTACTCAAATTATCATGGATATGATGAATTAACATAAATTAAAAAAATGTAAAACTTAACGTGTGGGGCTCATGTCGACATGCATTTATGGCGCTAATAAATAAAGGTTTAGAGATTTATCCAAATTCTATATATAACATGTATAGTCGTGACTTAAATTGTGATGAAGTAAAAAGATCGTTATGACAGTTAGAAAACTGAAAGTCATCCTTTGAGGTAATTTTATCTTTAAAAATATTAAATATATGACATGATATTATATAGAATGAGAGATAGAATAATATAGTCAGAAAGTGAACCAACCAATCATTTGTAAAATCTAATTATTTATTTTAAAATGTATCATTAGGAGTCGCAACTCATAACCCAAACTAATAGAAAAAAAAAGTTTGATATAAGAAGTTAGAGTTTAACATTCAAAGTTACTTAATATTAAAGTAGATTATGAGTTCAAATTTTACATTTATTGTTTTTTAAAGTCTGTCTTATGTATATATGTATGAATGATTCGATTTGTGAGGTATCAGAGTTTAATTCACAAGCTCACATGTTTTCCTCCTTTAAGCTCCCCTCACATGTTTTCTTCACGATCACCATGACATATACTCCCCCTCTCTCTCTCTCTTATATATATATATATATATATATATATATATATATATATATATATATATATATATATATATATATATATATATAATATATATATATATCCGTGAGTCTCAAATTGTTGAATCTCGAATTTTGATAATAAAACCAATTAATAATATTATAATTTAATATGTATTTTGAGTGACACAAGACTCGCTTCAATTAAGAGAGGTAAATTGATTAAAGTAAGAGGAATCGAATATTGGGTTGGAGTGAAACATGTCAAAAGATTAGACATCGAGCCGGAGGATTGATTGATGTTTGGTAGAAGATTTCGTGTCATGAGTTCAGGCATCAAGCCTATAAGAGCGGATATTATGCCAAGAAGATTGGAGTTATGGAGGTCAACATGCAAATTGAGCAAAATGCCACAAAAGAGAATAATGCGTCGAAGGATTAGACAAAGCGCTGATGGCGCGAAGGATTAGACAAAGCGCTGATGAACCAATGATATACTAGACAACATAGGATACACTTATAATCGATTATGTCTAGATCGAGTTAGTTTAGAGTCTAATTAAATCGATTTAGAATGTAATTAGGCCAACTTAATTAGGGGGCCACTTGAGCCTGAATTAAGCTTGTTGTTTGGCCCATTCATTGTACTATATCAGGGTCTGACGGCGGTACCACCCAGACACAATCTCCCAGGCTGTGTCAAGCAGTAGTACCACCCAAACACAATCTCTTAGACTGTGTCAGGCGATGGTATCGCCAAATTGGAAGGTGGTATAGCCCAATGTCAGTGTTGTAGGTGGTGGTACCGCTAGGACCCGAGAAACCTAGGATGAGACTTTTTTTTGCTCTAATTTTAAAGTCATTTGAGGTCTATAAATATCTCAACTATTTCTGCATAGAGTAACAAGAATTGAGCACGAAATTAAGTGAAAAGAAAAAAAATACTTAAGAAAAAAATTAGAAAATTCTCTTAGGATTAGGATCACTTCTTCCTAGTATTTAGAAGTTTGTCTAAATGGAGAAGTAAGGTCTAAAAAGAGAAGTTTATAAGGGTTATCTCCTAAACCTATGAAAAGGAGAAAGAGTGTGAAAAGGTAGTTGATTTTTACCCATTGAAGGAAGATTGTTAGCGGATGCCGATAGCCTTGACAGAAGAAGAATCGGTAGAGTGGATGTAGGTTATGTCGATAGAACCATTATAAAAATCTGGTTTGTATTTATTTTTTGCTATTTACCTTTATTGTAAACGAAATTCTTACTTTCACTATGCTTCCGTATGCTTTCAAGTTAAGCATTTTCGATACGAGCTTTCATCGAACGAAAAATTTTTGAGCCGACGTAATTTTATCCATTACACTAATTTACCCTCTCATCTCTTAGTGCCAATTCGATCCTAATACATATGTCAATATATATTTATGATGTTCATAAATAAATATTTAAAGATTCATCAAAATTCTATACATAACATGTTCAGTCGTCATCGTTACGATAGTTTGAAAACTGAAAATCATAATTTTATATTTAAAAATATTAAACATATGACATGATATTATATAATATGAGAGATAGAATAATATAGCGAGAAAGTGAACCAACCGATCATTTGTAAAATATAATTATTTATTTTAAAATATATCATTCGGAGGCACAACGCATAACCCAAACTAATAGAAAAAAAAGTTTGATGTAAGAAGTTAGAGTTTTACATTAAAAGTTACTTAATATTAAAGTAGATTATGAGTTCAAATTTTACATTTATTGTTTTCTAAAGTCTGTCTGATGTATATATGTATGAATGATTCGATTTGTGAGGTATCAGAGTTTAATTCACAAGCTCACAAGTTTTCTTCCTTTGAGCTCCCCTCTCCTCTCTCCTAATGCAGGCAGACTTAATAAACACATTCTTCTCTCTCTCCCTCTCTTTCTCAGTATATATGTGTTGAGAGAGAGAGAGATAGAGAGAGAGAGAGAGAGAGTATATATATATATATATATATATATTGAGAGAGAGAGAAGAATTGGGACTTTGTGTGTTCGGAATCCAACCAAATTAAGAGTCAAATGATTCCGTCGAGACGAACTCCTCATAAATGCTTCTGTATCATCTGGTGATGTCATATGCTATCAATGAGGACGCCAATGCTGCGTGAATCGACAATTCCATGACATGGAATTAATTCAAATCTGTCGATCGTATTTAATAGGATATAAAGAACCTTTTATACGTAAAAAAAAAAAACCAATTTTATTTAGAGAAACCTATTTGCAAATTGATACTATGCATTATATTCAAATCTTGATGAGCTTGATATCAAATTTATATCAATAAGATGTCTATTCATCTTAATACAAAGTTATATTAAAATATCTAATTATAATTGTAACACCCATTGATTCAACACATATTTTCAAGACTAAATAATAATGATCGAGTATTTTATATAATTATCTCGAGAATCAACCCATCATGCTGAAACGATGATTATCTAAGTCTACTAAAAATGTTTCTCAATTAGTTTCTCTAATTTATCCGAGAAAGATGTATATTTTTGCTCTTCGATTATTCGAATCCTCACTAATTTAAGTAAAACTTTTGCAAGTACATATCTAATATAGTTTTTGCATAATAAGACGTTGATATAAAACAAAAGCAAGACAAGAGAGACATTTGGTCATCTCATTGAATTGGATTGTGAAAATGCAATAAGCTGAGTTACTCGCCAAATCAAGATGAATATGATTGTTGTTATTGTAATACGATTGTGTAGATTATGTTGCTGTTGATTTGGTAATAGGAGGTATAATATAATTTATTACATGCTGTGTCGATCGGCATAATATGCTGAGGTTTCGTCCTTTTGATTGGTATATTCTCTGGGACGTGTTTTATTGCCAAAAGTGAACTTTCTTGTCCACAACGTACATCGATCCGACTTTTAGACAAAAAGAACTAATGTACGAATCTTCCGTCAATACAGAATCTTTGAATCTAATTTTATTATTATTATTATTAAATAATATATAATATGAGTATTCTAAGAATATGTTCCCATCACAAAGTAATCTCTAAAACTATATAAATATTGATATCTTTATGTCACGAGTAGTATATCATGATATCGTTAGTTTGACATATACTTAATTACCTTATTAGCTCGATATCTTAGTCGAGTGATTCGCATGATTAGCACAATGATATAACTATAATGGTCATTCGATATTAATGATCATTATGTCTTTACAAAAAACAACTCTAAGCATTAGAGGAATTTTTATCATTCTCTAATCGATAACCGATAGAAACAAACAATCTGAATATATGTCATCAATATCTGAATATATGTTCATTGATTATTCTCACATAGAAGACGTAAGGAAGTGATATGTGAATGAATGGCTGATATATGCTTATCATCTTCTCTAATTACGTATTTGATTGAGAAAAATAAATATAAGAGTTAGATTAAAAGTATATTTATTGTATGATGATTTTGTTCATTTTTTTTCTTTTCGAAAAAGATACCCCTAGTTTTGGTTTACTCAAATGGTGCCTCCAATTTTCAATAAAATCGAAAAAGCTCTTATCAGTTTCGGAGATACCCTATAAATCAGTCAATTAGTGGATGGATCCTTAGAGTATTTTTATTTGACTCATTATAGTATTTTTCAAATGTTTTTTTAGGCACTCAAAATATTATAAAACTATTAAAAAACATTGCAAATGATATTCTCTTAGTTTTCGTTGCTCGATACTATATTGTTAGGCATGCAGTTAGTTTGATTGAGGTTAAGAGTCCATTTATATTATTTACAGTATTTTTAAATATGTTTATAAGTATTTTTATTGTAATTAGTCAAATTTTGATCTTTATTTGGGTGATGTTATTCTTAAACAACTATAAATGTCTGTTTCATTTCTTTATGGTGTATCAAATAATTTTTAGTATGTTTTGATTTCATTTTACTCACTTACTATGTTTTTGTTGAGTGTTTGAAAAGTACTATAAAGTTATTAAAAAATATTATAATTGATATCATATTATGTCTCTTTAATTATTATTGCTCATATACCATTATTATATCAAGTTTTTAAGGCTTCAAATTTGTTTGGTTGAGGATATAAATTAATTATATATATTTATAATATTTTCAAGTAGACTTTATAATATTCTTATTCGTGGTGGGTATAACAAATCAATTTTTTTCACTCGTTAGAGTCGCACTTGTGAGGATATTTTTGATATTACTTAAAACAATGGATATCATTTGAAAAAAAAAGAAACATAAGTGATAAGATCCTAAAGTCTTATCGTAAAAGAAATGAAAGAAATGATAGAAAATGGGATGAAATGGTAAGGCTCTAATACCAAATGATAAGACCCTAAAGTCTTATAGTATGCCTTGATACCAAATGATAAGACCCTATAGTCTTATCGTAAAAAAAGAAAAAGAGAAAGGGATGATCACTTCGAGGGGATCGGCTTCCTTGCTCGCTTCGAGGGGATCGACCCTCCTTGATCTCTTCGAGGGGATCGGCCTCCTAGGGTTTGTCCACAAAATGGAATAACATTTCATTGATTGATTCCAAAAAAAGGGTTACATCACTATTTATAGAGTTCCACCTAGAGTCTACCAAGACTTGGACTCTTAATAATAAATAAATATTAAATAAACCTCTACCCGACTTTAATTGAACTAAACAAACTCAATAAACATCTAGACTAAACAGACTCAATAAACATTATTCAAAAGCTCAGAAAAAGGGTCATAACAGTTCCTCCCTCTTCAAATCAGTCTTGTCCTCAAGGCTGAGCAGCATTAATCTCGGGGAGCTTCTCTTTAGTCATAGACTATCTGCAACGCATCACAACCCTTTGATCAAGTAAGTATGGTCTCCACATTTTGATAATGTAAGCAACAGGTCGGTCTTTCAGTGTAGTAATCGTTGCAAGAAACTGTTGGCCCTATATAATCAATTTTATCTTTGAACCTTTGCTATCACAAGTGAAAATCCATCCATCAATGATCTTTACTTCAAATATGTTATAGTCTGCAATGTGGTGAGCCAATCGGTCAATAGTCTCACTATCCATAAAATTGTTAGTGCTACCAATATCAATCAAAACTATAATAGGCTGATGCTCCAGAGTTTCACCAACTTCCATAGTTTGTGGGTTAAAGTAGTCGGCTAATGTATGCATTGTATATATGATATGTTCAACATCTTCATTAGAATTTATACCTTCATGATCGGAGTCCACATTCTTAGCTTTCGGCTCCTCTCCAATTGGTTCAATCATCAGAAGTTGCCCTTATTTACATCGATGCTCAATACTTCATTTTTCATCATAGTACAAACCCCTTTGTTGATATTTCCTTGCTAATTTTTTTCTCATATAGATGTGCAAATGAGATTGCAGCTATCATAGTGCGGGGTTGATGAGCCTTAACTTCACATCGGATCTCTAGAATAAGCTCTTCAATAAATGTACCCAGAAGTTATCGTTTCGACCAATCTCTAGCTTGATTTGATAATCTTTCAAACGTACTCTGATATTCTAACACTGTAGAAGTTTGATAAATTTTGACGAGCTGGCCATCAACATTCTCATAATCGGATGGACTAAAGCAAACAAGAAGCTCTCTTTTGAACTGCTCCCACGAAGGAATTTCATAGCAAGTTTCATACTAATTGTATCACTGGATTGCATCTCAATCGAGTTGGATTGAGGCCACTTCTACCTTGGATTCTTCTGAGGTTCTGTGAAAACGAAAAAAATTTTCTTGTTGAAATTTGTTGAGGCTCTCTAGTAAGCTCTTTTTGAAATCATGAAGGGTTTCTTGTAGACAATTCTCAATTCTAGTTTACAATACTTCCATTAATGTTTTCACTGAGTTATTAGTAGCCATTACGTATGACTACAAATCTGTAATCTCAACTTCAGTTTTTGATGTCGGTCAAGGGCATCAGCACTGTCGATGAGAAGTTGCTGAGGATATGGACATTGAGGGCAGTGCTGCGGTCGCTGCATTGGAGGCAGAGTTGCTGCCCTGTATTTGTTGCTGCATGGGGTGAGAGCGGGCAACGGTGATTGAGCGGTCAGACACAGCGGCGGTGGTGGAGAAAGAGGCAGCGAGGGTCGTCACTGGCCGGGAAGTTGCGATGCTGGAGAGAGGAAACAGGGTGCTCTATTTCTATCGCACCACAACCGGAGTTGCTGGCGATGTTGGCAATGGCGGTGCGACGGTGAAGAAGGAGGCAGTGGTGGTGGCACGGTTGAGAGCAGCGTCACCAACGATTGCTGAGGAGGGGAGGTCGAGCGGCTATGGCTGCGACCCAAGGGGAGCGGCAATGGTGGAGAAGGAGGCAGCGGTGGTGGTTGCCTCGCCGAGGGCTGGGATCAATGAGGAGAAGATTGCGACGATTGGCAATGGCGGCGGTGGAGAAGGCAGTGATGGTCGGTGGCCAGAAGCAGAGTTTCCTTCTCGGTTGAGAACGCAATGGTGGTTGGTGGCCGTCGGCTTCACCCTTTCTCACACGATCTCTTTCCTTTTCTTTTTTTCCTATGTTTTTTTTTTATAGCTAGGTGCATTGAGAACACTAAGGATCGCCGCTCTGATACCAAATGATAAGACCCTAAAGTCTTATCGTATGCTCTGATACCAAATGATAAGATCCTAAAGTCTTATCGTAAAAGAAATGAAAGAAATGAAAGAAATGATAGAAAAGAGGATGAAATGGTAAGGCTCTGATACCAAATGATAAGACCCTAAAGTCTTATCGTATGTTTTGATGCAAAATGATAAGACCCTAAAGTCTTATAGTAAAAAAAGAAGAGAAAGGGATGATCACTTCGAGGGGATTGGCCTCCTAGGATTTGTCCACAAAGTGGAATAACATTTCATTAATTGAATAAAAATAAATATTTTTAAAAAAAATTAAAAATATTTTTTAATTAAAAGATACTATTTAAAAAAATAAAAAATTTGCACACTTGATGCTTTAATTAGTATATTCTATAGGACATGTACCTTTCCCAAAATATAAAAAAAAAGCTAAGCTACTATCATATGACCTCATCTTTTATGTGGGCCCAATAGATAACAGTTTTATTTTTTTTATTTTTATCTAGTACACGAATCTTCCACCAATACGAATCAAACAGACTGACATCAAATAATTAGAACATTATTATTTCTGACTTTATGGTACTATATGTCATATTGACATAAATAAATGCATAGATGGGATGCACATGCAACATGCACAGATAATTAAAATTATATTATATATATATATAAAATAATGATAAAAATAGATGGAATCAATCAAATTCATTCCTTTACTTCATTATGCTAACAATCTTAGCCGTATTTTAATGATCAATGTTCTCCGTAAGATAATAAATTTCATAAGCTCGAGAAACTCTTAATTAGTAAAGAGTAAGTGGTTTTGTTTTCCATCATCTTTATCATTCTCTCGTTTGATATAATGTTCCGTCCTATAAAAACTCAAATATTAGAAAGACTATTAAATATCATGTCATATCATCATATAATATTCTCCATTACCAAATAGTATTCCCAACTTGATAGATTATCGGTTTAAATATTAGATTATTGTCATTATATCTTAGATTAACGAGCTTGGATTTGTCGCATCATAGGATGTCCCAATTGATTTCAATTATCATTTTGACTGGTGCAACATATTCTCCTATATATATATATATATGATTATAAAATATTAATGTGGATTTCAATTATCTATAATGCGGCTAGCCGTCGTTGATAGAATGACACGTGTCGGTCGGCACGTTGCCGCGGTCTCTGCTGGACACGTGCGCTCCGGACGCGTGCAGATGGGAAGGACAGAGAAACGAAGAAAAGGGGATGGCGGAAGCCACTTTTCTCCCCCACAAAGCGTGCCACGCTGGGCTCCAAGGCGCACTCCCGCACGTGCCGCGTCGTTCCTCCAATCCCTCCGTGTCATTTCGCACGTGTGGCCGCGTCCATCTCGCCTCCCCCGCTCCTTTCTTTTGTCACCCGATTGACCCACAACAGAACTGTTCCCTCTATGTGGGACCCGAAAGAAAGACAAGAACGAGCGAGGTACGGCGCGTGTCCATTCATGCGTGGGAGAAATGTTTTACATTTTATCTCTTCACACGCGGCAGCATCCATGCGTTCCCGCCGGCGATCGCAGCATGTATTTGGTCGCAGTTATTTCGGTCGTTTCTGTTCTCGTATTGCTTCCCGGAACAAAGCGACAAGAACGATGAGAGAGACGGACGGTGAAAAGGAGCAAAACGGAGCTGATGAAGACCAGGAAGAGCAGCGTTCGTCGACTTCTTTTCCCTTTTCTCCGCTGCTTCAAGCTGCAATCCGTTCCTCGTCCTCTTCCCCTTCACGGATGGCGTCCCCGGTGAAAGAAAGGAGTGAGCTTTCCTTCAGCACCTCACTGTTCTGATTGTTTTCGTGCTTTGATCGTTTCTCTTCGTATGAACAACGATCTTTCTTCTCTTGTTTTCCCCGGTGAAAGAAAGTAGTCAAAACCCGCTCTCTTTGTGCTCCGGTTCTTGCTCAAGATGTTTAAGTTCCCCCATTTGCCTTCTTGGTTAATCTTTAGTGCAGGTGGTGATGTCAAGATCAAGGCGTGACCTTCTTGCTTCCTTCTTCCTGCTTTTCTTGGCTGCCGATCCCCTTGAATTACTGAAGCATTGAGGGGGAGAAACTCCTCTTTCCAACCTCTTTAGCGGTGATTCAGGGCATATCTTCGGGATGATGGAAGCAGAGATGATGCAGATCTTATGAGAGGGTTGTATTGAACAATGGGGACCGGAGCTGGAACAGGTGACGGCGTGGGGAAGCCAGGATCTTATCGCCGATGTTATTACCGGAAAGATTTGGGTTGATCGCCTCGCCGCAGACGAGGACGAAGACGATCGTCGAGATAGAAGGTTTCGAGCTTCGTCGGCTTGAGAATGGAGTTCAATCGAGGAGTTCCTCTTCAGCAGCAGCAGAAAGATTTCAAGATTCCGTCTTCTTGGTTTCCCGCTACGCCTGCGAAGCCAGTTCCCACGCAAAGACACATCGTCCCTGACAATGACCAGAAGAACCCTAAATCAACCGCGTCAAACTGTCTCGAAACCGTGCAGGTTTCCACGGGGACTTGTGGTGGCGGGCTCTTCCAAGAGAGCGCTTCCCAGGGTACAGCGTTCCCCCGCTCCAGCTCTTCTGCCGGTAGCAGTCACGACGCCAGACCGAGCATGATGACATTCAATGCTGCAGGAGGAGGATGGAGATGGAATCCTTGCTCGAACCCGATGGAATTAAACGATGATACAACTGCGAGCCGGAACCCGTTTTTCACACTCCTTTTGCAATCACAGATCGGTGAAGGCCAAGAAACGCCTGTTTATCCGAATCAATTGTCATTGAATGAGATGATGCTCCGAAATCCAAGCCTTACCAATGGTACCAACCCACGGACACCAAAATCTAAGAGCGAGTCTTTTTCCCGTTCTATGGTCTGATGGCGCACATTCGGCTATCGATCGCCAAGATTTCTTTTCTTTTAGTGTAGTTGTTCCATTACCTTCTCCTTTTCTTAAGTATTCCCAGTTGAAACAGGCAGTCTTTTAATTCCAAACATTTGTTTGCTTTCAGAGAAAATAATAACCACGGGTGTGACTGATGCAATGCCATCTCCATTGACACCTGAAACTATGGAGAAGAACAAGTTCTTACGAGAATGTCTTCACCAAGAAGTGACCGGTTATGTACAGGAAAGAGTTACAGGAGGAAATACATTGGAGATCGAGTCAGAGAAATGGCAACCTCCGGTAGTGAAGAAGGTGTGTCCAAGCTTCTTGAACCTCACCGTGCCATCATCTTCTGAGCATGTAGTATTGACTTCTTCAGACTTGATAATACCATCGTCATCAGAGTTTGCCCTGCCATATCAAGTCATTCCCTCTGAACAAGTGCAAAATGAAGTGAGAGCAGTTGTTGTTACAGAGCAAGATGCTCAGCCACTGAATATCGAGAAGCACAACCTAGAAATTCAAGGTGTAGACTTCAATAGAACTCCACAGCAGAAACCCAAAAGGAAAAAGCACAGGCCCAAGGTCATCCAAGAAGGCAAGCCAACCCGAACACCAAAGCCAAGAACTCCTAAGCTTGTGACACCTGAGGTGGCAAAGATGAAAGAAGAAGGTTCAACTGGTAAGAGGAAGTATGTGCGTAAAAAAATTGTACTAAGTTCGTCTGATGCCTCATCCAGCATATTAGTGAATAATGTTGTGCCTGATGGTACAAACAGGGGAAAATCAGTCAGACGACGTCTGAACTTTGATTCGGAATCAATGGGAGCAAGAGATGCTTGTCCAGGAGCAGCCATGGCATTCAAGCATTGTGCACGACCTCAAACTCTTGATTCATGTCTTCATTCCACCATGCAGCCTGATCTGCAATCTCAAGCAATGATAGAGAACCCAGGGAGTGGAATGACAATCGATCTCAATGGCTCAATTATGGTACTAAAAGGGACAAAAAGAGATAATAATGTTGTCCAAGATGTTCCAATTTTGGATTACAGAGAATTCATGCGTACTGTTGGTGGGATCAGCCAACTAAGTGAAAGCCATAGAATGAGCGACCATGACCTATTCTTACCTACAAGGTCCAAGAAGAAGAGAACAGGAAACAAGCAGGATGGATTTACATCAGATACTTCAGAAGGGGAGTACAGGCATGTCAGCACTTGGAGAGCAAACCACAGAGTGCTGAATAATACTCCAATGGCCCTTGAGGAACAGCAAACCTTGGAACATATATTAGCATTTGATAAATTAGAAAAACAGAGATCAGATGTAAAAGTTCAGAGCCATGAATTAGACTCTGTAGGTTCCATTACTGACGCCATCTGTACAACTCCTCTGAAGCAATCTGATTGCACTCATGCAGGCATATACCAAGTATCGAGTCCAATGAAGCCACATAGAGGAAATGATTGTCAGAAAGATGAGATTTTTAAGACTGAAAATTCCAAGGATGCCCATGTTATAAGCACCAGCAATGAGATAAAACCAAAAAGGCACGAAAAGAAGGAAGAAGCTACGGTGGCCAATACCCAGTCCTTGAGTACTGACCAAGTAGGTCTGCAAGGACAAAAGATAGCTTCATGTAATTTTGACTATTCTCTAGTGCAGAAGATTCCTGATTTTAGAGTATTAATTCCAGGAGATTGCAGTGAGAACATTTCTCATACTAATATTAGTTATCAATGTCAAAATGGCAGCAGTTTTCATAATTCAGCTGCTTACAACTTAATGTCAGGAGCACTGGAACCATTTGGAGATCCTCTGGATGATATAATTGAACAGCTTAGACATATAACGTTAGATGAGATCCATGAGGATACAAGGGAAAAAGCTGAAAATGCAATTGTTCCTTATGATGGAGGTGGTGTAATAGTTCCGTATAAGGGAGAATTTGAGCTTGCCAAGAAACGACGCCCTCGCCCCAAGGTTGATCTGGATGCAGAGACATTTAGAGTATGGAATCTTTTGATGGGAACAGGAGGTAATGATAGCGTGGTGGAAAATGATAGTGAAAAGGAGAAGCATTGGGAAGAAGAAAGGAATGTTTTCCATGGACGTGTAGATTCATTCATTGCTCGGATGCATCTAGTCCAAGGTTAATGCTTCTTTCTCTATTACTTACTTGATACAACAAGTTTCTCAACATTTTCTAATCCTATATATATATATATATATATATATATATATATATATATATATATATATATATATATATATATATATATATATATATATATATATATATTTGCTGTAACATTTTCAACTAATTAAATTAGTCCAACCTAATCATGATCCAAGTAGTTAGGAATCATGATGTTCAACAATCAACTAATCATACCTTCATCTGAGAACAATTCAATTGCCAGAAAGCAGGACCATCTTTCCATGCAAGTCTGTCTCACCATATTTATGTTAGAAGTTGGGAGTCAACATTTCATATTTACCTTTCGGTAAATGTTGTGGCCAGGAATATGACACAAGAAATGACACCAAGACATAGCCAGTACTTGTGGGGACCAGAGGCATTTCTTATGGAACCATTCAAGCCTCTGAAGTATTAATGCTTTCTGATGATGTCTGAGGGTGTTATCAGTAATTCATTGTGATGAAATTTAGTCAGCATCATGGTGAAAATTTTATTTCTAGTCAACTTATAGTTCAGACATAAATAAAATTCTTAAATGTTGTAAATATGATGAATCTTTTTTCCTGTATATAGAAATATTCATTTTAGACATCTGGAGTATCAATATGCACTTCTGGAAAACTAGGATGGCTTGTTGAAAATTGCTTCAGACTTTTATTGTGCAAGTTACCTAGACCCAAGAAGGCTGGTAATACCATAATAAAAATTAGTTAAGGGAATAACTGTTCCCTAAGTAAAAGATAAAACAATAATTTGAATGAAAAAGCATCCATATATATATATATATATATATATATATATATATATATATTCATGGTCATTTTTAATATAGACTGGCAAGAACTAGAAGAAATGCTCTCTGTATCTGTCTGTAGCTTGCTGCCCCATAAGTCTCAACCGAGCAATCTACTTCATACTAAATATCCACTTTTCTGTTTTTATGTGTTTGTGCAGGAGATAGGCGTTTTTCCAAATGGAAAGGATCGGTTGTTGACTCAGTTGTTGGTGTTTTTCTTACACAAAATGTTTCAGATCATCTCTCAAGGTATGATGAACTATTTGATTTATTCTGTAATGACACTATGCAGAAATATTTAGACAGTATGCTGAGCTTGCTCATTGGATTTTGCTTGTTAACAGTTTATTAATTTTCACAGTTCTGCCTTCATGGCACTTGCTGCAAGATTTCCTTCAAAGTCAAGTAGAAACAATGCAAAACCTCATGAGGAAAAGAGAGGCACATGTACGGAATTTCAAGAAGGGTGCACTGCATCCCTCAAATACTCCAGCAAATTGCAAGATCATATGTTGAGCAAAGAGTCATGTTGCCTAAATTCTCACGTGACAATGAGAGAAAATGAAAGCTCTAACAGTAATGAATCATTTGGTTACAACACTAGAGATGACAGTGCTGACTGTTCCAGAAAATGTGTTGACATGCATGAAGCAGTAGTTGGTTGTAAATCACCTAATAACAGCTTAGATATCACAGTTGCAATGATGGGAAGTAAAGGCTTAACAAAAGCTGAAGATAGATGGGCATTGAATGATGTGGCTTCATTAAGAAACTATACCGTTACATCTCAAAACCCCTCAGAAAACCAAGTTCTGACAACTGACCAGATTGAATTAAACTCGCTTTCAAACTTCCAAGTAGAAGATATAATGACTAGAAGTATGCCCAACTGTGTAGGTTCTTTGAGTTCATTCACAAAGCTTTTGCAGATGGCAGAGAAAATTCTACCAGAAAATTTTCAAGATGGAATTTGCCAATGTACAGATAATGTTTCAGAAAAGAAAACATCACTCTTAGATCCATCATGCAACCTAGGCATGTCAACTTCTCCTGCTATGCCTTATTGTTTCAACAAATCCTCAAGATCTGGGTTGGTGGATATGGGGAGTGCAACTGTAGCAAGTCATGAATGCAGATTAAATTCTTCTTTGATGATAAATGCAAATGGAGACAAAATATTTGATTCTATAGGTGATTCTTCAGCAGTCACAATAGCTGAAGTTATTGTTCAGCAGAAGTTGGCATTCATTCCCAGAAATAAACTTGAAGATGATTCTGCATCAATAAGCAAGTGTCTTTTGCAGCCAGTTACTAGCTCAGAAGCAGAAGCAGGCACTAGAAAGCAATTTTTTTGTCATAGTGACTTTCAGACGTACACACATGTAAAAGATCAGGATACAATCGAAATACAGCAAAGAGAAAATGCAAAGTTTCAGACTGAATGCACTGGTAGAATTCAAGCTCAAATGCAGAATTTTGGTACTCAGCAAAATGTTCAGAACTTTTATAACAAACAAAGAAATCAATTGGAAGTATCTGATGAAGTCAAAACAATCTTAGAGGATGAGGCATGCAATTTGCAGATAGTTTCAGAAGAAACAACAAAAGTTGAATTGAAAGAGAAAAAAATAAAAGATAATACTGAAAGAAAGGGAGCCTATGACTGGGACATCCTGAGAAAAAACATTCATCAAAATGGCACCAGAAAAGAGAGAACTAGGGACACATTTGACTCACTTGATTGGGAAGCAGTAAGGTGTGCAGACGTAAATGAGATATCTGAAACCATTAGAGAGCGAGGAATGAACAACAAGCTAGCAGCGCGGATCAAGGTACAATTGAAGCAACTCATTTTCATAATTTTGGAGGACACTATCTGGGCTACTTCTTGAGAAAGCAAAATCTTGAGATAAATTATCAAATCGCTGCAGCCTGGTTCAGAATTGTGTCACTGAACGACTACCATTACAACAATTTATCTAACTATACTTATGAATAATACAATGTTGATTAGCTTATAGTTTAAGCATCCTCAAGATAAGATATTTCTTTTCTTTGTTTTCAGAAATTGGGTAAAATAAATCGGAAAAGTGTTTGCCTATGTTAATAACACTCTTGCTGTATGCTGACTGAACCGTAGCTCCAGTAGTATGATTTTTCGTCACTCAGGATAAAGAATAGTGATGTATGGTAAAATAGTCTTTAATCTGTGGATAGTGATACTTTATGCCTCAGTTCTTTTTTTAATTTAATCCCTCAATTATTCCAAGTCGGTGTATAGATTTTGAAAATGCCTTGTGCAGTTCCATGCAGTTCCTGGGCATTAAGTATGTGACATAGAGATAACACTTTGATGGAAAATATGCATCGTATTTATACTCCTCGTGATCTACATGGTAGATATATTGTTGTTTTATCTATTTAAGATTGACAAAGTAGACGCAGTCAGAGGTGTTTGGACTTTGGAGAACTCCTGATTCAATAGTAATCGAAATCTTTATTTACCTAGATTTTCAATATCAGAATATATCTTTTTATGATATAAAAAAGGTTCAATAAATCAAGCTTTTAGATATATGAATGTGAATCTATTAAGTAACTGTGTGATTGCTTTTCTCTGCTCAGTTTTAGGTGAATCATATTCAATGTTTTTACACATTCTGCTGCACTTTAAACTATCTGCAATCATATTGAGATCAGATTAAACACTTTCCATATACTTGGACATTTCAGGTAGTGGCTATCCACTTTTTTATTTCTATTTGCAGGATTTTCTCAATAGACTGGTGAAAGATCATGGTAGCATTGACCTTGAATGGTTAAAGGAAATTGAACCAGACCAAGCAAAGTAAGATTAGCATTTCCAATATTTGTCTGCTACACTCAGAATGACTCATGATAGTGAGGAACATTCACATATATCAATCCTGTCAGTGACATTTTAAATTACAGACGAAAAGGTGGAAAAGTTTTATTTGTACTTTTCGTTAATTCATAATATATATATATATATATATATATATATATATATATATATATATCCAAACTAATGTAGTGACAACTTCTTGCTTGTGATTTATTTTATTATAGTCCTATCTAAATTTTTGGAGTCAATGCAATGAAATTTGAGCAATTTCTCAAATTTTAACACTTTGAAGGAGATTATCAACTTTTGTGGTCAGAATACAGTAAAAGTAAAATGAAGATAAATGATGTTTGTATAATGGAATAGTCATTATTAAGGATCTGATTTAACTCAGTCTTTAGCATATTTATTGTGCTAAAAACGTCACACAGATTGTAACTTATACTATTTACAGGGACTACCTCCTGAGCATACAAGGACTGGGACTTAAAAGTGTTGAATGTGTGCGCCTTTTAAACTCTCCAGCATCTGGCCTTCCCAGTAAGTTTACTCTCTTAATGTACTTCTCTAAAGAATTAATCAATTTTAGGTCATATCATGGCATCAGTTTCCTGTATGATCACAAAGGGGCCGAATATTGTGAGACTGGGTGGTTCCACTACAACCCTTGCCTGAGTCCTACAGTTGCATTTATTAGAGCTGTAGTATCTTGTTAACGATGGTGATGATTAAGGAAGTGTAAGTGTTTACTTGAACAGAATAACTTTATTTTTCTTCATTGTTTCAAGATATCCCATGTTGGAGACCATTCAGAAGTACCTTTGGCCTCGCCTATGTAAGCTTGATCAGCGAACTTTGTAAGTTTTAGAATCCTTCTGTGAAGTTTGTCATGGAAATGTTACTTATAAAGACATTTGCACCAGATAATGATTTTGAAAATTTCTTTGTTTGTAATTATTATTACTTTGTGTAGGTATGAGCTACACTATCAAATGATTACATAACGGGGTCACAAGATTGTAACTTATACTATTTACAGGGACTACCTCTGAGCATACAAGGACTGGGACTTAAAAGTGTTGAATGTGTGCGCCTTTTAACTCTCCAGCATCTGGCCTTCCCGTAAGTTACTCTCTTAATGTACTTCTCTAAAGAATTAACTCAATTTTAGGTCATATCATGGCATCAGTTTCCTGTATGATCAACAAAGGTGACACAAATGTTGGAGCGAATATGTGTGAGGACTGGGATGGGTCTCCACTACAACCCTTGCACTGAGTCCCTACAGGTGCATTTATTAGAGCTGTAAGTCATCTGTAACGATGGTGATGATTAAGGAAGGTGTAAGTGTTAACTTGAACAGAAATAACTTTTATTTTTTTCTTCATGTTTCAACGATATCCCATGTTGGAGACCATTCAGAAGGTACCTTGGCCTCGCCTATGTAAGCTTGATCAGCGAACTTTGTAAGTTTTAGAATCCTTCTGTGAATTTTGTCATTGAAAATGTTACTTATAAAAGACATTTGCACCAGATAATGATTTTGAAAATTTCTTTGTTTGTAATTATTATTACTTTGTGTAGGTATGAGCTACACTATCAAATGATTACTTTCGGAAAGGTATCCCTAACCAGAACATGTATTGATAAAATATGCATATTTAATTATTTTAATTGTTTACATATAATGAGTTCCATGCAGGTTTTTTGTACAAAAAGCAAGCCAAACTGCAACGCTTGTCCAATGAGGGCAGAGTGCAAACATTTTGCAAGTGCATTTGCCAGGTTTATTACTATACTTATGTATATGTATGTGTGTGTGTATATATATATACACTCTCGAAAAAGGGTACGGTTTGAGGTTCCCGCCAATGCATGATATATTCTATGTGGGGTTTAAATGACTTTGTGAAGATGATGTATCACTACTTATCTGGTGCATATAAATCATTATGGAGACAAATTAAACTTTTGTGTGAGTGCTTTGACAATATCAACCTAAAGTAGGACAGTAGTAGCCAAAGCAAAACAGTGTTTCCAATTTGATCAATATTCGTTTAATTTTTACTCACCTTGATATAAAAGCAATTGAAACCTTTAATCTTTCATTTTATCGGTTCATGTGAAAATAATATGAACAGTAGCATCTAAATTTTTTTTAGCATTGGCTTCCTTCAATCAAATAAAAATCTAATATCTAAGTAATCTTTAACTTGAACTCTATTGCCATCACACTTTTAGCTTGTGTACATGATGTTGAAACAGAAAGTACTTGTACAAGATATATCATTGCTGGATATATGATTATTGGATATGCACCACTCAATGATGCAGCGCAAGATTGGCACTTCCAGGACCAGAGGAGAAAAAATTAGTGATTTCAACAATGCATCTTGCCTCAGAAATCAATTGTACAACAGATTTGCAAATGCTGCAGCTACCTCAATTTGAGGTCAATAGAGAACCAAAGGAAATAAATTGCTACAGTAGTTGTGAGCCTGTTGTTGAAGAACCATCAACGCCTGAAGCTGAAGAAATAACAACTGAAGAAAGTGCAATTGAAGATATCATTTATGAAAATCCTGATGAAATTCCTGAAATTAAGCTAAATTTTGAAGAGTTCACACAAAACCTACAGTGTTACATGCAAGGACAATATTTGAAAGCTAATGGTGGTGATATATCAAAAGCTTTAATGGTAAGAAATCCAGAAGCCGCTTCTATTCCGATGCCAAAGCTCAAGAATGTCAGCCGCCTACGAACAGAGCACCATGTGTATGTACCTGCTATCCTGTTTTCTTTTAAATGTCTCATCTGAAAGTTAATCATGACAGGATCTTTTTTTCTGGTAATAATGTGTTAAAAATTGGTCATCAAAGTTCTCCTTTGTTTGTTGTTAACATGGGCTAACTCATTAATTTATTCATTACAGATATGAACTTCCAGATTCACACCCTTTGTTGGAAGGAGTGAGTTACCTTATCAAACCATAATTTTCTTTTTAAAGAATGATCATTATTGATTCTTTTTTCTAATATTAATAGTTGGATCAAAGAGAACCTGACGATCCATCATCGTATCTCCTGGCTATATGGAGCCCAGGCAAGAAGCTTTGCTGGGTAATATTTATGATTTGGAGAATGTTTAAAATCTTACTGAAAATTCCGTGGAACATTAATAAGGTGAGACGGCACAATCAACTGAACCACCGGAGGCATTCTGCAACTCCCAAGAAATGGGCAAGTTATGTGACAGGAAAACTTGTTTTGCTTGCAATAGCATACGAGAAGCAGAGGCACAAACAGTTAGGGGGACTATTTTGGTAATGTTTACCTCTTCCTCTCGATTATTTCTTTTGATGAAATATAAAATATCAAAAATAAAATTTATCAATTACCAAAGTGAAAGAAAATAAGAATATGCAAAGAAATTTATTTATAAAGAACATCGGGAACCTAATCTTGCTTGAAATATTACTAAAAGCAGATTCCATGTCGAACAGCAATGAGAGGAAGCTTTCCACTTAACGGCACCTATTTTCAAGTTAACGAGGTAAGTATATCATTATATTGGTAAAGGTGCTGATGACTTCTATAGATTTTTATTCAATTATCCTTTATGGTATTTGTCTTCTTTTGGCTATAGAGACCAATAACGTTTATCTAATTCAGGTATTTGCTGATCATGATACCAGTTGTAACCCAATTGATGTTCCTAGGGAGTGGATATGGAACTTGCCAAGGAGGACAGTTTATTTTGGCACCTCAGTACCAACGATATTTAAGGGTGCAGGATCGACTCATTCTACATTCTATAGAATTCTGAACATGTTATCACTAAAGTAGTTGCTAACACCTAACTATCTGCAATTGTTAGGTCTAACAACTCAAGAAATACAACAATGCTTTTGGAGAGGTATGCAATGAGCTAGTCTTTTTTTCTTGCTATCTAACAATTTACTACATTGTGAATAACATTGTTTGATGATGCTGACTATGAATGATTTCAAACTGTACGTTCCTCTGATTGTGATTTTCACAAGAAGGAATTTATTGTTGTTATTCAATTTTCATGTGAGGAAATCTTTTCACTGCTTAAAATTTCTTTAGTGAAACCAGAGCCAGGTTGTCTTTCTATTTTGATGTAAAAAGCTGTATACTACATCCTTGAATCTCTCTCGTTCTGATTGTTTTATTATTTTCCTTTCCTGAAATCTTTCTTCCTGCCAGGAAGAATATAGTGATAGTTGTTTTCTGGTTCTCATAAAAAAGTCCTTTCCTGGAAAACATAAAATCTTGCAGGATTTGTGTGTGTGAGAGGATTTGATCAAAGAACAAGAGCACCAAAGCCCCTCTATGCTAGATTCCACTTCCCAGCAAGTAAAGCACCCAGGAACAAGAAGATTGCTGCAGCAGAAGCAAGAAAAGAGTAGGTCATCATGTCAGCTAACAGGAACTAACCAGGAAGATCTATCACCTGAAGGCTGAAGCAGTTGTGCTGACCATCAAATCGAGAAATCTGTGGCATGCTTCAAGGTAGGACCTGCCAACTATCATTGTGGGCTCCTAACGAGGTTGTCTTAGCAAACCTTCCAGAAAAGTTGACAGGTTTGTTGTTCCACCATCGATCCCTTATGATAGTGAAATTATAATATTTTGCTATGCTGGTTATAGCATATGGAGCTTCATTCTTTATGGGATTCACCGACAAGCATGCACACTGCCATCATAAAACAAAATGTCACCTTAGATGTTAGTTGTTAGCCTTTTTGCAAAAATGAAGCAGTCTTTTAGTTTTCATCTTAATTCCTTTTTTCTGACATTGACAAGCATAATTAATGTAAATATAGTCCAGCAAAGGAAAAAAAAAAGTCTGAAATCAACCTTGTACATCTTCGAGGAAAGATCATAAATTTGCAATGTGGCCAAAACCTGCTGTAGCTTTTAGAAGCCCCACTGCATTTTAATACTATCTTATATGTTGTAGCTGAAGTGTTAGGTTTCTTGAATCATATCTCCCAATAGAAAAGAAGAATGTGGACTTGGGTATATCGGTTTTTGAGCCAACTCAAAGCATAGTCAAAGAAAGACTTTTTTTATTCATTAAATAGCATTTTTTATGCAGTGATCAATAGAAACAACATCAAAATTTGAATACGATTACTAAGAATAGCAGAACAAATGAACAATCAAACGGGAAGCACTTTTCTTGGTCAACATTGTTTCCAATGTAAGCAAATCTAACATTATCTGGTCTGCATGATCAGCTTTAGAAACAAGAAAATGAAGCACTATTCCAAGTGTTTATTGCGAGTCTTATGTTCTTTCTAAATCTTGTTATGGTTTATACTTATATGATATCCCTTGTAGGATGTTAACTTGTCTTTTACGTTTATAACTTTATAAATTATCTGTCCATGCCAGTTATTATTTGAGTTCTTGTTGCAGGAATTTTAACTTGAACATTCAAAATCTTATATATGTTAGCCTTCATAAAATTTCAGCAGAGCTTACAGTAAAGGTTTAAAGAAATGCAAAAAAAATCTTAAAGCAAATTCTTAGGGGCTTTTTTTCACCCTTGGCTTTTTCTATGAGTAGCCCCTTCATTAGTCTTTCCCAAATTTAAGAATTATAAGTTCAGGAATAGAAACCTTGATTGTAGATTATCTCAGAGAATTAGCATTCTCCTACATTGATCTAAATGGATCAATAACTGTTAGCAATATGGAAACACAATTTCCATATCTTTACATCCACTGAAATCATTACATTGACTTTAGACTAGTAGTAGTAAAATTGGAAATTGATGTGATATAACAATGTTAGCTCATGCAATTCTCTCTCTATCTGAGCTTGGCTGTGGGAGCAGCATGTTGCCTCTCTCTCTCTCTCTCTCTCTCTCTCTCTCTGAGTCACCAGCCCATGCATTCAGAAATATGAAAATTGAATACAAAATGGATTTGCTCAGCAACTTGTCATTTTAATGATTCACCTTCTCCAACTAGTTTGAGATTTGGCTTCTGAAGCTGTGTAATTTGAATAATGTTATTGAATGGACATGTGAAGACTGATGGAACTGAATCATGTGAAGACTTAAATTGCAGTTCATGTTTGCTGCTTACAATATCCTCATACAATAGTTTTCTTATGACATGCTGTGTTGCACATGCAATTGGTGGAGACATGTCACATTGGTTCTGGTTCACCAATTAAATGCATGGAATTGTACATGAACAGAAGTATTGTGCTAAAATTGAAAGTCTAAACCATGCCATAGGAATATGTCTATTCTCCATGGCTTAGAGAAGACAAAGTGGAATTTAAGGATAGCCTCCATGGTCCCATTCCCTGCAATAATGAGAGTAGTAGAAAAGGATTGGTGTGGTAGTACCTAAATCTGCCTACCTCTCCGGTTTTAGGTTGCAATTAAACAACCTCTGACCTGAAAGATGCGTGGGAGGATAGAATTGTGGCAGTTTTTTTCTTGTGGTTGAGATCAAGTTTATATATCTACTTCAAGATTCAGCAGGGAAATGGTCTGCCAGTTGACATTGAGATCGACCAACATTGTCACTAAAACAGGAGGAAGAAACTCCCTTCCTAGCATTCACATAGGAAGAGGATGGTAACGAAGGATGAGGATGACTAGTGTGAGAAAGGGACCGGAAGAAGGCAGCAAACTGCCATTTGTTCTTTGATTCTAACTGACCCATTTTTGTTGAACAAATCTTCTTGTCTCTGAAATAACTTTCCTCCATTTTTTTTTTCTTATGATTAATTAATTTGGATAATTATGTGACTAACAATCTTTTGTCTTTTCGGATTTTATATGTTATTATCACCTTATTTAAATTAGAGTGGCTATAACATTTATTTTTTGTATTATTATTATTTTATTATTATTATTATTATTATTATTATTATTATTAATTTTAAAAATAAAAAATTGATGGTTGAATCAAAATCGGAACAGTTCGTTCTTACTCTGATTTTAGATAAGGTTCCTATACAATTCAGTTTCGATTTTAAGTTTAGGAATTGAAATCACTGTCGCTCTCATTTGTATCAATTGATTACAGTACTATCGACGAGAAAACAAGATGTTACAGTCAAATTTCGCATCCTGTAAACACGAAATTTGAGGACCGAGGTGGTCAAAGGCGTGAGATCTTGCACTTCCTTCCCATGGCGAGGCTCACCTATCTCGATCAGGTCAGCAGGATCCAGGGAATGGGAGTGGCGTCCCATTTCGCCCAATGGCATCAACCCCACTGCGCCCGTGACCCTATCGCTCCGTTCCCCTGAACCATGTCTCGGTCCACACCGGTGAGGTGCGCCCTCGCTTACCTGCGGTCGGTGTCGTCGTCAGGTTAGGCCGCACTTGTCGTGAGTTACCACGAACTGTTCACCTGTGATCCCCTTTTTTTTGTCCCCATGGAAGGCGTTAAGCCATGCTTAAATCTTGTCTTGCCTTGGTATTCCTCCACTTAATTTGGTCCCATCGAGTCTCCAGCTGCATTCTCATGTGAACCACCGGCTCCAACATGGAGAAGAGAGAAGGCCTCGTGGCCACTGGAGAAAGTAAGCGTGCCCGTAAGTGCAGCAATAGAAGTGTCATCCTCAGAACGACTTGGACATCCGCCAGACTTGACTCCATGTAAATCTTATCCTCACATGCAGGCACACGCTGTTTTCATATTAAATGCTGTTATGACGACCGCCATGAACAGAGAACTCTGGCAGAAGAACAGAGTTGTTGCAAATCCACGCTCTCTCGGGAGCTATGGCGAATCAGATTCCTGGCAGAACCCAGCAAATCGAAATCATTCGATGCTGTTTCCAAGGTTTCAGTCGGTACAACACTTGATTTCCCTCCCTCCGCTTTGTCTCTTGTCCTGTGTGATGAGTTTGGGTTGGTGGCGCATTCTGTTTGTTTCTGATCCTTTCGTCTCACCCCCTCTCCTACAGCTCACATTATCCAATGCGCTTTCTCCCTCCAAACATAGTATGTTTCTCTCCCACCTTTCCGAAAAAATGAGGTTACTGTGAGAAAAAGGACTTTGGATCTGCTCAAGTCATTCTTTCTTTGGATTCTCACTGACCTGGCAATGAAAGCCAAGCGGAGATATCTGACCCCGGCAACCCTTATTCCTCCCTTTCTTGTGATGCTCTCCACACAACAGATTCAACTCCCCCTTCTTTTCTGGTTCTCTGGGTTGTAAGGACCGGCATGACAGCACTGATGAGCAGCAGAACCAACAAAGGCCATCTCTTCTCGAGTCATCTCTTCCTTCTTCCGGCCATGAAGGACTTCGCCTCGTGTTTCAATGAGCACGCAGTTAAGGTTTCCAACAACTCTTGTTCGGGAAGCAGCAGCAGCAGCAGCAGCTGCAACTCCTCGGTGGTGGATAACACCACCTCGGCTCTCAGCGCCGTGACCTGCCTCTACCGGACGAAGCTCTCCACGCCAAGGGAGCTCCTCGTCAAAGTTACCTGGTCCAAGGGGAACGTCGGCCCCGTGCTCTCCGTTGGCATCGACGACAACCCATCGATCCACCGGTCGAAGCCGGACGCCATGAATTGCCCGTTGCTGAGGAAGAAGAAGGGCAGCCGATCGTATGTCTCCGGGAGCTACGCCATTGGGCTCCACTGGGACATCGCTTCGGCCAAATACGGATCGGGTCCTGAGCCCATCGACGGCTTCTACGTCGTGATCGTCGTGAACTCGGAGTTCGCGCTCTTGCTTGGAGATATGAGCAGAGACTACATCAGAAATATCGAGGATTCACTGCCGGTTGCGGAGTTCTCTATGATCAGTAGGAAAGAGCAAGTCGTCGGCCACGCACATCACTCCACGAGAGCTCGGTTCTGCGACGGTGGGATCGACCACGAGATCACCGTCAGGTGCAAGGGAGACGGGTGCGACGCCAAGGCCTCGGAGCTGTCGGTATCGGTCGACAAGAAACTGGTGGTGCAGGTGAGGAGCCTCAGGTGGAACTTCCGAGGGAACCAGACCATCTTCATCGACGGGTCGCCGGTGGACTTGATGTGGGACGTGCACGACTGGTGGTTCGGCAGCTCCTCCGGCTGCGCCGCGTTCATGTTCCGGACGAGGAGCACGTCGGAGAGCAGGCTGTGGCTGGAGGACGAGATGCTGCACAGGGAGCAGCAGGCAACACCTGGGTTCTCCCTGTTGATCCAAGCTTTCAAGAGCCAGTGACCTCTGCGACTCGGCGTGCATGGCTTGTTGCTAGCCGTTCATCCTTTTGGCCTCCTCTTGTTTCTTCTTTCTGCTGTGTTTGTAATTCTAGCAGTCACTGAATTGCTTACAATGGTTAGCAAAAGAGATTGTTCTTATTGATCTGAGCTGCAGAAGTTTGAAATGTTAGATCGGAGTTGATTGTAAGGCTACTCCTTTCGAGGAGTACAATCTCATCAGTTCATCAGCATGTATAGAGACAAATTCACTCCCCTATATCATCCTTTTCATCCATGAATGTACCGTACCACTGAAGCATATTATTGGCATCATCATCAGTTCATCAAAGCTTCCCTTTGTTTCTTTTCTGCAGTGAAATGTAATTTTGTAGTTTAACCCCACATCACACCTGTGGCATCTTTTCTGTGAGAGAACGCATTTAGTCAAGTCCATCTTGAGAACTCACATGGTGGGCTCAGTGGAGTCACAGTCGATATGTGACTACAGAGACAGGCACCAATTGGAAAGCAGATTCGACTACATGATGAGTTTCTTAGCAGCATGTTGATGACCTAATGGTTTGAATGAGAAGTAGAGAAGAGTTGGGTGGCTTTGAAAACTTCTACTTCATGGATTTACACCTACTCCAAGAACATGCAATATGCATAGTCCACAAGGAATGATTACACATCAAGAAAAGCAGTTCACTGATGCAGCAACAAAAAGGAGGATTAAGGGATGTGTCTTGTGTCCCTTTACATCAACCTCTGTCCAACCATGAGCAGATTTTGAGCTGTTGCAGCAAGAAGAGGAGGATAAAAGAATGTCCTTTTTCTGATGTTATTTCACATCAGGAAAAAATGTCCTTTTTCAGAGCTGATATGATTAGTCTTGCCATTGGTATCTTACATGCATCTGGTGATGCTAGTTGGTTGATCTATTCTTCTCTCTTAGAGTACATCTGCTGCCTCTCTCTCTCTCTCTCTCTCTCTCTCCTTGGCAAAATTGTCACTGTATCTGCTTTGTTCTTGGACTAAAAGAGCAGCTAATTTGGATGGTCCTAACAAGCTTTTGAAGTCTCACTTTAGACCAAATGTTGCATCTGAGGTTAAAAATCCCTATGCATGAATACTAACATTCTTACTATGTGAAAAATATTCTCTGAAGGAGATTTGGAGACACTGAAACAATCTGTTCATTATAGTGCTATCACTGAAAGATAAGCATACTGATATCAACAAAAAGAAACACACACACATATATCAGGTATTGCATAGCTTCTTAATTGCCTCTAACTCCTTTTAAGGGTGTAATTAATATAGCTTTTGTTGGTTTATATATGCAAAAGGGTGAAAGCAAAAATGTTCCCAAATTCACTGTATGTTTGGAGTAATCATCAAACGCAAAGGTCATGTACTAATTTGGAGTAATCGATTTATTATTTCGAACCTCTTATCATACCTCAATACTGAAATGATAAGATTATGTTCCGATCTAATTGGATAACCAACTCATTAATTCGTTAAGGTTGAACTATTAAATCAGAACAATTATAAGCTAATCGAAGTGTCTGAAAAGGTCAGTGAAGAACATGTGGAATCTCCTTTCTGAATATTTTCTGCACTTCTTTCAAGATGACTATGCGACAATGGTCGATCAAGAGGATCAGAATCTCTTCACGTTGAAGAAGGACCCTTGGGATTATTTCATTTTATTATTGAGTAAATCATTAGTTTAAGTTAATAATAATATATTTACTACTTAATACTTGACATCTTCGTTAAGATCCATATATAACTCAAAATCATTCCTTTGGCATATCCTAATTGGGATTCTTTTTTTCTATTCGAACCTCTTATCATACCTCAATACTGAAATGATAAGATTATGTTCGATCTAATTGGATAACCAACTCATTAATTCGTTAAGGTTGAACTAACTATTAAATCAGAACAATTATAAGCTAATCGAAGTGTCTGAAAAGGTCAGTGAAGAACATGTGGAATCTCCTTTCTGAATATTTTCTGCACTTCTTTCAAGATGACTATGCGACAATGGTCGATCAAGAGGATCAGAATCTCTTCACGTTGAAGAAGGACCCTTGGGATTATTTCATTTCATGAATCCTGCAACCGAGCTGAGCGAAAATATGCAAAGCACAAATGATTATGAAGCCAAAACGAGAGGATGTTATCGTTCAATTCTAAGTCAGGTGAGCAAAGAACTAAGACAAAACTCGAAGATCTGAAACTAATTCTGGATTCTCTGCAGAGAACGATCGAACAGCGTGGGAATCGTTCTTTCGAGTACAACAACATCACGAGCCATATAATAAATACTATGATCCATGTTGCCGTATAATACTAATAATTCACATGGCTTTTCGCATAGATTATGTTGCCGTAGTGTCATTGATAATAATCAAAAACCGAGGATTGGTTGCATCGACTGTTGATGATAACCATGGAACAATCACAATGAATCTGCACTTGAATTCCAGATCTTAGATTCCAATGGCATCACGTCTTTCTCTATTCATTGTGATCGATCAACCCACTATGATTCCACCCTTTTTTTCTTTTCTTGTACTCGACTACTGTTAATTTTATTTTAAACCTCGACTGACAGACAACTATGATGAGATCTACGTCACTAGATATAGTGGATCAAACTCGATATATAATGACATTGTTCTTATCATCTTTTAATCTCATGCATATGAAGAACACTCGAAACTCTTAAATCTTAACACGATAACTGGACAATCAAATGCTCTCAATGTACGTCAATTCATGGGTGTTGACAAGAGTACTGTAATCACCTATTCTGCTTTCAAGAAAAAGGAATCAAAACTGTAAGAATTAACCCCCTGTTATGAGATCTTGGACCAGGAGACACATGCTAGGGGACAACTTGTGTTGGCTGGACTTGATCGAGCCCTTTTCCATACTAAAAGTGATGTCAAGGGGTACCTTCGTCACATGATCATCATCCATCATTCACCAGATAATTGAGGTTGATGCTGAGCAGCTGTCTGTACGACCGCATACACACGCATGATCCCCTGATGGGAAGAACATGTTTGGGGATAAAACAATGGCTGCCCACTGGGCAGATCAGTGAGGTAGATGTGTACCCCACAAGCATCTATCGGCAGATATGAGTTGAATGATAAGCTGCAATCTTCACCATCTGCAATCACTATAGTAGTAATCTTGGCAAATCTAGAATGCAAAAGTAAAGGGTATCATGATGATTTACCAGATCCATTGGCAAAGAAAATGAAGGGGTTCCAAAGCTCGTATAATAATAAACATTAAAGATGTCAACAAAATTAGATGGCAAAAACACTGATTGTTGATAGCAAAATCATGCAAATCCAGTGAAGCAACAATGTCCACCACATTGGCCCAGCATTGTTGCTGGGTGGATTCTTGGATGTGACAGTGGAAAGGTTACTGTACAGGTAAAAGACAAACTCTTCATTAAGGAAAGGTTGAACAGTTTTACTAGAAATCATTAACTCCTGATTCCATGACAGAATACTAAAATCACCCATTATACAGATTTATCCACGAACTTTTAAATGAGAAGCAGTATTCAGCTTATTGCAAACAGTTGGATGAATAAGATGTTAGCTCCTGAATCCCATCAATCCCCCTATTTAACTGGCATGGACATCAATTTCAGGCATGTCCTATTACCTGTTATTTGAGTCGCAAACAATTTGATGGACACTTCAGATACTTTCTTTTCACTTGATATGGAGCACAGTTGAAAGCAAGAAGAAATTGTCAAGTGGATCCTGACGGCAATGACATCAGCCGGTCTCCCTGAGGCGATGGGCATGCGTTTTCTGCTACCATTGAAGAATAGTCCCACTGTGCAAACTGATCCTGGCATGGATCTGAAACAAAAGCTTCTGGGGAAGAGAAGGCTCTGATGGCTGGACTGTTGAGAGGTTGCAGTGCACGCTTCCGATCAGGAGAATCTCGCAATGAAATTCTACATACAGGACATGTTGAATGTTGTTTCAGCCATATGTCTATGCAAGTGACATGGAATGTATGCCCACAAAACGGAAGAATGCGCAGAACATCCTTCTCTTGGTATTCTGCGAGACAAACTGTGCACCTAACCAAAAGCAGCAAGATCGTTCATCTAGTCAGAGATGGATGCTCTGATATAGTTTTGAGATGATCATAATTTGAAATATGCAAACATATCATACAGAAAACAAATGATTCAGCAAAGGCGATAAACATTTCACACTGAAAAATCAACAAAGGGATGGAGATCTCAGTGAAAGTAACTTGGTGGAAGGTCATGAGTTACAGCTAAAGAGCACAAAGTGACACCACAACAAGTTCAGCTATAATATTGATTAAAGTAGGATGCAGTTTGGAGGAAAAATAATAACACCAACTTCACACCAATTTGGAATGCTCACAAACTAAAACTAAAGAATTTAAGGGATAGTCAATTTTGCTTTGTCATGCTTTTCCATTTTCGCTGAACTAAAAATTGGCATTTCTAAAGAACATCTAACCACATCATACCGCTTAGATCAGTTCAGTCATTGCTGAAAAATCATATTCTGAAAAGAACATGCCTTGCATTAATGTCCTGTAATTCTTTTGGAACAGTTATTAACCAGTTACTACAATACTAAATCAAAGATGATTTATTTCAAGACATCTAGATCCTCTAATTCTACTTATCCACATTATTGGACCTGTCACCAGTGCAATATCACACAGCTCAGGAAAATTCTTCAGGTTCTGACCAGTTTATACTTTGGAGGATTAGAAAATATAACTGACAATTGAACATATGTTAAGAAATTCCACGACTCATAAGCTATTATGAAAGAGTTATAAATGAGATAGAACTCTCAGATTTTCGAGACTGACATCCTCATTCTTGGTAGGAAACTGGCAAAAGGGGGTGTCTCTTGCCTTCTAAAAGGAAATGGACCATATTCAACTTTTGCGAAGGTTTCTATATTTGCTTCAGTGGATTACTATAAATAAGTGACATCTATATGGAGCAGATGAGAGAGCTATGAATGCCTCAAAAAACACCTCAGCAGATCAAATGACTACGTAGTAGCAGAATCTACTGATAGTGAAAGTTATGAACGAGTCAACATACAGAAAAATGTTAAAATGGAGATATATTGAGTGGATAGTTTAATATGGTAATGTTGTTGGAGACTTGATTGAGAAGAAAGCAACTATGGATATTTTGGTTCATGTATTTGTCAAAGAGACTAAAATAAGACCTCAAACTCCAGCAAAAAAAAATAGAATAGAAAAGGCTTCTAGTTAGATTTTGAAAGCACTAAAAAGAAACTTTATATGTCCCAAACAAAGATTAAAATTGAATAAATTTTGAAGCATAATTTGCAGGACTAAAAGTATCTATCTAATTGGTTAATCAGCTAACAGTTTCCTTGCAACTATCTTGAACAAATAACACAAAGATGTGTGCTAGGAAAGAAAACATATAAGGTGTTGTGATCTCTAAAAACTAGCATCCTAACCAGTCAGGATAAAAGAACACATGGCAACATTCAACTCCAGTTATGTCATTCAAAACCACCTTTCTCCTTTAACTTTGAGTTTCACATGAAAATAAAATGTTGCTTAATAAACTACAATGAAGAGATGTTTAGAATGTAATATGCAGTTTGAAATTTGAGATTCAGTGTTTGAATTACCAGGACCATGACAAGCAAATTCAAACCACATATACTCACCAATTAAGGCATATAAATGAAGGGGCATAATTAAGTTGGAAAACCAGTAACCCGCAGTGAAGGAACAACACCAACGAAGAACAGACTCAACGGAGAAACAATAAGAAAATCACAAAAGCAGAGATCAAAAGATAAATATAAAGAAAAATAAGAAACTTACTGTGTGTCTCGTCCGGATGAAATGAGCTGATCACCAAATTTCTTTGTTGGAAAGCTAGCGACTACAACTGGTTCCAACCCATGGATCCCACGTTCAAGCTGTTTAAGGAAAAAAAGGAAGTAATGAAAAAGTGACCATTTGCAGAGCCAACGAGTATCATTCATCAAAGCCCAAAGGCTACACAAATTAATCTTCTCCAGGGCAATCCAATGCTTCAAAATCTCTAATACAGTTAATTTTGCGTGTCCAGACTGTCCAAAAGAGCGAAGAAATGATCAAAAGAACAAAATGACACGTACATATAAGAAGTAGAAAAATCAAACTCTACAAACTGCAGTAAAATTAAAGAGAGGAAAACAATATTTCCAGTAAGCCAAGACCGCCCAATCGTCATCATGAACATCGGTATGGACCCAAGTATACCAAAAAACCCAAATACAAGAATTCTTTTTTCCCTGTTTCAAACTTATATATGTTTTGAGATAAATCAATTCTGGATAATGTTTGAACGTTGAACAAAACCTACTCCTTCACAACGAAGTACTTTGAAAGGACATAAATTGTTTCTGGTACAGGTAAGACTCTCCCTTTATCCACAGAGCCAAAAGTAACACAAGTTATTACCAACTACACGATTCGAGACAGTGCCTCAAAAACACAAGTACACGGATTTCTCGGCTGACGGAACAGAAAAAAGGAGAAGGGTGACAAAAGGAAACAAACAGTGCACGAACTTACCATGCCGAGGTCGGATCTGGCGGCGGCCGCAGAAGCAGGGAGAGCCATTCTGGCGTTCCTGAGGTGAATTCTAGCGCAGATGAGACGGGTGCAAACGAACACTATGAACATGGTGCTCACCGCGAATCCGATCACCGTCATCACCAAGTTAAGCCCCGGCGAGATCATGATTCTTCCCCCGGACTATTCCCCACTTCACTTCACCTTCCCCTTCCCCTTCAAAATACACCGCGACTACCTTCCATGAAGCCGTTCCGGATCAGCGGTGTCGGAAAACTGCGTCGATCACTTGAACCCTAGGCGGCGTGGGCGATAGGAGGGGCAAGCGAGGAACTCCGCTTCCCCGCAATGGAATAATCCATGGAGACGGAGAAGGAGAAGACGAAGGGGGAGGAGAGGAGGCCAAAGGGATCCGTGGTGGAGCGAGGAAGGAAGAGGCGATTAGAGGAGAGGCGAAGGCCCGCCGATCGAGACGGCGACGGAGAAGCGGCAGCAGAAAGCGCAACTTGCCACGGGCTCGTGTTTACTCCCAACCCCACTAACCATCTTTCATCGCCATTATGGTTTCATTTATCTTTTCCAGGAGCCTTATCTCGGTTTAGAGTAACCATTTCATTCGCCCGAGATATATTAGAAGAACCTTCACGGGCGATGTGGCCTTTCACCGACCCTACGTGTATCGTCAGGTTTCGGAGGTGACATCACTCTGGAACATTTTCAGGGTCGATTCAGCCGCACCAGTGCCCGCATTCGTTTCGAATAATTTAGGAGCTCTTTTTATTGGTATGACAGCATTTTATAATGTCTTATATAGTATGTATGACATTGATGTAGATATATACAGAAATACTACAGCTAGCTGTGAATGCACTCAACTAGCCATACTGACATGGACATGAATTGATTATTTGCTTGTACATTTGACCTACAACAAAGTCAACTCTTTAAATGCTAGGGGTGAGAATCTCTCTAGGTGGATTCACAGGAAATTTTTCATTTTTTATTTTCTTTTAATTTTGTTATGTATAAATCCCTATGTACATGATGGGTGGTCCTAACAAGTATTATAATATAACCACATTTTAAATATATTTTTTATGTTGACTAGTGCTCCTATTTCATACTTATCCATTCATTATTGTAGTTCATATGTATATATAGCACACACAATATTGAATCTATTATTTGTTATCTATCTTGGTTAGTTGATAATCATTTAAATATTAGACCAGAGACACTGAAATTTAAAATTAGTATAAATATTCTTAAACACCAAAAATGTTTTATCTCTATAATTAATGTATCATTTTGATTTTTCTTGGATTAATGCAAACAGGGAAATTCTTAATATTTGGAGTGACATATATGCTAGGGTAAAATGTGTAAGGATAAATATCTTATTTAATTTATTTTAAGGATAAATATGTGAAAAACCTTAATTAAAGGGGAAGTTTGAATGGGAGGGATCATAACTTTTATAGGTCAATGAAAGCACTACCAATTAGTATTACTTATGTTTTATTCCTTTCTATTTCCAAATATAAATACTTGTAAATGCTCCATGAAAAAGAAAGTGTTTTGGTAGATTCATTAGTAAATGATCAATGATGTTCTCAACTTGTCATAAGTAGAAATATTTTCTAAAACAGAAATGCAATTAATATTTTTGAATAGGAAAATAATTCATAAAAGGAAGGTGGACATATATGGAACAACCTCTTGGCAATCACAGTATAGTAATAAGAATAATAATAATAATAATAAGAGTGTTAAATAAAGATATCATGGATATGTGACAGTATTGTTCTTTCCTGATCATCTTGGTTTTGACTAATAACGTGAAGTGCCAACTGATGTGATTGCTTGTGGCAATCTTTATTCTTCTAATGAAGGTCTTTGTCATATGAACCAATGTGCTCTTTCCATCACTTGCCTCAGCATATATAATTCTAAGTTATGGCACCCAATCCAATCCATTCTCTTCTCTTTCCATGTCGTCCGTACATTTGTGTGGCTACCTTTTCTTTGGGTGAATTTGCTAGATAAGGAATCGATATATCTATCATCAAGTGAGGACACGAATTGATCACCTCCCGGTTAGGCTTCCGATTTGGAGGTTGTGGCTCGACTTTCTCGAGAGAGATTTAGTGTACTAAATTCTTGGTCAATTTTGACCATTAATGGAGAATCTTGTCGGTCTCACTTCTCATTATAATCGTCGGTTCTTGATGAGACCTTTCAAAGTAAGCATAATAATTCAATTGTGGTTTGGCATAATAATTCAATTAAGAAGACTTAATTTCTTTCCCACCATGGGATAAAAACTTGTCAGGTGAGAAGATTGTAAGCATAAAAGAAATGTCTTGTTGATGCAACACACAGGATTTTAATGATTAGCTAACGTCACCAACAATTTAATGCAACATGTTTTCATGGTTGGGAGAGAGATTTGACCTTTCAAGGAATCGTTCGTCAACCCAAGAATGAGAGATATGTGTTTTTACTTTTCAAGAATTGTTGTTCCGAGCAGTTTATGGATTTTTTTGGGTCAAATATAAAATAAAGAATAAATACTTTATTATCGAACATGAAGAACTTCGTGGTGTAGTAACGTAGGCCATGTTTTCTTCTTCTTCTCGGCCTATTTGGTACACAGTGCCCTCAAATTTAATGTTGACTCTTCTTTTCATTGGTCCATTTAACAGCCCAATAATTATTTTATTTGTAGCATAAGAGATGGGGTTGACCGTTTTGGAAAACATATCATAGTGGTTAGTTAGTTCACTATTATATGAGTCTTCCGTATGTCATTTATTCTATTTTAAAATTTTAATTTAATTAATATAAAATTAATACAATTCAATAATCATTGCCTATATATATATATATATATTATGGGTAGTTAGTCCGCCCATAACGACAGGTCCATATGGTGTTCATCCACCCGATCCCAATCGAACCCTCTTTGCATGGCCGGTGGCGTCAGCAGAAGTCCTCTCGCCATGTCATCCAGCAACCCTGGCATGTTGAACAGCGCCTCCTCATCCACAAACACAGCGGATGGCATCCAAGCTGCGGCCTCCGGAGCTGCATCCGCCTCCCTCCCATCCGTTGCCGGTGTTCTTCCAGCTTCTCTTGGCGCGGCAGGCGGCATTGTCGACGACGATGAAAACTGCTGCGATATCGTTTCCGAAGCGCCAAACATCTCGGCAGCCTCTGCCGCGGCGCGGCGGACGTCCTCCGCAGCGGAGGACGTCGCTCGCGGCAGAACCAAGGCCGAGTCTGGGAAGTTGAGGTTGGCCGATTCTCGTATATATATATATATATATATATATATATATATATATATATATATATATATATATATATATATATATATATATATATATATATATATATATATATATATATATATATATATATATATATATATATATATATATATATATATATATATATATATATATATATATATATATATATATATATATATATATATATATATATATATATATATATATATATATATATATATATATATATATATATATATATATATATATATATATATATATATATATATATATATATATATATATATATATATATATATATATATATATATATATATATATATATATATATATATATATATATATATATATATATATATATATATATATATATATATATATATATATATATATATATATATATATATATATATATATATATATATATATATATATATATATATATATATATATATATATATATATATATATATATATATATATATATATATATATAAGCTTCTCTTGGCGCGGCAGGCGGCATTGTCGACGACGATGAAAACTGCTGCGATATCGTTTCCGAAGCGCCAAACATCTCGGCAGCCTCTGCCGCGGCGCGGCGGACGTCCTCCGCAGCGGAGGACGTCGCTCGCGGCAGAACCAAGGCCGAGTCTGGGAAGTTGAGGTTGGCCGATTCGCCCCGGAGCGCGATGGCGGCCACGTCGTGCGCTCTGGCAGCCATCTCCGGCGTCCAGAACGTTCCCAGCCAGATGCGGCTTTTCTTGCGGGGCTCCCGCACCTCGCATACCCACCTGCCGCCGTTGCGCTCCCTCACGCCGTGGTACACCGGGTGGCGCGTCTCCCGAAACTTCTTCCGCCCAGCCTTCCGCTTGGGTGAAGGGGCCGTGGCGCGTGAGGCCGGCGTAGAGCACGCGGTCGAGAGGCCCGAGGGCGAGCGCTGATTGGAAGAGGAGGTGAAGGAGGAGGCCGACGAGCACGAGGAGGAGGACGCAGAGGAGGTGGAGGAGGAATCCTCAAAATCCATGCGAGTCAGTAATGAGGAACAGAGGGCGGCGTCACAGGGGGTTTAACTGGGAGCTGCTTCCCTCGAGGCTCGGCGTGCTTAATATACGCTGAGAAAGCAGTCGGACAGCGTTTGGACCATGTCTAAGCCGACAGCGGATCGCACACGCGAGAGACGTAGTACTGACAAAAGGGCAACCGGGGAGAAGTAATAGGGCAGCGTCGCCACGTGAGGAATAGGCAACGTGGGACGGATCGCAGCACCCGGTAAGGAAAACGAGTTCCTTATGCCCCATCCTCATCATGAGAGTTCCTTGTTCGCCGTTGGATCACCGAAGACTCGTGGGGCTTTAAGATTCGAGAACAGCTGCGTGATACGTGTTGATGTTCCAGAAACCGTCGCCGACTACAGTGCTTGCGTACCGGGTTTGTCGCGTGACGAGGGCAATAATGGCGATGTAACCCCGTCAGCTGCCCTAGATGATGCCTCACGTTTTGATCAACCCGACAGTACCTGGTCAAACGGATCGAAACGTCGACCGAGACGTATTAACGCCCAGCTCAGGCTCAATCCTTCACGCCACGCCAACATCACTAGACGTGATCGGGAGTACGATCTTGTTCCTTGTAAAACAGGCACATCAGACACAGTAAGTCACCCTATATAAACCCCGTCCTTGAGAAGAAAAGGAGGAAGCCCGATCGAACATACACGAAAGAGACATCTTACTTCATCTGACTTGATCGTCGGAGGGGTCGGGCCGAGCTCCGACCCGACCTACGTGCAGGTACGAAGATGGAGCTACTTCCCCCGAGACACGACATAAAATTGTTGACAAGAACACCGCACGACTGGGGCGTCAACCAAGCGCCACCGCTTCTGTCAGACTCAAAGTCGTGAGGTAAAAGCATGCCTGGGTGCGTCGACAACGTGGCGCCCACCTCCTTCTCAGTCCGTATCTATGGTGGCCGACAACATAGAAGTCTCTTACATCTTCACTTCACACATGAATATTATTAAACGTCCATCATCGATAAACTTAAAATCTTTATCAAGAATAATAATACGTGAGTTACCACGTCCAAAGTAGTTGTGTCATTTTATGGGGTAGGTTGAGTTCTTATGGCCACATCAGCCATTGTTGTCGGTTACATTGTCCGCCTTCCGTTCGCTGAAATGACACAACGAGTTGCAAAGCGTTGGTTGAAATGACAACGAGTTGGAAAGAGCTCGTCGTCGTCCACGAGAACCTCAATGAACGGAGACGGTAAAATGGACGGAGCAATTGCAGACTAGAGAATCCAAAATTGGCTTCCTTCGAGTCAATGTAAAAGTGGTAGGGTCGGTGCTCGCCAGCCCTGGATGCATGCAGAGCGTGCCAAACTTGTGTTGCTAGCCTTTATTTCTCGAAGAAAGCATGCAGCACGAGGATGATCAGAAGCAAGTTGACTGAAGAGAGCAGCAAACGATCTCCACTCTGGAGTATCTCCTGCACTGCATGTGGATTCCCATCCGTAGAAACAGTGGTGGGTTAGACATCATCATCCATTAATCAAATTACTCATCACCTAATCCAATCTGATTGTGCCTTTGACTGAACATGAATCATTCGATCGATCAAAGCTATCAATCCATCGATCAATCAATCTAATATGTCTGATTTGAACTAACAATGATCCATTAAGCGGATATGACAACTAAACCTAGACGAGATCAACATTTCCGTAGCAATTGGAAGCCGGACGCCGTCCATTAGAGCGCCACCACGCCGTCAGCCTCCACGGACCTGCGTTTGCCGCCCGTTTCCATTTCCTTTGCAGCATCCACCTCGCGGCCGGCGGCTCTAACTGGAGCTGCCGCCACGGCAGGCTACCAGAACACCGAGTCCTGGGTGGTCGATCCCTGGTGCATGGCCGAATCCCTGGAACTGATGGCCGGGAATGGCGCAAACCGACATAGACGACTGAGACGTCGGCCTCAGTGTAAGCGTGACCCAACCTGGCGAAGAAGAGCAAACAATCCGTAGTCGCCGTCTGCATGCATCATCAGTTCACGTGCGTGAGCCCGAAGACGTATTAGAAGCGGATTCATCATCTGAAACGTCTGGTCGACGTCAAAGTGAGAGTGATCATGATCACCTGAAGAGAACCGCTCTTTGCCGCCAAAGCTTAGAGGCCATGCATAAAACTTCCTGTAGAATTACGAGTTGCGGATATGACGATAATAGTTCAATCAAAATGCTCTCAGCAGCAGATTCAACATGAAGAGGAACTGCTCTTTCCAGCCAAAGCTTCGGTCTCCAGGATCATCTTTCGTCGTCGTCCAGGGTGTTCAACGAATGCACCCTTTTCTGCCGTATACATAAAGCTCGTCGTCTTAATTTAGCAACTTAATGAAGCTAAACATGAAGGACAAGCCTTACAAAACAAATGGTGAAGGGACCCTCGTCACTTTCGCGGCATGAGATGACGCCCGACAAAAGTCTTGCATGAAGTACAGTGTGATCTCAGAATCACGAAAGATCCATCTCTATGCACTGACACGATCGAGAGCGCACGCCACGTCGATTTCCTCATGCTAGGGAATGTCCAATACCTATAATCGGCACCGACAGTGAAATATGCGCCACGATACAGCATTCCTGGGGCCTTTCTTTTGGTTATCAACCTGCAGTAGGATGTAGCAAGCTCGATAGTCTCAAGATTTAACACGTTCTTCTCTCACATAATAGCACTTCCATCATTGGCTGTACAACTCCACCGAGAATGGAGTTTGCCTACTGAAAGTTACAATTAGAACCATCCCTGATATATTATTTCCTGACACAAATATTCAGTGGTGATAGAGCAACTTGCATTCTTCCCGTTCTTTCATCTGATGATGCCTTCTCCTCCAATTACAACCATTGGAATGCAAGACACACACACACACACACACACACATATACACACTCTCTAAGTGATCCATTCGATCTCCAAGTTAATATAACTCTCTCTCTCTAATTATAAATGGAGCATCAGAAAACTCAATAAAATTAACTTATATAAAGGTTGATAATATAAAATTCTATTTTTAGGTTATTATTTATCGATGGGATGGGGAGTGTCTAAGAAATAAAGAACAGGCGAGGAGGGTGTGATTGCTAAATAAACAAACGATATATAAAGGGCAGCGCGCTCTAACCAACCATCTCAATTCGAGGGTTCGAGACGACATAGCACACACCAGTGGACGAGACGTAGATCCCCACCGGTGATCGCATTGGTGGTGGCGGCCTCGGAGACGAATCGGGCGTCACCATTCCCGCTCCGTGCACGGTCAGAATCTGCTCTGGTCCTCTTTCGATTCTCTATGGTGGCAGAAATCGGCATCCCGGATCGTTTAGGATTAGGATTAGGGTTTCGACATGGCTGTAGGGTTTTGTTAGGGTCCCTCGATCTCTGGACGTTCTCCATCTGTGCTTACGGCGCAATCCTTTTAGTTTGTTGTCGTTTGTGATTTATCCTATGTTTCATCTCTGATCCAAGAAAATTCATGCGGGTTTTCGCTACCTGACCCAGAAAAGAGAGGATGTTGAGGCTCCAAGGTACAGGATCATTCTGTCACTGGTCTTTTTGGCTTGGGCTTGTAAATTTCTGAGACAGCCGCGGCAGAAGACTCGCAGAAGGAGGACGAGGTGGCAGGGACATGTTACCCTCTGCTGCCACAGCAGCGGCCAAGTTGAAGGACCATCGATCCGATCGGCATCGTGACCGCGTCGTCCGTTGGTCCCGCCGTAGCAGCTTGAGCCCTGAACAGAAACAGGCCTCGGCCGGAGCACGTCCATCAAGCACAGAGACTCTGCCCCCTGCCGCTCAGATTCCGGTAAGCGGCTTCACAATTAATCCCCATCTACCATCCCATGGCCAAGACATCATACTGATGCCTGGTGAGTCACCTTTATCACTCTGGCAAGGTGGTTTTGAAGACAGAACACTCGGGTCTTCAATCTTCTTCATAAAGCCCCCTGTCTTCTTATGGGCTGGAATTGGTTCGTGTCTCTTGACGATTCAAGGGCTGCTGAAGCTAAGCCTCTGAATGAAGATCTCATACTTTGGCCTCTTTTGTAAATTGTCCATAACAGTTGCATCAAGAAAAATGCCCTGTTTAGTGAAGGCATACAAGAAATGCTTAAAGATTAGTCCGTACATCACCTTTGGCTTCAATTGTTTTACCAAGGCAGACTGAACGTCCATTACTTATTTGCTGATATTAGCTCTACAGTTGTGCATGGGTAGTCTTCTTCCTGCAATGCTACTGTTTTTTGGTTAGTCTATGCCTAGAGTTGTGTGAAAATGATCTGTTATAATGTCATCACATTTTGTTTTTGCCAATCGATACCGGAAAAGCTAGATGCATTATTGCGGTTTATTACTAGGGTTAGGTAATTGGCATGAGAAAGAAAAGCAGATATGGGAACATGTGATATAGATTAATACCTGGAGACCTGAGTAACTGGCATAGATCAAGTCCCTGGAATTTTGGCAAGTTTATGGCTAGTTTTGTTGTGTTATCCATCTGCCAACATTTTCATTTTTTTAATCTTACACTCTTGTTGATCTGAAAGTTATGGTTTATCGTGGCAGGTTCTTTTACAGTATGTTAGTAATGCATTAGCTTTGTTTCATTTTGTTACATAAGCTTGTAACTGAGTTGCTTTGTATATGAGTCTCAGCAGAATAGTTTCAATCTTGCAAAATGTAGCTCTGGCTTTTCTTTGTTGTGAACATTAAGTATAGCAGTCACATAATCTTACATTATGTTGGTTTTTTGCATGTGGATTATTACCTGAGGAGTTCTCGTTCCGACGAAAAAACTTGTGAAGGTATGATTTTGAGTCTCCAAGCAACTTTCGTTTCTTTTTCTTTTTCGAGGCAAGCCTTGAGCAACATTTGTGATTTCTATTGTTTGGCAAAAAGAGAATTGGTGTAATCAGGACTCTAGCTAGGCAGCCACACAGCTTTGGATTCCAACATTGAGAAAGGTCTTGGAACTTCCCTAGAGTGGGTAGCCCTTGTTCATGATTCTTTTGCAATTCATTTAGTCTTTGTGCCGATTGTATGGGTAAAGTGCTTTTTTTCTCTTTCTTTTTTCTCACATGGATTTTTGTCTCTTCATAGAAGTATAATAGTAGAATCTGAGAAGGATCCATAATTGAAATAGAAGGTGAAGCCTGATAAGTCTGTACGGTAAGATGTTAAGTCTTTTTCCCGATTGTATGGGAAAAGTGCTTTTTTTTCTCTTCCTTTTTTTTCACATGGATTTTTGTCTCTTCATAAAAGTGTATCAGTAGAATCTGAGAAGGATCCATCCATAATTGAGAGAGATGGTGAAGCCTCCTAATGAGTTCGTACGGTAAGATGTTAAAGAGTCATGTTCTGTGTGGCCTCTCCTCTCAGGTTGTGCATATCTCTTCCTACGCTATTTTGCAGATTGGAGAAGGATTGCCACCGTATCTTCCATACATGGTGTTCGACAATCCCATCACTTTTCCTTTTTTTCTCCACGCTGGTGGTGATGCCTGCAGTTTAAGGTGACAGTAATTTTTACTGTTCTGTAGTTTATGATTGCATTATCTTGTATGGTTGTCGTTGAAATGATCCTCCAGCTGTTTGATTGTTTCCAACCCTGCATCAGTCATGGGATAAAGATGTATCATATTGATCTGAAGTCAGGTCGCTAGTTGTTTAATTCAGATGATCATACCTGTTTCGTATGGTGTATATTTCAGGAAATGAACACGGGTTTACCGCTCTTGCTATAATTTTGTTGCATTTTTTATCATTTGATGGTACCATATCAACAATCTTTTGATATTGATTATCGTCAGTGTTCTCCACCCATTTGAGATTTGTCACATGATATAACCGATCAGAAGACGATAAAAGAAGCCAAGCTAAGCTTGTCACATCACAAAAATTCTTAAAAAATTATTCTTATATCTTGGATTTTTGCATATGATGATTTGATTTTTAATTTTTTTTCATTTTTTTTATACACTAAATACCTCTGGTCGTTACATTCTTGTTCGGGTGGACATTGTTGATCGTCTTGGAAGTATCCTACTTTCACTTTTGTATTGTTGTTTCGACTTAACTTATGTTTCGGAAGTATCCTACTTTCATTTTTGTATTGTTGTTTCGACTTGACTTATGTTTCGGAAGTATCCTATTTTCACTTTTGTATTGTTGTTTCGACTTGACTTATGTTTCGGAAGTATCCTATTTTCACTTTTGTATTGTTGTTTCGACTTGACTTATGTTTCATCATCGTCATCCTCTACGAGACTTCACTGTTTCATCATCATCGTCACCCTTTAGCTTATGTTTTATCATCGTTATCCTCTAGCTTATGTTTCAACTTAACTTATGTTTCATCATCGTCGTCACCCTCTACGAGACTTAGCTTACGTTTCATCATCGTCACCCCTCCATGAGGTCTCAATGCTTTGATACCATCATCATGGTCACTTCCATCATGCCATCATCGGCATCTAAAGATATTAAAAAGATATGGAGAAACAAAAAATTGAGAACATTCAAGAAAAGACATGGAGGTCACCTCCATCGACGATATACCCTCACAAATCTGTCCAAATCTTCGCATCCCCCTCAATCAGCAATACCTCATCGACAATTGTGTAATCCCTTGCTAACACAAGCCATATAACTCGTTCGGTGGCCACTGAGTTACTTGAACTTTAATAACATGAAGAAACAAGAAAATCTAGACTAGACATGTGAATGAACTAATACATGTCCCACATTCGTTATTCAATTATTTCCCACCAATCTAAGCTAGAAAATAAATAAATTAATGTTGCTTTGCACGAGAAACATCCATCTATCGATCATGGATTACAAGCTACATTGATGCAGTCTGTTTGTGTGCTATCTTGACGTAGCAACAGCTCCAACTTGGTGCATTTAGCCAGCAACCATGGAGGATGCAGTGATCACATGTAACCAGCAAGTCAGATGTTTGTTTCTGTACTATATTCTTTCCTTCACCACTGTTGTCCGTGCCTCCTTGCAGTCCCATTCAATAACTATGGTTTCCTTGTGCACCGACCTAAAAGCCTCCATTGTTTGGGAATCGAACGCACACTTCTGAGACTTGCAGCGACTGATCATCACCGTGCTGAGGAAGCACCTCTCGGCATGCTGAAACAAGGTAGAAAGACGAGAATCAATTCATCAAAGTAATGAACAACGAAGTTGCTAGTTTGATGTGCATACGCTTGGACTGTCAAAACCTCCTTCACAAGCATCACAGAGATCCAATGCCAATTTCCGAAGGAGTGGCAACTGTATCAAGAACAACAAATGGTATTGCTTCATCAGTTATCCAAACCACAAATGATGAGGTCTTTGGGGGAAAAAGAAAAAGAACACTTACCTTAGAAGCAGCTTCATATATGAAGTTTCTCTCAATACCTTTACCCTGTGGTTCATGAAAAATAAGTTCTCACACAAACTGACATATCCAGCAAGAAATAACTTAAATTTGTAGGATTGATGCGGAAAGCCAATTTACACATGTTCTAAACGGAATTCCTTCAAGTCACCAGGACCATAACTACGACAAAATTGTAACCAACCCCTTAGCCTAAACTTATGCTAAGTACCTGATAAATCAACATGCATCTTTTCCACCGACACAGTTTCTCTTTCAATTGTTAATGAAAAGAGACTGATTTCTGAGAATATTTCTGTGGTAAATATAAAGATACTTGCATCTGAATACATCTCAAGAAGAAAAGCAGTGGGTTAGCACTCAATCAATGTTTCATCTGGTCTTAATCAATCAATGGATCCCTTCTTTTCATTTTCTCTGATGTCATAGAATGATGTCAGTAAACTATTTACTATAGCACACAAATCCAAGGTCCCAAAATCCAGTCCAACTCCAATATCACATGTCAATAGATGTCCAAGGTAGAACTTACAATTTTGAAATTTGGATATATGGTCTGGACTAGTGCCTTTTTCAGCTTCAAACTTACCCTTATTCAAAAGCCCCAAAAAGTTTAATAGGTAGCTTTTACGCTGTGATTTTATCAAGCTAAATGAATTTTTTTTAAAAAGAAATTGCAGTTGCAGCAGATTTCTAGTGTCTCTATGCAGGTCTAGTACTGGAACTTATCTAGACCTGATTATACACATTCCTGAGTGGTAAAAAAAATACAAAGTAGAAAAATATAAAATCAAGCACAAGTTAACTTGGAAAAGAAATCTGCATTTCATTTTAAATGAAAAAAAATAGTCTAGTTTGAAAAATAAGCACCAGCTGAACACTTACATTGTGGCGTAGTAAGAAATCCTCAATAGCTATGCAGTTAAAAAGAAAAGAAACCCCATCCGAAGTTATTTTGCCACATTCCTGCAAGTCAGGTAAACAGGCAATGGTTATTGACAAAATAGGTTGGTTGGATATACAAATCTCACATAGTAGTAAATGGAAGACAAATATAGGATCAGGAGGCAAATGGAGGTAAAATAATGGGAAATCATCCATAAAACCCCTAAAACAACATCCATCATCCTCGTATTTTGATAAGAAAGAAAGGAATGTTTCCAAAGAAGGAAGATATGACCATGTATTTGGAATTTATTATGTGAAATAAAATCAACAACAGCAAAGTATATAGCTTGGTTAAAAGTCTCCTGAGTGGCCTTGATGTAGTACCTACAAGATGCTAGGCATAATTGTATATGGTTCATAATTCTTCTTTCGTCAAATATTCCAATAGGATGGTCTCTCCTTTTATTGGCCAATGAATTCATATGGTTCTCACAGTCAACAGGTTTTTATTCAACAACAGATTAGCAGAGTAGCATATACAAAGAAAAACATAACCACACAATTCAGATTTTAGTAACATGAGGAAATATTGCAAAAATATGCGAACCTCCAAATGAATAAATGTTAAGCCTGGCCATCCATTTGAAATGATTTCTTGTGAGGCTGCAAATGTGTGAACAAATAGGAGTAATTGAACAAAATATTCATATTTAAAATCCACAAAGAGAACAAAAAATACAAATATCATAACAATAGGTAACCTGAATCTAGAAGTTTACATCCTGACAGTGAAAATTCTACCACATTTGGGCAGTTCTTAGTCAGAATTGCCAAATCATTATTTGTCATCCATGGAGTCACCCACTCGAGCCTTAATATCCTTAACTGCAGCATGCTGATCTTACAGGAAAATGAAGTCAAGTCACCAAGACAACAACATAGCTGCAGCACCTTTAAATTTTTTAAGGATTCCTGAATGCTTCTAAAAATGCTGTCAGAAATTACCTGTAGAAAACAGAACCTGCTGTAAACAATTGAAAAAAAGACACCCAGTAGCAAATAAATGAAATGGTGTGACCTGAAAAATAAGAATCACAGACTCCAGCAGTGGGCACATCTTGGGAAGCATACATAGCACATGATGGCCCGGCGATGCCCCTAGGCCAATTGTTATGCACCTTAATCTACTCAGAGGTACTAGTTCTTCCACAGACAAAATAGAAAATCCCCATCCAAATGCCACTTCTTCCAGGACGCAATGCTGACTCAGTTCAAAGAGATACGCCTTATAGTTAGCAGTGACTGCTGATGCCAGATCATATGTATCATGCCGATTGAGTTTCGTACAACCAGTTGCTTTCAAGCACCTAATACCTGGGTTTCTCCTAACTACTGACGTCAAAGCCTGCATTGAGACCTAAAATTTTACAAGCAAAACTGACTCAGAAAGTAGAATACACAAGCATAACATATCTCAAGCAAACAACTTAACAGGCATAGACAGGTATGGATATACATATGGCTAACACTGTACAGACAAAATAGTTCTGCAGTTCACCTGCAACATCAGAAATTTTATTAACTGCCAAACTTGCATGTGATAATTCAATATCCGAATTGTTGGCAATAGGCTGGCGCCTCAGTGAACAATGGCAGCCTACATCTGTGACTTATGGAGTTAAAAAATTAAGCAGAATAATAAAGAAAAAGAAGAACGCTCCTTAGCATGCTCACTTTTTTATACAGGCTTCTTATATGAGCAAGACAAAAAAATGAGTTTCATAGGTGAAAGGAAACAAACACACATGTTCAATAAGGAAAATAATTAAGACATGAACTAAGTAGGCAAAGTTACAACAAAAGCTATTTATTTCGATACAATAGAATCCTTAACAAAGATTAAGAAAAGACAGAAGATCATCACCATGGTCTCAGAAACATCAAGACTCTCCAGAAAAGAACCCAGGAAGTCATAGAGAGCATCATCAGTAACTGAAGTTTCTCTCAACATTAGTATCTTTAACATGTACATGCGACACATAAGTTGTGAGATGGAGTTTTGGTCAATGCCTGTAGAAGAACAATAGCGACGTGTAAGAAATATAAAAGAGTTAATTATGTATGTAGGTTATCATGGTTAATCATGTTCAGCTACTAGATAGTTTTAACTTTTAAGCCAAGAAAAACTTATACTCATTGGCAGCAAGTTTCAAAAACCAAACTTAGTACTCCTTGTCAAACAGAGTGAAACTCTACTGATTTAGATAAAAAGACTTCCCAATCAAGCTACAAAACCTAGAAGTCCAATTTTGTGAAATAAAGAATGAAATTCAGTACCTTTACAACCATCAACATGAAGTTGCTGTAGCCTAAATGCCATTGTGCATGAATATTTGTGGTCACTAGCTTCAGTAAGGTTACTAGTCAATAAAAGGTCCGAACAAAGTACCCCAACTGAACTTTTACCAAATGATGTATAAGACAGAATCAGTGATTTGATATGAAGGCACTTGCTTATAAGCTTTGATATCCCCATATCTGTTACCATAGTGCATCCCTTGATGTTTAAGTAGGATAAAGAACCACAGAGAGCAGAGATCTTCAGCAAGTCCAGGTCTGACAAGAAAAATAATAAATTAATTCCATCTTTCCAGTTCTCAAAGGTAAAATATAGACTAAATATTGTCATTACAAAATTGGTAGAAATAATGCAACAAAACATATGAAAGCATCACACACCAAAGATGCATCTTGTTCAATGAACCATACATATCACTTCAACAGTAAGCGATATGTTGTTGAGTAGCAAGTATACAAAGTTAAATGAAACACAAATATTTGCTGCCTCAGACCTTGGTTTAAAAGATGGATGAAGGATTGCCATTTTCTGATCAAGTCTTACCATTAATATCATTTCGCCCTTCCAACGTCAGTTTTGAGATATTTGACATAGCCGGATTTTCCAATGAGGCTTTTGCAACATTTAGTAACAATGAATTTTCTTCCAGCATTGCATATGGTGTAGTACTGGCAACACGATACTTGTCACTGCTCGTAGAAACGACAGATACTTTGGCAGGTAAAAATGGACTAGTGTCAACAGTCATGTCAACTTCGGTAATCATAGGAAATTTTTGTAACAAACAATAGAAATCTTCTATTTTAAGCTGTGAACAGTGAGATGCTCTCAATATGCTCAGTGATGGAAATGCCAAGAGTAACCATTTAACAGCAGAACCAAAGTACAACTTTGGGCATTTAGAAATATCCATCTCACGTACAGATTTATAAGACATTGTCATCAATGACTTCCCTAAGACATAACGGTTGTTTGCAGTGCAATTATCAAGCTCGGAAAGTACCATTCTTTTCTTGGCCGTCATATCCAAATCAGATGGCAACACCACCAGAAAAAGAAAAAGAGCTGTTATGTGAACGCAGCCAGCAAGACTAATTTTCTGAATAACAGAAGCAGGAATAAATTATAAATCTTGTGCCCTTAAGCAAATAGAAAATAGATCTCAAGTAGCATATATATTTTAAACTGATAAAAAAGAGAATAAAAATGTGGAACATTATCTAAAAGGCTCATTGTAACCAATTTATAGTCCCATCTTACATTTTCACAGTCAACTTTACCTACAGTTGGTGTAAAGGCTGAGAAAACTAGATCTCAAATGGTTGATCTTCATAGGTTAATCAGCTAAGAATTTATAAGCTGATTCAAGGCAAATTCAGTCCAAATGATGTGCAAAAGAAGGAAGATAAAAAATACAACTTAAAGAAAAGATTCCAAAGCTCTCTCTCTCTCTCTCACTCGCTCGCTCTCGCTCTCGCTCTCCCCTCCCCCCCCTCTCTCATCTTTTCTTTTCAAAAAAGTATTTTCATGAAATTTTTGTGTTATAGAAAGATGTGTAACTAAAGAAAATTCAATCCATTTTTTATGGTTCTACTGTGAAAAGACTCTACTCACTAATTGTAAGGACAATGTTAACAATAAAAGGAGCAAACCTGGACTTGTTTCCTTGTCATGCTTTAACTTTTGGTTATCATATAAAACTATTCCCTCCTTCAGGAACTAACTCAACATGGTTAGCCTCAGGATGATTATTCAGGGTTATGATCAGAACAAAATAAATACATAAAATAACTATGACAGATATTTTCACCAACCTACAATGGCTCCCCTCATATTTTCTTAATGTGGCACCATAATCACAAATATACCTCATAATATGAGAACATCATCATCATCATTTTGCTTCTGGATTTTTATCTAATCAGTTGTAATCCTACTAAAAGCATGCTTTAAGTTTTAACTTCTACATAAAATTTCTAATTCATCGATAACATAACCAACTTAAGAAGCACATTCCCTAAGCTAATCTTTTTTGGCTCAAGTGCATATTATTATGGATGAATTTTTTAATAGTAAATTGTAACAATTCTTTCTTGTTTCTACGAAAGTGCTGTCGTTACCTTCACCCTTAGTCCCTTACCCAGTTATTCACATAAAGTGTAAAACAACAAAAATTGAAGTCATGTGACCCTGCTGGAAGTTAGAAATTTTACAACTCATTAGTTGAGAAAGATAATAGTTGTTACTTGCTGAAGAGACCATTTCAATATCTCACAGTACAGGTCCATCATAAAGCCATTTAAAACTTGTGTTTTTTTTCTGCCAAAATTATTAATTTGCAAATTGTCACCATAATTATATCTTTGAATCTTAAAACGAGCATTGAAATCTACTTTCATTGTCTTACAGACAATCTAACCCCTTGAAAAGGAAATGTGATAAAACAGAAGTATATTTGTTCCAATTGTCCTTTCGTTTTCTCTCTCAATGCAATAATGGAAAAGCATGGTAATGGAAGTTAGGAACCAAGAACTAGTAAATAAAGAACAGAAAAAGAACCTCAGAATATTCCGTCAGGCGAATTCTGAAATTATCTAGCTTATCACCTACAAGAGCAGCGAGTATAATTGAGAAAGAATCTTTCATCAAATCCAGGATTGTACAAATAGCTTCTTCCCCAAGCTGGGAGAAGTCTCGTCTCAGCCCTACAGGGACAGGGCTCATACAGTGAACAGCAAAGATAGTATAATAATGAATAGAAAATAAGTAATCTAAAATCTCAAAATAAGCAACCAAACTTTAGAACTACCTGCAGCAAACTCCAAAGGTAAAAGGGAGATCCTCACCTGGTCAAGGAACAAAAAGTTATCGAGCAAAAACAGAAGGCTGTTCCATGATAAAAGTTTCAAAGATTGGAAACAAGAGCAGTAAATTACAACTTCATGCACCTGTACTTACAAAGTAAAAGAAACTACACAAATTGATAATAAGGATAAGTGAACTGATAGGATTCTATTTCTGAATTAAGATAAGCAAATCTTTGCACTTTACCTTCCTAAGAATATCAAATTTAGAATCATCTGATGAGCACTGTGAGGATCTTCTGTTGTTGGAAAGCCATATTAGTAACGCTTCGCATAGATGCCTCTCACTAAGCATCAGTTGCAACAAAATTAGTTTACATATTCATTGTACTGATCAATCTGAAGATAGCAAAAAAACAACCTATCCAGAGTCAGCAGAGGGTGTTCAATACAGGAATGTAATAGATCATATGGAATATCAGGAAATGAGTTCAATGATGTGACCCATGCCTGCAAAATTGTTGTTTCATACTTAAATTTCTAATGGTAAGTAAGAATAGCAACTTAGTAGAAAAACTAGCAACATGGTAGTGAAGCATCTCCAGAGGCATAAAAGAATAACTTTACATTTATAACAATCTGAAGAGCATCATACAAACTAAGTCCCATGAACAAAGTAAGTATGTAAAGTATGAAGAAACAACCTTTTTCTGTAATTTATTTGCATAATAGCTGCTTACAAAAAAACAGTAGGCTCAAGAATTAATTTTCCAAATGCACATGACTATTGGTTTCGGGTAAGGTTGCTAGGTAACTCGATCGTCATCATATTTATTTTTGTTGATTCTAACAAAGGCTTTGAGTCTTTGCCTGATTTGCCCAGAACTTATAATTTGAGTTGATCATCTTGTCTTCCTAGCAGATTAACAAATCCTGTCTGGATGTAACCAAAACATCTTAAAAATTTTCCCCCGTTTTATCCTTGGTTCATACTATTACAGTATTACTACCCTTAAAATTTTGTGAACAAAATTTACAAAAAAAATCAGATTTTATGTTTTTCTATTAATACAATGCATCAATCTCAACATCCTTAATTGTTCGATATTTTACATTCTGTTCCATTGCAGAAGATCTTGTAACTGCCTTTTGAGACCTTTTCTTTAACAAAGCAACAATTGTTGAACATCACATAGTACTGTTCCTTGTTCAACCATCTCATATATAAGTTCTATTAGCAACATCTTCCTTAATCTCTCATTTATCTTCTGAATTTTCGTATATAATATTTATGTTCTGAATTTTCGTAAATATATATTTAAATTTTGATTTTATTTTTAATCTTCATACTACTTAAATTGCACCGTATATATTTAGCTTCTAATTTTTCCATTCCACTCTGTTTAATTAATATAATGGCAGCATACAATTTGGGATTTAAATTTGAATGTCCATTAAGTTCAACTATTAAGATATCGATTAGTTAATTCAAGGCTTTATCCTTGTGCAACCTATGGGGATCCATCATTTTTAAACTCCGCCATACACTACACTACTAATGGATTATTAATACTAGTCCAAACAAACTAAACGAACCTAAGTAATTCCCTTTCCTGCAAAAGGTCTCGATCATTAATATTCTAAACAAACTTATCTTACAGAGTTACCAGGATATTAATCTGTAAAACATTAATCAATAGTTTGTAGATTAACAATATATAAGCATAAAAAAATTGTCCATGAAGCAAAACATGTCTAACCAAGGCTTATCTATACATCTAGATGCAGCTAAACAGAATAAGCTTCAGTAAAACAAAATTGTTTGCATGAAGAAGAAAACATGGTTATGAGTCAGCTAATGCATGCATATCGTGTACCTACAAAGTTCCGAGCGAGGTAACCTTTGCATAATTCTGGAACAAAACCAACGCCTGCATTCACATCCCCATTCAAACATTACCACAGAAGCATAACATGCTTATGCACCATATATTTAGGATAACATTTGCAATTTAATCATTTAAGCAATACAATCATCAATTTGGATACCTACCTTGTTCTAATCCAAAATTCCAGGCTTCGATAACTGTGTCCATTGGAATCTGCTGTCCTTCTGCAAGGGTCATCTGTTGAAACCATGACTCACATTCTAATAAAAGCCTCTCGACACCAAAATATAGAGCAGCCTGTTAAAAAAGTTTGTATCTTAGAGGTGCATAGCTAAAACCCTTGAATGAGGCCTGGAAATGTTCAAGAATAATAAACCATCGAGTCCACATCAAACAACCGGTATATTTCCAAACATCATAGTGACAAATAAAAGAAATGATGATAAATACTTCACTAGATTAAAAACCTTCTATGTGGACGCAAGTAAACAACCTCCAAAATAAGAAGAAAGTTATTAGATGTTATATGTAGCTGAAAGCCATGTATGAACTGCAAGACAGGAACAAGTGCTTCTAGGTTCCACTGGATGGATACATGCGCAAGACTCGATTCACTGCAATGACAGAAGGTGAAAGGTGTCACAGTTAGAACAACACCGAAAGCAAACAAATACGCAATTGTCATAATTATTAGGCGTACATGGTCTTCTTAGCATGCCATATCATGAACCAGACGCAAATAAGTAGATGATCATTAATGATAAGAAAAGCGCTACTAACTGGGACAGAATAAAAAACAACACAAATAACTCTTTTCTCTCCTCTTCTTTCACATTCGAATAATACCATGTATCATCCAAAACTCACCGAGAAACAAAGAATACCAGGAATAACCGTTGATGCTGAGAACGCTAAAACTTGAATTCAAAAGGAACAAAAAACGGAAACTAGATTGCGACAGAGGAGGTAACCTGAAGCTTCCACAAAGGAGGCCACGAAAGTAGGCGGATTGCTCAACAAGCCTGAAAGAAGAGATCCAAAGAGATGTTTAAAACAACAGCCAACACACATGCACGTAAGAACTGATCGGTAAAGACGACTTGCCTGTTTCGATTCGCACGCACTTTTACCGATGGCGATTGGAGAAGGAGCCCAAGATTCCAGCTTTCGACACCGGAGGTCGAAATCGATGTCACTTTCTCCGGTCGGAGCTCATTTTGAACGGCGGAGGGATCGATTAGCTCCAGGACGACATCGTCGCCGTCGGTAGTAGCGGAGGCCATGGAATTGAGATCGCCTCACTCACGCCTGCGCAAAACCAGAGAGCCCTAAATAAAGCCCAAGCCGACGCGTTTGTCCTCGCGGGGCCACGCAACACACCCAACGACGCAGTTTGACTCGCGACTTCCCTAACGAAGTAACATCGGAATCTGAATAGCGGCCTGATCGCCACAGAAACAGAACGGCCAACACTGCTAATGATCGCACAACTATATGTTAGTTAGATTGCATATATGGATGATTCTTTAACACGTTTGGAACAAATTTGTACCAATTAATCCTTGATCATAAGTCTGATGATGGTGGCGATATATCAAATCAATTTTTATATTTAAAATTTTATTCGATATTATTTTTTGTACCTTAAGCAGTGATTCTATACTGAACTAACTTATCAAGATTAAAAGTTTTAAATTTTATCAAATATATTCTATACTTCTCTTTTACCCAAGTTAAAGATTTAAAATCTCATTTATTAAAGGTTGAATGGTTAAGATCCCATTCAATTCAATATAATATATATATATATATATATATATATATATATATATTATTTATTTATTGACTAAAATCTAGTCATTTAAGTTGCTCACCAACAATCTTACAATAGCTGATCGTTTAATATGTGTCGATAAGCATTGTCAAGAAACAATCACGGCGACTGCAGGGAAGAAAAACCTTTTGAACATTCTCTGACAACTCCATATGCCGGTTTGCAGCCACTGAAACAAAATCACATACAAAAAGGTAATTATTATATCCCTAGCAAGCATCATACCAGTGCATCAAAACCATGGCTGGCATAGATAGACCTCGATATCCTCTTACCGCCACGATCCCTCACTTTCACCTCTTTAATCCCCCCAGTTATCCGTCAGCCTCCGTTATTGCTAGTTATATCTCAAAAGCAAGTGGAAAGAAGAGAAAAACCAACTGACTCTGCCTGTTGAGAACCATCAGACCACCAAGTTGGCTTGAACATCTAAACTCAACACGTGAAATCATCCATGCTATGAAATCATCTGAAAGAGATAATAAGAATCAGACATAATTGGGAGGAGAAAAGTTAGGCTCCGATGCCTGGCAATTCGAGGAAGGTGAGATGCATCAGTATGGGTACAGCAGCTTCCAACAGACAACAATGAAGAAAAACAGACGAGCAGGGGCTGGCTACTGCATATCTTGAACTCACATAGGTCTCCCACCTGGCGCCAAATCTACTAACGCAATTACACCTTGACTTCCACCAGTCACGCAGGAATTGCTTGCCCAGTATATTGTACAAGTTGCTTCCCAGATAACCCCCGCCAATACATATGGCCTTGGTCGAGAGGACAAAATTTGTAGTAGGTGTGGATAAGAAGATACTGATGTTTTCTAATCATATTCATGTTATTAACAATGGGAATTTAGACCTACATTTACATCAATAGATAGTCGCAACAACTGAGTACCAAATAAAGATGGACAAAAGCCACCAAGCCAAAGTGCACTCTTCCACTTTAGACTAGAGAAATTTCTCTAAAAGAGCTCGAATTCCACATCCTCCCCATTCGCCCTGAAATCAAGACATCTACCTTCCTTTTTCTTACGGAACACAACAGGGGTCCCAACATCATGGCCTCTTGGTGTCTCGGGTGGTGCAGCACAACGTATTAGGGCCCAATTTAATCCATCGAAAAATGGGTGCTGCTTAATCTCAGCAGCTCCTTTGACTGATCCCAGCCTATTTTCAGGCTCCTTCACTAGCAGACCTCTAATCAAATCCCTTGCATGAAAGCTCACACATGGGTTCTCAGGGAACTTCAAGCTCTGAGAAACCACATTGGCTAATGTTTCTTCATTTCCAGGTCCCTTGAAGGGTGTTCTACCAAAAAGTAATTCATATAGCAAGATCCCAAAGGTCCACCAATCCACAGCACTTCCATGTCCATCTCCTCTAATGATCTCAGGAGCTAGGTATTCATGGGTCCCGACAAAGGAGTTGGAGCGTGCATCAGTGGGTTCCACCACAAGTTGCGGAAGTGGTCTTACCTGCCCACTCACTTCAGATTTTAGTTTTCGTGTCTTCGCTTCTGTGGAAGATACTAAACGGGGCGTGAAGCAAGAAACTTGAACCCAAGATGGTTGAAGACAAAGTGGGTCAATGCAGCTATTTTCAGCGCATGGTCCTGAGAGCTTCTTTTCAGACTCTTGTGTGCCTAACAAGGCAGATCTGAGAAGGATCGGGCTTACAGAGCATCTGAGAGACAAGTCAAAATCAGAGAGCATAATGTGACCGTCCTCTCGAACCAGAATATTTTCTGGTTTGAGATCACGGTAGATCACACCCAACATATGTAGGTATTCCAAAGCAAGGAGCACTTCTGCAACATAGAACCTGCAATAACCATCATTAAGAATGAGTTTGTATCTTTAAAGGCAACATGTAGCAAAGTTAATGAACATTAATGGAATGCCTGAATCCAGAATGGACAACAGAAACTCTATTAAAAAATTGATTAATCACCAGAGCAAGAATAATGCTGGGACTGGAATTTCTATGGTGCATGGTCAGATTTTAAGCGGATATATCATTCAAATTTTGACTTAGAGCTTTGTGAAGCAACAATGCTACTTCTGTCTGAAAGCCAATCTGAATTCTATACTCTAGTCTCATGAAAACATAACCTATCAAAGGAAAGTTAATCCGAGAAATTATCTTAGCATTTTCTGGGCAGCATGCTATTTTATATGTACAGAAATACAATGATTGAAAAGCAGTTGTATAATAGTGCTCCATTATGCTTTTAACTGTTGTTTAGATGGAAGTTCGCCTCCAAGACATCAAATAATGGTTCATTACAAAGTGATTTTCTTTATCCAACTAATGCCTCACTTTAAAGGAGTCTTGTCAAGTCTGTTTCACTAATCTTGTGGAAGAAAGTAAATTAAGCAGAGTGAACCAATCTTAATTGAACTTAATGATATAGAGATTATAATGTATGCCTCATCAATTGCTTAGGTTCTCATAATAGTCAATTCCAGTTGCTTCTTGACATGGTTTGGATGAAACCAGAATGATGGATAGCTAAGTCTGTTTTCCTGACAAAACATGAAGTAAAATGTACAAGCAGTTTGAGTTATATACCTAGCGGCTGGTTCAGAAAAACACCTGCAGGGTTGCTTCTGTCGAAGAACATGCAGGTCGCCACCTGGACAATACTCCATAACTAAACATGAGAGGTTATCCGTTGTAAAATGAGCATAGAGGGTTGGAAGGAAAGGATGATCCAGCATTTGCAATATTTCTCTTTCAGTTTGTGCTCTCAGCATCTTTTTCCTGCTAACCAGGAAATCAATATCCATGACCTTCAATGCAAACAAACACTCCGAACCAACCAGCTCGGCAAGATAAACAGTTCCAATATCACCACAACCAAGTCGTTTGAGGAGCTTAAAATTCTTCAAACCTAAGCTTCCATGTTGAATTAAGTTCTGACGGATGGCCACCCATCTCACATCCTTTGACATGTGAGGTCTACAGCCTTTCGCACTAGCACCACTCTGATGGCTCTCCTCACTGATGCTAGTGCTGCTACTATAATCCCCAATGCTGCTTTTCGAACTATGAGAGCACTCTCCTTTTTCTCTTGATCTAGAGAATTCACTTGCTTTAACACTGACGACTCTACTACTGCTGCCATGGATATTCGGGGTCGAAAAGGTTTTGTTGGCACCACTATCAATGCTGGCCTTATCAATTAATGCGGCAGGATTCACAGTGCCCGATGCAGGAGCAAGAGGAGCCTTAGGGCGACATGACTTGGTTGTAGGTGTAGTACATGGAGGCGTGATAGGTTCCTTATGACGGCATGATTTGGTTGTAGGTGTGGTACATGCAGGACTGACAGATTCCTTCGCACAACATGATCTGGTTGTAGGCAGAGTCGCACCGCTTTTGCTTACTTCACTATGTTTGGTGGAACCACTGGTTGCTGAAGCTGGCTCAGGCTTTCCTTTCTTTTTGGTGGCCTTGTTCTTATTTACTGGCTTGGTTAAACATGGCTTCTCGATAGCCTTGCTTGATGCAGCAACTGCCTGTGAGGTAGATATGGATGCTTTAGAAACTGATTTTCCCTTCTTTCCTATCTCGACTGCAGCTGATTGACTTTCACAGGATTCTTCCGATGTAGGCTTAATTATATCTTGAATTCTGATCCTAGTAACCTTGGGTGTATTGGGAACTGCAGATAGAAGAGATGAAACAGCACCCCGATCACATGACTCAGAATTTTGCCCTTGACCAAATCCATTTGTCTTTTTCGAAGAATCCGCTGAGGCCTTTTCGGGCATGATGGATATTTCGACCAAATTTCTCTTTTCTCCATTTGGAGGAAGACCAGAGTCACTTGATTGAACCACGACAGATGCATAAAGCCTCTTAATTGTTCCAGCTTCGGAGGTCCTAGATAAGCTAACTGGCTTTGATAGCCTCTTCATAGCAGCCATCTCTGATGCCTGGGAAATGCATAGCCTTCTTAAAGACTGTTTTAAAGTGACAGATTCTGATATTCCTATGCCTGACGGTCGAGATCCTCCAACTTTGACTGGCTTCTTCAGGGCATTCTTTCGCATCAAGTCAACCCCTGGCTGACAAGAGGGACCAAGAACCCCAGATGAGGCCCTGAGATCAATCGCCCTCAAAAGTCGATCAAGGTCATCTTCTACATCCTGGCACTTACCATCTTGTACACTAGGTTTGAGCTTAATACGTAGTGTCTTAGATCCACCAAAGTAATTATCCAAATTTGGTTCTTCATTTGATTCAACAATCTCAGAAGTACCACCAGAGGAACCCATTTCTAGGTGATGGTTTAATGAGACGTGAGAAATCTACCTCAATGTCGAGATCAGAGATTAAATGACTAACCCATCTCTTAGAAAGACATCAGAAGGGAATGAAGCAGTAATATGAAACACCAAGCTCATCTTTGTAGATTCCATAATTGTACATATTGTTATACTTAAAGAACCTGATCAACGTCTTCCATGAATTACCGCTGATCATGATCCTGCAAATAGATTAAACTTCATCATACAATAGAAGAGAAAAAAAAAAACAAAGAAGAGAGTATTTGTAGACCCGATGCAAGGTTTATGTTACACCCATTAAATATTTCTTAAACATGAAAAGCAGAAAAACCAAAAGCACAACTTTAAAAAAAAAAAGCAGTTATAAGCTATTCCACTAAACAACATCATGGTTTTCAGATATCTTAGAATAGAGCATGACACATGCTGGGTATTCGAACCAGACCCTACAATATCAAAATTTTACTCATAACAATTGTCTATAAAACTGCAAATAAACCATCTTTCTTCTCCACCATGTGAAATCTGTAACCATAATAGACAGAACTCAAGTTCACAATGGACGTCCCAAATTACTCTCAAGAAAAGCATCAGGTAGCACCAAAATAAGAAAAATTAAAAGAAAAATAATCAGTCATTTAAGGAAAACCACAGTCCATCCCTTCCTGCTGCAGCACACTGAACCAAAACGTAGAAAAGATAAAATAGGATCGAATTGCAAAAAACCCAAGAAAGATGTAAAAAGCATTAGAGCCTATTGGCCGCACGCGTTGTCATCAAATAGTGTAGAAAAAGAACGGCAAAAGAAGAGGCATCAGTCCAGTGAGAAACCGATCGGTGAAAACCAGTATACAGACAAAATAGGAAAAAGTTCCGGAAAACCCAAGAAAGATTCAAGAAGAACTAGCGCCGATTAGCCGAACGCATAGTCATCAAATAGAGCAGAAAAAGAAGGCAAAAGAAGTGACATCATCCCAGTGAGAAATCGATCGGTCAAAACTAGTATACAGACAAGATAGGAACCAATTCCAAAATGACCAAGAAAGATTCAAGAAGAATTAGCGCCGATTAGCCACACGCATGGTCATCAAATCCAGCGCAAAAATATGGCAAAAGAAGAGACGCCAGCCCGGTGAGAAATCGATTGGTGAAAACTGGTGTACAAACAAATACGAACAAATTCCAGAAAAACCAAAGAAGATTCAAGAAGAATTAGTGCCGATTAGCCGCACGCATTGTCATCAAATCGAGTAGAAAAGGACAACAAAAGAAGAGACATCAGTCCAGTGCGAAATCGATTCGTGAAAACTAGTATAGAGACAAAATAGGAAAAAAAATTCAAGAAAGGCTCAAGAAGAAGTAGCGCAGATTAGCCACAAGCATTGTCATCAAATCGAGCAGAGAAGAACGGCAAAAGAAGACACAACTGCCCAGTGAGAAATCGACGGGTGAATACTAGTAAGAAGCTCAAAAACGTAACCAAATAAGAGGAAGAGGAAGAAAAAGAAGACGTACCGCGAATCAGCCGACCACCAACGCCAGCACAGATCCGGATCGAAGAACCAAATCGTAGATCCCACTCAAGAACCACCAAGAAGAGTCTAGGATGGCGACCGTAGATAACGAATCGAAAGATACCTCACCAGGGCTAGGGTTTTCGAACGCGAGAGAGAGAGAGAGAGAGAGAGAGAGAGAGGATGGGAGTAGCGGCAGGAGTGAAATGCTCATCACGAGGAGGTGCACATCGCTCTGAATGATAGGAAAAGAACAAAATAACGATAATTAATAATAAACGAAAAGAAAGAAAGAAACCAAATATTACCGAATTCTTTATTAGATCATTTAATTTCTCCCACTTCTTTTCCTACTTAATTTTTCATTTACGATAAATAAATAAATAAGGAAAGTCAAGTGCTAAAAATTAAATTAAAGACACGGAAAATAATAATAAAACTAGGAGAAAGAATCAGACGCGGCTCTTCTTTGAGATGGACCCCGCGGTGGGTCCACCTGAGTTCGGTGCATCGGTGGAGTATCCCAGATGACAAAACAAGGCCCGTCATTGCACCAAATTACAACACCCCTCTCAAATCTGAAGCTTATCCAAGTCAGTATTTGCTTCCTAATACTCAAAAATCCATTTTGATCAAACAGATCTTACAATTTTAATTATCCTGCATTAATATTAAAGAATAAATTGTTGGATAAGATTGAAGTTAGTGAGGCTACACAAATTTATTGCAGTTTACCTGAGGTCCCCATGCACACACAGTAAGTACAGTAGCAGGATCTTTGAGTTCAAATTATATTGCACATGATCCAACCCAATTCATTGGATTCCCTACCAGTTAAACCTATGTACTTGCAATACTGGTTTTTTCATAGTCATCCCTCAGGAAAAGGGTTGATTAATGCATATGTGACTTCATTTTTCTTGGCATTTCAAACTCACTGATTCTTACACTGAAGGAGTTGAAGAACAGAATTGCAGATCTGTACCTCCAAACATTAAATTACCGTGCTCTCGAACCTCTTTGAAAAGCCTGGATCACTGGGATCTTTGCTTTCTACCGTGTGTAGGCCAACAGGGTTGGCTGCAATTACACTGCAAGAAGGAGGGCTTTGCAAGATGCAAATGAGATGCATGCCACCTTGTACTAAATAAAAGGAGGAGTTAATCATTCGAGCATACCAGCCGCTGCTCACAGGTGGGAGATGAATGGAGACAGGAACAGAATACATCAAAGTAGCATATGTGTTGTTCCCTGGCTTATCTTTGCCTGAAAAGGATAGTTTGGGCAAGGATTCAATCACTTGACAGATAAAACCCATGTATCATCAACTAAAACCTAATGGTTCCAAAAGCAGACAATGATAGAACAGAATCAAGTGGACATTACATAATGATAATGATGGTAATCTGATAACTTAGCTGAATGGCTATGGTGATTCTTCTTTGACCTCATTGCCTGGATCTCAATAGGCTGCAGAATGGCACCGACAGAAAGCTTACCAGTGGTGTTCAAATGACAAGATTCAAACTAGTTAGACAATTCTGAGAGAAGATCTCAATAGGTGATGTTTGTTAAATAGGATTAGGACCATAGTAAACTAGCTTAAGTACTAGAATAGATGCACTAGCATAGCTTAAGTACATCTCCTCTGGTGCTAAAAGCTTACTTGAGTGCTAAAAGAATGTAGAGAACAAAAAGAATATGTATTTGAAGTACTTGCTATTTAAGTGTAACATGCAGAAGAACTTTTGTTTCAACTAACTAATTATTGCTTCCACCATATCATCAAGGAATCACAAACTAAACAAATAGGCATGGTTAGTAGAAGTTGTTAGAACATTTAGTGCAGCATTGGAAGTTTATATTGCATCCGAAGACCAGTTATGTTTGCTAGTGCTTATTTGCAATGGATGGGCAAACTCAAAACATAGATTGGAGAAACATGTTTACTATATACTTCCATTTTAGCTTCTACTTCTCACACTTCCAAAACCTATTCTCACCTTTGTTACTAATTTCTATTAAGAACATTATAAATTAAGCTCTATCTTATGTATAAATAATTAATTCATCTAGACCCTAATGGAAGGCCCTCTTACTGAAGTTGAACACTTGACTTCAATCTTATGCCTCCATTAAGCTTTCTCCTCTTATGCAATTTAATCATATTTTATACATTCTACTAGCAAAGAATGAACAGCAAGAGACCATGCCAAACACATCTATCGTCAACTCCTTTGTCATGATATTTTAATACGTACCTGAAAGCCTCCTGTCAAACTTTTACAGCTCATTGGGAGAATTGCCGATCTCCAATAGAAGAAAACTAAGCAGTCAAGGCGTGCTGTCTCCCAATGATAAGCTGCCACTTCTTCCGAGTGTCGGGACACAAAGTCTTCGCCATCCCCGTACTTGTAGTAGACAACACACAGCAACTGTTTTTGCTGACCTCCTCATTTGCTAGTCGAACGCAAGCAATCCACCAGCTCAAGAGCTCGTCAATTTCAATCTCAATCTCCTCCTCCTCGTTTCCTCACTTGTACCAGCCGCCCATGTTTCCAGCAGGACAAGCTTCGATCAACTCCGCTCTGACCGTCGCCTCCTGATTTCTGGATACAGCTCAAGGAAGCAAGTCATTTTATCGAGCAGGTAGCGTGCGTCTGCTAAATCATCAGCCCGTGGCCGACATGCCTCCCCTGTACGTCTTCGAACACCACCACACCCCCCTTTTCCGAGCCAGAAACTTCCAGGAGGAAAAGTAGGGCAATTATGTACAGTGGTCTCCGTTCCCTCACTCGTTTCTTTCTTGGCTCTTCAACCGATATATCCGCATGCTACGCCGTCAGCTCACAAGTCATCGCCGTGCCATTGTCCTTGGAATAGCTTCCTTGCGCCCGTTTACTGAGCATGAAGACAGGCGAATTAGGAATCATTTGTACCATTTGCTTGACGCAGTCGCTATCGCTCTCGACTCCAGCTCAATACTCACTAATACGTGCAAGGAGGCGTGGTCCTAACGAGAGCAACCGATCGGCGCAGTTATCCATCCACTAGATTTCAAGCAAGACATTACTGCTCTGCTCGTTCCAATCTGCAGTGTCCTACTTACCTTCTTCGAGATTTAAAAGCTACCACCTCGAGGAAATCATGACACCAAAGTACTAGCAAGAATCGGACGATTCATTTTGTTCTTGATTTCACTATTCATCTTCCGCAGCTCCAGCGATTTTATTGAGAGACCAGCTACCGTCAATGGAAATCTATGAGACAAGCATGATAGAGATTTCCAAAGACATCCAGGGAGATCACAAGAAACGTAGACCGATTTCTTGCTGATCCGATAGATCAAAGAGGACATGATAATCTTCAAATTTATTGAAAAGTAATAAAACTCTACATCATTTCATCTTTCTAGCATCCTGATTTAGTCTGACAGAAGGTGTACTACCATCAATCTAAGTTTGAACATTTGAGTCAGGATGCTAAGTAAAACTTGCATAAAAAAGAGAAAAAAAATTGCTAGCTCATAAATACTAATCACAGAGGAAGCCTTTTTCTGCATTGAAGACTGACATACTTCATTTCACTTCTGCCATATCTTTTGAGCAGGGAGGCAGGCAGTGAACTGCCTTGCAACTTCAAATTTTGTTCTCATTAACTCTGGCAGGCCATCCCCTGTTCCCTTTATCACTTCGATTCCTCAACTGCATGCTAAACTTTCCTTTGTGGATCTTACAATAGAGACCAACATCAAGTTGAACACTAGTTCGCAATTTAATGATTAGATTATTGAACCATTTTCATATCCATATAGCAAGCATCTGATTCTATGCAAATATATGAAAGTAAAACTTATTTATCTACAGAATAAGAAGAAAAAAGATCACTTGCGAAAGATATGGTATTTCAGAAATCCTCCTTAAAAACAACAGAACATTGTGGGTGAGAATCAAACAGTGATCAAAAGAGAAGATCCTAGTGATATGCCATTTCCAGTACTTTCTGCAATGCCTGATATACATCCAGAAAAGAAAGGGAGGGAGGAAGGAAAGAAGATGATGGTACAGACAGAAAATACATGATTGAGAAAGTCAGCCAGTTACAGATAACTTCAATACTTACAAGCATAAGAAACTTCAGTGTGGAATGGTTAGCCAAGCATGTTGACTTAAGGCCTTTATTCATTGATCCTGGTACAAGAAAGATCAACCAAAGCTCTTCTGGCAGGGACAAACTGACCTGGGTGGAGATCAGTTCAAGGTTATATTCCAAGAAACATAACAAGTATAAGGCTAATACCTACTACCTAGCATCCCTGATGGACCTGCACTCTCAGGTTTTCAACTTTTGGGTTTAAGTAGAGTACACATGCATAAATGTTTTGAACACTCACAAATAAGAAACAAGACTAAGAGTTTCAATGGTTCTTTATCAGCAAAGAGATCTTCGATAGGGTATTTGATAATGACCACCACTTATAATTGAATGCCACGATAACAGGGCAAAACTGTATGGTGTTTCTCACCATGATGACCACGACAAAGAGGTTAACAATGATGATATATCTGCAACTTTTTCCTCCCTTCAGGTACATACAAGAACCTTAAGACCATCAAAACAACACTTGCAGATAAGCTATGTGTTATAAGTGAGGTGATTGAAGAACTAGGAGACGAGGAAGAGAACAACATTTAAAAGCTTCCCAGGCTATGCAAAAATAACATTGCAACTAGTCTTCAATAGATACATTTTAAGTGTTTCCTCTATAGCTGAAATCTATACATATTTCAGCAGTCTCCAAAAAATCTTGAAAAAATACAACAGCAAGGGACATAGAACTTCAGCTACTAACACAGACTCCGTGGAAGAGAAACAACAAAAAACCAGGAAATGACTCTTGACTGAATATTTTGGGAAGAAAATTATATACTAGCCCTTAACATGTTAAGATTGCTATTGGTATTGCTGGCTTATACCCATTCTTCCAATTTGTAAAGAGAAGGATATCCTCTTCTTGCATAGTTCTTCCGAACCTTCAGTTGAGAGAGTTCTGCTATGATTACTGAAGTGACTAAAAGAGTTTGTACACAGTGATTCAAAGTTTTGGCATTTATTTAAAACTTCAAGATTTTATGTGATTGCTGCTGACTTCCATCTTTCTTCATAGATCATATGGACAACTGAGTCTTTCCAATGCAAGAAAACTCTCCTCTTTCGCCTCATATCTATCTAGACGATAAAAGTCCACGCAACCAAATGATTGAAATGCTTCTTATTGTTGTAAACTAATCACAGCAAGCAGATACCTATTCACTCTCTAGAATGTAATACATAGTATATATACCATAATCTGGTGGATTTCTTTCAGTCTTTTGGGAAGAGATTACAACTTTTGCATTTCATATACAGTTCGCAGCACATCTAAATAAGCCACCTTAGAGCTTTTAGTCCATGATAGTGAACTAGGATTTTTTTTCCCTCAAAAGCTTCTTTCGCCTTCCTAATCTTAATTCTCCAAAACGATCCTCACTTGGCATCAATTCAACTTCACGTAACTACTCTTGTTGATAAAACAATATACCAGAAGGAGATAGACTATGTATATCATCATCACATACAATTGATTCAAGCCTTTCAAGCGAAATTTAATACAATTAGAATTAGTCAGTAAGTTAAATAAATTTTCTTCTCCTTCCTTCAAGCGAAATTTAATACAATTAGAATTAGTCAGTAAGTTAAAATAAATTTCTTCTCCTTCCAGTTAATTATTATTGGGACATAATTGCAAGTACTGCCTAAGATACTAAAAGTATTTGCAATTGTATGGATATTATGATTTATACGAGGAAACCTCTCCATGTACTTATCTGTTTTGCTATACTATTAGCTGCTGACTGGTGGACCAACCAAGATATTTATTCCATTATCATGTGGGATCATTTCTGCTCTTATGTCTCCACTAGCCAAGCAGGCAAGCAATGAGTCATTGGTAAAGATGTCGATATTAGCATCTTTGATAACCAGTGATCATATATAGGGTAAGTGTGAAGAAGACATCTCTGGTATCCAGTGATATTAGCACATTGGACACTTAAGTAAACATTTTTTTAACAAAGAACCTCATCAAATTAAATAAAAAATGAGCTGAAGCAACACCGATAATGATTAAAAAAAGAGAAAGAGTAACACAAAGCAAGCTTCGGTCATTTCTCATAGGAAATTAGGGTGAGAATTTGAATGTGTAGGTGATATCAGTCTGTGAAGATAAGAATGCCCCCTAAGATGAACATTGAGAGCTTCCAAATAACTACCATGGTGAATAGGAAAACTAATATTAACCTTGTGATACTTGGCATAGACAACTTCCTAATTAATCGGAGCTAAATGAATTATATAAGGTCTAATTCATCTCAAACCAGATCAAAAGAAAAGAGGTACATATTGAAGTTCTTCATTTATCAACAATTGCATACTTGGATATACAATAAGTTAACATAAAATTCCTTTTTCTTCATGTTCATTACTCTTCAACAAGAAAAAACTCACAAGTTGAAAACACAAATCACATATTGTGGTTCTATAAAGAACGGTTAAGATCAAAAGCTTAATATTACATGCTTCAATTAAGTAAACATCCTATCTCAAACAAATGCCACAACCTCACCTTGGACTGCGGTAGGCTGAGGCCACAACCAGCTGTATCTGTTCATCAACTGGATATTCTGGCTCCAAGATTCAGCTGCTCTTTGACTTCCAGGGGTCTCGTTGTTTGCCTCTGGATCCTCTTGATGTTGGAGCTCGCTAGGCCCCTGTGAGCAAACCCATAAATCCGCAGTATTTGGTTATCTGCGAAATTAAATGCCCTCTCCATGCTACCGAGGCACCTCTCCACCGGGTAATCCCCGTAGCTCCCACAAGGCTTGCAACCCACGAAATGCGTAACGAAAGGCCACCTTTCGTCGCCCAGTCCGGGGTGGTACTTCTCCATCATCTCCTCATAGCGATCCACAAGGCCTGCCCAGTAGCCGTGGAGGTAGTACGAGTTCTCGATGAACACCTTGTTGCCCCACGTGTCCTGCTGCGAGAGCAAGAGGTAGATGAGGGCAGACTGATCGTCGGCTTCGAAAGCCGGCCGGCCCTTGAGGTTGGCGGTGAGGATCTTGCCGGCCTCGTCGCGGACGGGGCCCTTGGGACCCATCGGCGCCCACGCATCGAGGAGATCGAGTGACCACTGGCAGTTGCGGAGAAGGAAGCTACCAGTGTTAAGGCCGATCCAGGAGTGCTGGTCAAAGATGAGGTCCGGGTAGCCGTGAACGACGAGGTTGTGGGCGTCATAGCGAGGCAGTGGGATCTCGAACGCCATGTCGGTGAAGAGGGCGTCACTGTCCATCCACCAGATCCACTCGACCTCGGGATGAGAGAGCATGAGACGGCGGATCAGGGGTAGCTTGGCCCAGTAGCCAGCAAGCTCGCGGTCGAGGTGGGCCATGTTGTAGACGATCTCGATCCCGTGGAGGCGGCAGTAGTCGATCTTGTTCTTGATGGCCTTGAGGAGGTAGTGGTCACCGGTGGCGTTGTCGCAAGGGTTGGGCGGCGACCCGGTGACGAGGAGGATGCGTGGCTTGCCGCCTTCGACCAGGTTGGGGAAGCCGGGGTTCTCGCTCAGCCACCGCCGCCGCTGGGAGTCCCAGTCGGAGATCTTGGGTCCGAGGGTGTAATTGGCATCGACGGCAGAGGTAATGTCAGTGGCATTACCGCCGCCGTCGCCAGTGGCAGTGGTGGAATTGAGGGAGAGGAATTGTTGTCGCTGGTCGTCGTCGTCAGGGTCGGCATCAGAGCGGATCTCGCGGAGGATGCGGTCGATGTCCTCGATGACCCTCTGGTCGGCGGCTTCGGAGGCATCGCCGCCGGCGCCGGCGAGGCTGCCGATGCCGATGGTGCCACGGAGGACGAGGATGGTGACAAAGCCGCAGAGGACGGTGATCTTAAGGTTGTTGAAGGCCTTCTGGATCTTGCGGCCGCGGGGGAGGCGGCCCGATCTAGAAGTAGCCGGGAGACTCCCTCCGCCGCTGCGCGCTACTGCCTTCGATGCCGCACCCTCTTGGCCCATGTCGTTCGTCTCACCCTCTCTTCCCTTGTCTTATCCTCTCTCCGCAAAACGCTTATATATCGAGGCCGGCTCGAAGAAACGCCGAAGGGGATCACGGAAACCGTGAAGAGTTCCGGTCGAGAATGCTGCTGCCATGTCGCAGACGAGTCAGGAGACAGTAAAAATGGGTAATCCTTGCTGCACAATCCCGGACCCCACCGTGATAACATCATTGACGTCAACCATTTGAAGGAGGATTTTTCCTGTTGCCTGCGATGAAAGAGATGGAAAATCCGACACTTATCTCGCTGTCGAGACGATTCGTGATGGACGATTGACGCGAATCGCGGGTAGCGTGGGCTACGGGTTCGGGCCCGTGTCGGCATTGAAAGGCTTGGATCCAAATAAATTGGGCCTCTCGTAGCCGTTAATTGGGCCGCAAACATCGGTAACACAAAACTGGTCAACTTGTCAGTTCTACGTCAGAGGGGGGACTAATCCGTTTCGCCTAAATCCTTCATCATTTTTCAACTTAATTCTTCTTTGTTCTAACTTATTCATTGATTTAAAACAGAAGCATATAGAATAATCAAATTTTTTTGGGCGTTGACTCATTTAAGTATTAATAAGATAGGCTCGAATGTGTAATTCCATTTCAAAATTCAAAGTTAATTGAATATTATTTTAATTCGATTTAAATAAAAAGTCAATTATGACTCGCAACACAAACACAATCATGCACGAAGACGATCAGAAGTCTCACTTTCATTGTACCCCAGTAACTACCTCCCCTCCCTTTTGTCCTGTTGAACCTTTCACTCAAAATCCCGAGGAAGGAGAGGGTGTGAGATTAGAATGTCAACTAGACGAATATGGTAGAGAACGCTTACCCATCCACCATCCCCCATCCTTGTCCTTTTACCCAATTAGACAAGGCAAGGATAGGGAATCCCCGTTGGGGGTGGAGAACTCATGGGTTCTATGTATCCTCCTAATTAATTCGTTCAATTAAAAAAATAAAATTACTATCAAACCTAATTAATAATATTAATATATATAATAAAATATATTTTAAATATAAAAAAATTAAAAATATTATAACTTGTAAGAGAGGTAAGGGGCACATGGAGGGGGAGCTAGGTAAAGATAATTACAATGAGGAGGTGGGGGTACCAGGATAAAGGAGGAATCTTAGAGGAGGGAGGAGAGAGTGGGTGAAGGGAAGAGGAGGAAAAAAATAAAAGAATATCAAGTAATCGTCATCGACGCTCACTATTCATCATTTGCAAGGAATCATCGTTTGCCAATGGAGAGAGGAAGAAAACCAATAAAGATAAAGTAAAACAATCACCGTGACACCATATATAATTAGGGATTAGGCGCGGGCATAAGAAATTATTATTGAATGAGTAGGTGTTTTATTTGATTTAATTGAACCAAATAGTTCTTAATTAAATCATAATTGATTCAATCAAGGTTCATCCAATCTAACTAGGTCTAGTATCTCAACTTACATATTCATATATCGAGTATGAGTGATAAGTATAATTGACATCTCCAGTATGAGGGCCATCACCAACTAGGAAGAAGGGGGTGGGAGGGCTATCATTGCTTCCTTCCTCGTGCGAGAGCTATAAGCGAAAATAAAATGAAAAACCTACGATAAAAAAATAAGTAAAATATATAATAAAGAAAGTACATGCATCGCTTAGATGAGGAGGGTTAATTCAAGACTAGTGGTTGAGAATAGAGAGAAAAACTGATGATAGAAAAAAAAAAAAAATCATCCACAGTAACAGTTTGATATATAGTTGCACAATCGATAGTTAGAAGATAGGATTTGAATAATTATTAGGCCATGTGGACATTAATAAAAAATAGTAGCCTGATGAATATTCTACTTCTATCCCATAAACGACAATATAAGTAATATTCTATCCATACTACGATATATTCCTCTAATTAACTTGTTATAAAAGGCTACTGGGGCATAGTAATTGAGATCGTTTACTAAAATTACTCCACCCTTATCATGTTCTAACTTAAGCATCAAAAGGATCATATTAGAAAACCCATTCAACCTTATTCTTTGTGTTGGTCAACTATAGAACAACCTTAAGTCACATTTTACTTGTTTCGTGCGCAGCCCTAAACTAGATTGAGTTAATCCAAACATTATATATCATCCTTATTAACCTAAGAAATCTTTCATACAAATAATGAATAAAATTTGTTGCTCCTTATCTAACTAGTGAATTCGAACTAAAAGTGACACAATATCCATATGCCTATTCCAAAATGGTTGGAGAAATATGGGTTGTCATTATTATTGCCTTCGTTATTATATCTTGATATATCCAAGAAGTACCATTTGACCCACCAAATCTATCAACATCAAACATATCAATATCAAATCTATCCACCCAAGTCATTTGGATGAACAAAAAATATAAAAACAAAAAAGAAAATGAATATTGCCTTCACCGAAGCAAGATTAACCAAGAACAACATAAAGAAGTTAATAGGTGGAGGTAGAGAAGGTTACCCAGAAAGCTACAAGCACTTGAGAGGATAATTCAATGCCCAAAGAGAGGGCTAGCGGGAGGAGACTATTTATAGATCACGAAACTAACACAATTTAAACATGACAATGATCATTGAGGGGCAAGCAATCGCTATTGCCCGTAGTCGATCATGGATTCGCGATGGTTCTTAAGATGATTCCTGTGAAAGTAATAGATCCTTAAATATGTTATAAGTTTATGCTTCTAAATCATAATTAGAAAATATTACAAAATTTTATTCTTGAAATATTTCCTAGCAAAATTAGGATTCAAATCACATTTTTGTGAATCATTCGTAATCAAATCTATTATTACAGTTGGCTTCCTAAAATAAACTGTTGAATTGATTTCCAATGTTGGGCAGCTTTTTTGTTAGTTTATGATTATATTTATACATAACTCGTATAAAGAAAGTTTTAAATAAATTTGCATGTAAAGTATTTGATAAAATGTATATGTGAGCCTACTGTTGGTAACAGTCATTGCAACACAGGCATTGTTACAAAGAATAAGAACATCTTATCTCATCGATTCAGCATGAGCCGAAATCTATTGCTGGTTATTTGTACTGTGACTCCAAGGCTTTCTATCGCATAACAATACAAGGATTGATGTTATACAATACATAAACTGGCTAAAATGACTAATGCTTGAGGGAGCTGCTAGGATCTTGATGGGGGGGAGGTCATCCTGGGTGAAAGGTTTACAAACTCCAGAGCTTGTACTCTGACTTCAAATGGATAATCTGCAACGCATCCAATTCTTGGACCAGCGCCGCTGCACCATTTCGAAGAAAGCTGATGACCCAACTGGTAAGAACTTGCTTTCCTCTTCGAATTGAGCCTCTCCAATATCACCTTCTTCGGCACATCGGCTTTTGGACTCTGAAGGCCACCGCATAAGGTTTGAGCACCGCTAGAAGCTTGCGAAGTCACTGATGGCTCTGCATTTGTATTCTTCTTTACTTCGGTAGGTAGAACTAGTTTTGGTGTTTTGGAAACTTTCATAGCTTCAATCATCTCTTCTAGCTGAGACCGTCTCTTTTCATCATAGTAATCATCATTTGATGACGAGGATATCTGAGGATTACGTAAGGTAAAAAAGAAAATACCAACAAGATTATTCTGAGAATTAATTGTCAGTACCAGCTGGATAGTTAAAAATGAATTGCAAAAGCAGCATACCCTAGTTTCATTCAGATTAACCACATTTTCTCTGAGAAAGCTTAAGAAGCTGTTGAAATTCTCCTGAGTTGGTCGGTAATGCCCACTGTATGCTGAAATACACTGCAAAACGGTAAACCTTAGTTAAAAAAATATTTTCTTAGCAGACAGTAATTACTCCGTGGTAAACTCATAGGAGGATAAGGTACATCATTATAATTATGGATTACCAATCATACTTAGTTGGGTAGTGAAAAGGAAAATAAAGACAATGTTTGTTTAAAGATAATAAATAAATAAATATATCACAACATCCCATCAAGATAAGTTTTTAAGTGACTTGTCATTGGCTAAATTTTAACAATGAGCCAATAATCATGTTTTTTGAGTCTTTGCAGCCTATGATGATCCTTAATGAAAGTTTTACGCATTGTATTTGAGTAAGGTTTTAGATTAAACAGCATCAAAGATGCACAGTCACATACATATAGCAGCTACTGGGTGGTCCGCGGGCATACAGGGGCACAAACAAAAGCAAATAGGAAGTACAAGTTTTGGACAAAATGTCAACACATACAAAGAAAGAGATAATTGTATGATATGCCATAGCCAAAGAGAAAAATGCAAAGGCTTCACAAGAGTTGCTCAGAGAAAACTTGTAGGTTCATTCCAATGCTATGACATGAAACAAATTCGATTTACCTCAGAGATCATCTGCCCATAACCTGATGAAATTGTCTTTGCTATGGTGATGTTCATCTCAGTGAGTGGTGCACCAAACTAGACTTAACCGTATGCAACGTTGTCTCTTGAAAATGTAAATGATCTACAATATGATTCTTAGCAAACTGAAACTAGCTTAAGCATTTAAACAACTCCAAGAAGCAAGAGTCGAAGAAAGAAACAACGCTATCATGCAGAAACCTGAATTTGCTAGTTATGACCAACTTCAACAAGCACAATGCACATGAAGAAACCAACAAAAGCATGCATCTATGACAAAATTCCTAAAGCGAACAAGAACCAGAAATGGATATTTTTCATGTAATTCATGATAAACATATTTATTCTGTTTGTGCATAAACCAAAATTAGAGAAATGGTTCAGCACAATGTGAACAAATCTTGATTGTTAAAATGTATAACCAATTCAGGAAACAAATGTTGCACACAGATAACCAAATGAATGGAGATGCAGGAATTGCCTTAAGATTAAGATCATTTAAACTTCGGCATCCTAGTTATTAAGTTCTGAAGAATGAAGAATGTTTTAATGACTAGGTATGAATTTAGCATTTGAACTGTCTGGACAATTTAAGGTGGAAATGATTATATTAGTGATTAGGTCACAACTAGCACCAAATACAAGATATAGAAGACGAAAAAATTACCTATAGATCAAGTAGATTTTTCTGAACAAAAAGTTCGGAGCACTGGATAAAGTTAGACAAAAGTTAGAAGGAAACTACTCTAAATTTCACCATAGTCTTAACATCAAACAGGTCTTGCGGCTAGATGTGGTATGAATACAAAACGCTTCTTCCTGTGCTAGTTTTTACATTCTTCAACTTGTAGTTAATCCTTTTGCAGAGAACAGGCAGTGAAGCACCCTCAGAATTATATTCAAATTCAAATTATAAGCAAATTTATATTTGTACGACCCATGTAAATAACAAAGAATTAAAGTACATATTGTACCACGTGTTGGAGTGTGTTCGGACTGGGAAATAGGTACTGATTTGCAAGAAAATATGAATATGCAGAATATTTATAGATGCCAGGAACATTATTGTAAAATTTTGCTACCTTCAGTATCCCATTTTCTGCAGTGAATCTTCCAGCTGCTATAGTGGCTCCTCCAGCCAGAAAGCTGGAATGGTGAAAGATTCCTTTCTTTTTCTACATTAGTTCAAAGAGCAAGTTATTGACTTGGAAGGGGCAACCAGAAGAATAACACAACCTTCTTAATCACGGTAAATCAACTATCTATGCAGGAAAACTCATGGAGTTTGATAATTTACCTGGCCAGCATACAGTCTCTGGGATGTGCTCATGACAAAAATCCATTTTGTTTCTTTAGTTCCTGAGGTGGTATCAAGAAGCACTCCAGAAAGTTTGTGGACAATTTTACCATCTAGTGGGATATATTCATATTGCTCTCGTTCTTGCTGAAAAAAGTTGAAACAGTTCACAATTTAGAGTTGGCACTGCAGATAATAGAAAAAGTAGCTGAAAGTATTTTTAGCATGCCTCTGCCAGCAATTGGGACTTTGAAACTTGGTTGTTATGTTTTCCACTGTAAATAATAAAGTAGTTCTTGGCAGCCTTTCCCAAAAAAGTGGCATATTTTAAGATATAGAATCATTTTATTATGGTTGAAGCACTTTACTCCAGGGGTGATGCATCTTTACAGTTCTTCAGAAGATTGTGTATGTCATCTTCTAAAATTGGAGAAGCATCCTTGCCATTTGTTATCTACATAAGGAGATTCAGCTTTCATCAACTTACTCGTCTACCAGGAGGAGGAAATACTAAAGTGCTTTTGGGTTCACTAATTTGTGTATGACTCATTTTTAGGATATCATATTGCATCAATCTTATACAGAGACCAGCTTTCTATCGCCTTCAGAAGAAAAAGCATTTTAGTTTAACTTAATTATTTCAGGGGTCCAAACAGATGCCTAAAAGGAAAAAGATCTTACAGGACCAAGATACTTGACACATTGTTTCCGAAGTAATGATCTTGGAAGATCTATAAGATCCAAATCTCTGCCATCACCAATGTCCAACCTGCATAAGTGTCAAACAAGATTATATTTAATAAAACAATCAGAATAAATAGTTCAGCATTTTACTAGATAAAGTAGGTCATTGGTGGAATCTATCTCCAAAATAGATCATTTAACCAGGTTTACAGATAGTTCAAGAGAATAAAGAATGCCACTTGATCTCTAAAAAAAAATTCCAGGGGCTTTGTTCTCCAGACCATCTGAGTTTCAAGAAATGCTGGACATGCAGTATATGTTCAATGAATACATTTCTGCATAATGCAAATACTCCCGTTTAAATCACATTTCTACGTACCAGACTATACCAAGGCAAATCTTCTTTTATTCTAAGAAGGAAGAGGATCTGTGACAGATACATTTCAGATCCATCCTTCATCACTGACAGATTTTGTAGAAAAAAAGTTGCGAGGAATTCAAGCACCAGCCAAGGCAAAGTCTAAAGCTTCTGGGGCTCTCTTTTCTGAACTATGTAGTAGAATGATGATGGTTTTGATGCCTACCAGTAGAAGAAGGGCTCGCCAGCTTCACTTTTACACCATTCTTCATAGTAAGAGTGCAGGTTATGCCCATATCGATGTCTTGGATCAATCTAAAATGCAAAAATTAGATAGATTGGTGAATAACAAACCAATTTTCATATCTAGGAAAGAAGCATAACTTTCAGGATTCTATATTAATTTAGGAAGAAAAAACTTCAAAACCAGTCAAAATATTGATGAATTAAAGTGAAAGTACAACAAAGGTCAAACCTAATTCTAATCTAGGAGACTTAATATAAATACCAGCTAAGGTCACCAGTGATACGTTATTTAGCTCTTTTTCATTCAGGAAGCAGAAAGACAATTTTTGACTTTACTGACCGTCTGCATGACTACAAATGTAAATGCCCGTCTACACCAAACAAGAACAGTAAAAGAGAAAGTGCAGAGGGAACTTTTCATGTACGTACGGCTTCAATCCAGTGCTGAAAAGCCAGTTTCAGAGCTTTGGCGTTCTTGGACAATCCTCGACCAACCTGCAAGCAACCAAAATATACCAATCCTTCATTATCTTGGTTTCTCGTAATTGCATTATAAATCGAAAATCTTGATTTAAATGTCTCTGATTGCTTCAAACAAATAATAGAAAGAAAGGGAGAAAAAAAAAAAGCTAGAGGAAGAACAAGCCTTGGAAGCATTCAAGCTAATCCGATTCCACCGCGAGATCGCCGTCTCGGGTTTCATGTGATCGAAGAACGACACCGTGCTGTGGTTGAGCCGAGCGAAGTCTATCGCCTGCCACCTTCCCAAATTTCCCAAGCACATAAAATGAAATTAGCATCCAAAGATCAAACACAATCAGAAAGGAGGAAGAAGAGAACGGAAGAATCTCCACACCCACCAGAGCTCCTCGGCCACGACGGCGGAGTCCGCTAACCTGCGGCGGGTGCGGTAGCTCCTGTACACCTTCTGAAGCCTCGTCGCCGCCGTCGACTCCGGCGGGTTCGGAGAGAGGACGTCCTCCGGGAAGAGCAAACCATCATGTTTACTGCGATCGAAGCTACCGCGGATGAGCGGAACTACCTCCACCTCCATCGATCGGTTCACTGCGACAGCCTCTGGCGACGAGCGTGTTTCATGGGTTTCTGATGCTTGTGCCTGTCCTCCAACTTTTCGCTATTAATACACACAAGAAAACGAGGAGTGAGAGCGAGAGCGAGAGACAAGCCGGTCCACCGACCGCCACCAACGCATGCAGGCGTAGTCGTGGGCCTGGGCGTGGGCGGCGGCGGCGGCAAGGTTACAATCAAAGCCGACACGATCCACCGCATCTGCAACGCTATCAAGAGGTTTCATCGATTTTGATCGCGGCACATTAGTCGATCATTTCACTTGTCACGATCAAACCTAATTTTGTTTCAATTATTGCAATGAAGGGCTATTTATAGATTATTTTTTTATAATTAATTATTTTAATTTTTATATTTTTAAAATTTATATTAATATTTCTATAATTTTATAAAAATAAAAATAAAAAATTTATTGATACGTCAAGATTAAATATTTCACATTCGTAAACATAAAAATCTTAACGTAATGTAACCTTTTGAAAGTATAAGAATCGAAATATTAAAGATATTAATCCAAAGAGATACAAAAGAACTTTAGAATTAAATAATTGGACGTCAATAACCTAAAATAAAGGTCAATACGGAGGTAGATTTGTGATTAGAATTGATTAGTTCATCTCTTCTACTATTCTTTTATTTATTTATGACTGAAACTTCTAAATTAAAATTATATCTAATGATAAAATTAATCGACTCTCCAATCACCTCCGCAAGCGAAGTCAAGAAAACAGGAAGAGAATCGATTAATAGCAGTTCAACGGTTTAAACGTGAGCGAGCCTCACGCCGGACTTCCGAGGTGAGTTCGTTCATTGCTCCGTTCCCAACAACACCCTAAAGCTTTGTGGTCGGAAGAAGACGGTGTTCAGCTCTCGACGTTTAGCACCTGCGTCACCAGACCACCCAAGCGAGGAAAACCACAACATAACACCACACGCATTTCGCTTCATGTTGGACCACGAAAAAGATTCCAAAAGGTTGCAGAGACCACCACGAAGCTCTCGAGCCAATCATCACCTGTTATCACAGAGAGAAAGAGAGAGAGAGAGAGAGAGAGAGAGAGAGAGAGAGAGAGAGAGAGAGAGAGAGAGAGAGAGAGAGAGAGATGTGGAGCTAATTATATGTGGATCTTCCACACGACACCCACGTTTTAATATATGTCGAGTTTGACTGCCATGCAGTAGAGATTACGAAGCTTTCGGTGGAGAACACACAAAACCCCATGAGCTGCTCATGCGTTTTTGCTGATCACCAGGATAAGCATTGAGACTGGAAGCTTCGTTCTTACTCTCCGCCCCTAAATCTAACCAAGCAGACAGCAACATGAAGAGCTTGTGGAAGATTTGTGTTCTTCCTATTCTGCTTCAAGCTCGTGAGTAAATCATGGGTTTAGCTTCTCTCTCTCTCTCTCTCTCTCTCTCTCTCTCCAAAATGATCAATCACGTTTGAAAGTTTCTTAAACAGATATCCTTCTCAGCAATGGAGTTTGGCCACAGGAGTGGCTTTTGGTGAAGCACTCGGGTGAGCTGCTGACCCCCCATGCTTAGGAATTCATTGAAATGACACTAATTATGGAATGAGTAGGAATTCATTGCAATGAAACATGAAATCGATTTTGTTTGAATCGATCCGGTGGAATTAAATCGTGATCGGTTTTATATTATACTCAAAATTACTTAAATAGTTTTCATTTAGATATTTCTTAGGATTACTTATCGAGTGTACATACACCGATATGTAATTGGGATTGGCCTCTCCCTTGGATCATCCATTGCTCTCCACCCCTCCGCTTCCTCTCTCTATTTCTCTTTCTCGGTCCCTTTGTCTCCCTCTTATCACCTTTCTATGGTCGATCGTTTGCGTCGAGAGTGATGCAATCTACTTTTTCATTAAGAAAAACACATCAATATTCACCTTATAGAACATTATTCAGAATCAATCCTTTCTAAAGAATTTTAATTGTATATATCGATGAACACGTAAGAGAATTAGAGAATATTTTATTGCTCACATAAGTATTTCAAGTACAATAGAGAACAAATAAATCATTTATATATCATTAAATAGTGTAAGATTATCTGATTATAAATTATATATAGTTTAACCATTGTTACAAATATTTGTTAATTAAATGACCAATATCCTCTCTTTCTTTATAAAATGTTGCTATTAATATTTCGATAGTAAATCCAAACTCCTTTCATTTTAATTGATCTGCACTTCTCTGATACGCCTGAAAGCAGATAACGAGGGATGGACATATGAGTCATTTCAGAATTTCTTTTTTGGGAATATTTATCACCGACCACCGCCAATTCTACTTGTAGCAGGTGAGCCACCCCAATAAGTCTCTAATAATATAAATACCTTCCCTTCCACTTATCTTAGCACCTTCTACATCGTACGTGAATAGGAATGCCATAGAAATATCTTTAATCCTATCATCTCAATCATCCACTTTGATCTAAACAAAAAATCATATGTACTAAAAGATTAGTTCAGGCATATGCATAAGATGATGATTTTAGAGGTACCTTTGTGCCTCGTCCGAAGGATACCCGGCACGGGATTTGCGTTCGGCGGGGGTCCCGCCGTAAGTTCGCCAGAGGCCCACGAAGAGGAGGAAACCCTGCCATACGAAACATTAACCATATCAGTGTCGTTTAGAGGCAACGGGGGGCCCAAACCGTCCCCAAGCACGTTGACCCGCCTAACCCACCAGAAATTTCCGCCGAAACCTATCTGCCATATATGACGGAAACCAGTATTTCCAGAAGGGTCCAACCCGAAGCTGTTATTGAGTGCCGCCAATTCGCTGAACCCAAGCCCATCGCTGGCTTATCCTTCTTCGCCAACAGCTCCCTCCGCCCCATAACAACCTAAACCGCCTCTCTGCCATCTCCCGCCTCCCCTCGAACGGCAACCTCTCCGAATGCGATGAAGCGTCATGGTCTCAATGGCTGGACTATGGAACCCACCGAGGAGGATACGCTGAAACCGAACTGCTTCGTGTTTGAAAAGAGGCAGCTGATATGTAGGCTTTCGTTTGGTCCTTAAACGCGCCCTCCGGATCACCCGCGGGGGAAGGTGCTCAAGTCTTCGGAAATGGTGCGGAGGACGGCGACCTCTTTAGCTCCGATGCTGAGATTTGGCCTCCGAACAGTCTTGAGGGCTACAGTGATGAGGAGCTTCATTCGCGTCCCTTTCGTCCTCCTCCTCGTGGTAGCCGCATTCAGCTGGCGCTCGGTGTTTCGCCGCGGCGTCACGCTCGCGCCCTTAGTCGACGAGGACGCGTCCCTGCTCGACGCCGAGGACGGGTCCCTGCTCGACGCCGAGGCCCTCAACGCGACCCTCTACAACCTCACCGACGCTGAGGCCGGCGGGCTGGAGCTGCAGCAGGAAGTGCTGGACCTTATGGGCGGGAGAATAGAATCCGTCTACGCCGCCGGCGGGCGGTCCCGCATCATCTCCATCTGGCGGAGCATGAGATACGCAGGGAGTCGGCCGGGGCTTTTGGCCCGACTCCGGTTCCCCGCCCGGCCGGAGCACCCCGATCGCGGCCGGCTGTTCCAGGAGTTCCGCTGGCGGCTCAGCGATTGGTTCCTCGACAGCCGCGGACTCCAGCCGGAGGTCATGTCGGAGCTCATAGAGCGCATCAAGCGCCCCATCGATCGGCACTACGGGTACCCGCACACCGGACGGCCATACGCCACCTGCGCCGTGGTCGGCAACAGTGGCGTCCTCCTCAAGTCTGCACATGGCCGCCTCATCGACGGCCACGACCTCGTCATCCGCCTCAACAACGCCCGCGCCGCGGGCTACCAGCAGCACGTCGTCACCAAGACCACCATCTCCTTCATCAACAGCAGCATCCTCCACTCCTGCGCCATGCGCCTGGGCTGCTACTGCAGCCCGTACGGCCACTTCGTCCCCATCGTCGTCTACATTTGCCAGCCAGCCCATTTCCTCGACTACCTCATCTGCAATTCCACGCACAAATCCCCGCTGCTCGTCACCGACGGCGGGTTCGACACCCTCTGCACCCGCATCGTCAAGTACTACTCGTTAAAGAGATTCGTCGAGGACACCGGAAAGCACCCCATGTTGTGGGGCAAGTTCCAAGACGAGAAGCTGTTCCATTACTCGTCAGGGATGCAGGCCGTCATGCTCGGGTTGGGCATCTGCAAGAGCGTGAACGTCTTCGGGTTCGGCAAGTCGGTGGATGCGAACCACCACTACCACACCAACCAGACGGCGGAGCTGAACGTGCTCGATTACGCGGCGGAGTACGATTTCTACCGCGATCTGGTCGAGCGGCCGCAGGCGATACCGTACCTGGGAATCACCAAAATTAAGGTCCCTCCTGTTGTTTTCTACCACTGAGATGCTGCAGCTAGAACAGTATTAGCACGCTTAGAAAAGTGAGAATACATGAGGAGGAACAAGTTTTCTTACACTTTACTTTTCTTCTTAGATTCAGTCTTCAGAGAAATATGAGAAGCAGCAAATCAAATGACCTGTAAATAACATGCTGATTCTTTTCTGATTCATGTTCTGAAACAGATTATGCTGCATTAGAAATGATAGAGAGTAGCTGCCGTATGAACTGAGACACGATGTTCAGTTTTTGCAGCCATAACATGCTTGGATACATGCGTGATTGATGTGGGATGTGATTTTGCTTGTATCAGTGCTTCAATTTCCGGCATCAGTTGCCTGATCTAATATACTTGCAGCAGACAAGTAGTAAACGGGCTACAGACTCACGGCCTATATCATCATTACGTACAACGAATTCTACATTGGTACATAGATCAATTTATTTACAGAACATTCATCAATAAACTCTATCCAACTCCCAAAATAGCACGGCAGTAATATTTGGATAGAGATAAACTCTGGCCAACTCCCAAAATGATGGCAACACTTGGATCTGTGAAGTTTTCAGAACCATGGGAAAACAAGAAGACCTTGGAGCAGCTATTTCCATACAAACATCAAAGTAATAGCTTATCACATGAAAATAGCAATGAAAGAGGGCTTGAATGACAAATTCAAAGGCTTAATTCTAGGCAACAAAACTACATGCACATTGTAAAAGGATAGTGATTACTTGACTTTAATTGCCTCCCAATCATGGACAAGTAATTGGGAGGATTATATGAACCTATACCACTAATCCTGTAAAATTGCACAACTGTACCAAATCAACAATTTCACCTATCAAAAATAACATGCCTCAGAAACAGCTTTTGATTTCTCTTATCATATCCTGGGGATATGAAAAGATATGAAGAGCTAATGAACATTTCACCACCAAATGAACACAAAGAGTGCTGTCTCATCCTTCAGCTCGGTCTAGTACCTGTTCTTTATCGGCTCCCCACAGACAGAAATTAGTATTTACTTTAACATCACAAGCATTTAAAAAATGAGATCTATCACTGTCTCTCTTTGTCAAACTCAAATTAATTAAATTTAATCATTCCATGCTGAGTATTTTGGGATTCTAATAAATGGAGTCATCGTGATGTTGGAAATCCTAAAATTAAGGTTTGATTCTTCTATAAATAAATAAAGGTTTTGGTAACAAGAAAACAGAAATACTTTTAGTGTCATTGAATTTATGAGATATATATATATATATATATATATATATATATATATATATATATATATATATATTTCAAAATTTATGTAAGAAAATTTTGATTTTTTTGATTTTCGAATTCTCTCTCTCTCTCTCTCTCTCTCTCTCTCTCTCTCTCTCTCTCTCTCTCTCCCCCCAGCGTGCTGCAAATATCTAAGTATGCAACCATCAATTAGTCTCAGAAGCATCAATCGCGCCGCTTCAGATCTCGTCGTTATCGTTGCACAGATGGAAAATGGGACGCGATCCGCTCCCGTCTTCGCATCGACACGAATCAAAATCAATATCCACCGAATCATCGATAAAAGAAACGGAAGATTCAATGAAACAAGCGGTTCGCGACCTTACCGGCGGTGAGAAGAGGCATCCTCACGTCTGAGTCGACGGTAGAGCGATCGCAGGGAGGAAGGGGGTGGAGCAGTCAGGGGGGTTCTCACCTGCGACGCGGGAACAGATTTGAAGAAGGGGAGACGGCAAAGAGGGGCTCGGAGGAGTCTGAGTGGCAGGAGGGAGGGGGAAAAATAATAAAAGAATAGAAGCATCAATACAATAATAAACGTCGCGGGCATCATAACCGTTGATGAGAAACTTCTTTGATGCGATGGACGGTTGCGCCGTTCTCGCGGCCAATACGGAGGATTGGATTGCCCGAACCCAATCCCACAGAGGGGCTAAACCGGACACGAACCCAATGTCATGATACTACGATGTATGGATCGAGTCGATGTATAATTGAGGTAATTGGATAATTGGATGCATAATTAAATGGCTTTATATTTCGCATGCCATGACGAAATGAAGGTTGCAGAGCCGCGAGACAAAGAAGTCCTCGAAAAGTTGCGTGGATGAGATGCGCGGGCACGGCACAAAGGATTCTAAGTAGTCATTGACTGAAGAGAGAGACAAGGCGGGGGAGTACATGGCGTCAAGTCCATGGAGCAGGAGACCGTGTAAGCGAGGCAAGCCATGGCCACTGGCTTTGTACCGTGTCTCCACCTTCAAGGAGACACGTTTCGAAGCGGATCTCTCGCGAGCCCAGCCATGGCCACCGGGTTTGTACCCCATTGTACCTTTTCTTCGCCTTCAGGTAGACACGCATCGAACTAAATCTCTCCTTTTTCCTTCCCTTGGTACCGTCCAGCAGATTCAGCAGCTCTCGTTCCTCTCTCACTCGTGTTTGTTCTCAATCACACCGCGTCCTCGCAGCAACTTGGATCACAGAGAGCAGAGGAGAGGAGAGAGAGAGAGAGAGAGAGAGAGAGAGGGAGGACAAGCAACTGGACGACAACGCAAACGTAGATTATACTGCAGCACAGAGACTAAGAGCGGTACATCTGATCACGGAGAGGAGGGAGGAGGAGGAGGAGGAGGAGGAGGAGGGAGCTGCATGGATAGTGGAGGTACAGTAGATTGCACCAGAGACAGTAGACAACAGAGACGGAGCGGTGGACGCATGCACGATGGCTCTCTATCGCCGCCTGGCAGCGGTCTCCCGCTGAGAATTGAAGTAGACGGCGGCGACGGGGAGGTCGAGGCCGTTCTCCTCGGCGAAACGGCGCGTGCTGAAGCGGTCCCTCGAGGCCGGCGGGCTGACGGCTTGGCGTCGCTTCTGCTTGAAGAGCACGAAGACGAACCTGTGGATGCCGATGTTCGGCCGGGGGCTCTCGTAGCTCACCACCTCCCTTCCTGTGCCATCACAAACATCGCCCTGCTATGATTCGATGCTAAATCAAATATAAGATTCAGAATTCTTTATGCACTGTAATCATTGTTTGCGTTCTTCGCCTTCTTTTGAGCCTCAAACTCGCTTGTGTGTTGAATCTATGGCCTCTTCAAGGCATATGGTCTACCTCACATAGTGAAATTGCTCTTTATGATCAATGGACTCTCTCTCTCTCTCTCTCTCTCTCTCTCTCTCTCTCTCTCACATAAGAAAAAGGTACGTACTGAGAACAGGAGAAAGGACGTACCAAAAGAAGCATCTGTTGTGCCTGGAATGTCGGTCACAATCCTGTGAGATGATCAAAGTGTAATTGTTATTTATAATGACAGGCAATATATGTACCTAATGTTATCATTGCATGTTAGATCAGAAGCCTCAACTGTGCAGTACATGAGTTGCAAAGTAAGGCTTCATTCAAGCTATTTCATCACTCTTAATATTTCTTGATCTAGGTTGGAGGAGATGAAGGTGATGGGGGTTTACCAATGCAGGTGCTCCCTGAGATATGGATCGCTTGGCCCCGGGACGTCTGGATCCGTCATAACCTGAAACAATTCCACAGCACAAGGTGAGTGTAGATACATGCTCGGTGTGTCTCCTCGAGACTAGGGTTTGGAAGCATACCAGAGTGAAGAAGGACCTCATGTCACCACCCTGCACCTCGACTCTGGGCCTTGATGTGACTGTAGAAGGGTAGAACTCATGGCCATTGAAGACCAGCTTGTTGGAGCTGTAGGTGACCAAGATCCTCACACTGGGTCTGAAGGAGTCCAGAACCTCTCCAATCACCCTCCCAACAACTAGGGGTTCCACTGGCCTGGACATGCCTCCCACAAGAAAAAGAAGTCTTCTTGGCTGACCAAGGGATGTGTTTGAGAGGGAGGAGAGAAAGGGCTTCTCATTGGGCTATGGAAGTGGAAGTCCCTATTTATAGGCCAAGTTCCTGGATGGCTTTAGATCGCCTGTCCGGTTACAAACTCAAGAGAGCTGATATATGAGTTCAGCACTGCCTTCTCCATAGTTTCTCAATATTATTTTCTGATGGATACTCAGAGCAGGTTGCCTGCCAACCAACAGTGGTCTGACACACTGGACTGGCTCTGTATCTTCACCTTGTGAGTCTCCAGTCAGGATGAGGGAGCTTTAGGGATTTTATTTGAACTGTTTGGAATGTCAAACACAGCTCCTGAGTGAAAGACATGTAAGAATCTTGTTAGGAAATAAATATCCTTCATGTTCTCTCAAGTTTAGGACAATGTAGGTTTAGACTTTTGCATCAACAGAGTGTCTACTGCATTTTTCAAAATGTAATAAATTGACAAAACCAGGTTTACACCACAAAAAAAAAGGGGGGGGGGGGAAAGAATAAAACAAATTTATGGTTTGATATTATTTATTCCTAACAAGAAGTAGTAAGATGGTACAGCAAAAAATTGTCACACACCCCAATTCTTCTCTCAAAAATGAAAATACTATAGATTGTTTTTATTCTTGTGTTATAACTAACAAAGGCCAATTGTTAATGAGAAAGTGGCTAAGTTTGGATGATATGGAAAAACATGAAATGAAAAAAATAAAATAAAATGTGGCAATAAGAATTGACTGTATTCCTTCTCCACTTGTCATTTTTTAACATATGATGGCAAAAGTATTGAAGATCTCATTGGGAACTTTTCTCGGCCTACGACTAATATTAGGAGTTCAGCACATCTGCTTGCTTTGCTTTATCAAGCAACACAGAATCTGTTTCAAAGCTTCTGCAACATGCAAAATCCAATCTTTCTGGTTGAGGCCAAAAAAGGGGGCATTACTGAGTTGTGTGTGTTGCAGGAACCTCCCAAAATGCCATTATGGCACGGAGACCTGACTTGCCTTTAATGGTGAATAATACTTTAGCAATGTTAGGAAGGCATAAAGGGACTCCAACCACATCACACTCCACTCCACAAAGTGGCCATCGTAGTGCTGAGATGCAATTCCAGGGAAAAGAGATACCATGGTCCTTGGCTCGACAAAAGTACCTCTTTATGATGCCACAAACTCACAATTGTTCTGCCCGTCTAGCACAAGCCCACACAACAACCCATGTTCTAAGCCTTCTCTTCGATTGTCTTCTCACTTTACACACTGCTTCTAGACTTTCATGGTGAGATCGTGCATCAAACCCCGAGGCTTCTTGTCCACTACTACCCATCAAACAAGAGCTCGATGTCTTGATAGTCCAAATACTGTATATCAGCACTTCCATCAGAGTTAAAAAGAGTTTTGCTATGGATCTGTATGCTTTTCTTCCGTTTATAGCTCGACCTCGACCATCTCCACCTGTCTGTTCTTCAAGGAAAGATCATCTTTATGATATGATGCGTCGAACAACTTACAGCAGGACAACACCGGGAACATGAACTCCAACACTACCGATGCAACCAACACTTCAGTTTCACACATGTTCCACCAATCAGGGGATGTGCATCTTTCATCAAGAAGAGGTGCAATCCACGTCGATCCCTTGGAGATTAAGAAAGCTGGTGCCCCGTCTCATTCAGACTTTAACGAGAGCTTGATTCTTAGCTAAGAATCTCCACAAGCACAATAGTATTAGTGCCTCAAACAAGTTATATCTTTAAGCACTCGAGCAAAACTGGAAGATACGGGTTTGTGACTGACTAATAGCACAAGGCAGGTATATAAAGCAAATTCAACATTCAATGATATTGTCACAGTTCAAATCAAATCATATGTACACAACTGGTGTAACTTTAATATCTATCACCTCTGTGATGAGTTTCACTTCAGAACTACACAAACTGCTTAGAACCTCACTATTTCGCTTCAGCAAACAAAGTGGGTATGCGTCCCAGGTGGCAGTTCACCATAATTCTTAGCTGTTAGAGATCGCCAGTTCCATTTAATAAATCATGCTACAACCAACCACCTGTTAGCCACAGCAGATCTTAAAAAGTTATTTGGCCATCCAAGTGGCTGAGATATTCGAAATACAAATCTGCGAGATATTGCTGAACAATCTTTATCAAGGTACCGATGCTAAAATGTCAGCTTTTATGAGATTACGAAGTCCTACCAAGCATCTCCTGTTTGATTCTTTTCACAACCGCCCTTCATGCTTTATTTCTGAAGGATCTAGAAGACCTTCCAAGACCACAAGCTGATCCAACAAAGCAAGCTTCTCATTTTCTAGAGTTTTCACTTCTGCATCAGCCTCACTGAGTTGGCTGTCAAGTGAGAAGCTTTCTTCCTCCAGCAACAGATACTTGTGTCTTAATGCCCTGTACTCATCACTGGATCCTGAAGGATCAGCCAATGAATCAGGAGCCGCCCTGTCTGTCTGTTGGAAAGATGACGGAACCCCATCTTTATGGCCTTTCTTGGAAACCTTTTGTGGCTTTTTAAATATATGGGTCCCCTCATTTTCCCCTCCATGCTCTCTCTTGATCTGAACTGCACTAGACATTTGCTTCGCTGGTTTCTTCTTTCGTGACTTGGCATTAGTGATTTCTGATGAAATGATTGGTGGGTCTTCCATTTCTAATGGGATAGGATCAGCTCTGTAGAGGTGCGCTTCAGAAGCAAATGACTCTTAGAACCAGAACGAACCTACAGAAAAGAGATATGCATACAATTAGCTTCAAATTAATAATTAGAGCAATATTGCTGAATTCATGTCTGAAAATTGTCTACCACAGTAGACAAAGCAGAATGTTAAGCCCTCTGCTTCTTGGAAGGACAAAATGGCTGTGGTTCAAGTCTCATCCACCGTATTATAAACTAACCATACTATCATATCAAGTCATAACATAGCCAGCTTTTCTACATGGAGGAATGATGCCACGAAAACTCTGGTCTGAAACAGATCAACATAACCAGGGTTTCCATGAGAACTATAGGAAAGTGGAGTTGTGAATATTCCCAAGAAGAAAAATAATATGAAAAGATGTGAATAGCTTCAATTATGTTTGTTTAAGACTAAGTGGTGAACCATAAGAGTGGAAGCAGCGTATCAATATAGGGATGTACCTGGTAAGGTTCAGTTCACGGTTGACCCTAAAACTGTATAGTACCCTTTCTTTTGTACCTCAGAACCAAAACATGAAAACAAAGGTCATAAGAAACAAATTTGCTTTCTGTCTGGTTTGTTGGATTTCAAACCAAACAGATGACTGAAATCTAACCAAGCAGATTTCAACTTTTATTTTCAAGCGAAAACCAACCTGATCTTTGATTAGAACCAGGCCAAGCTGAATCAAACAGCCGGTCCTGTTTGGTTTATTCTTTCTCAATCTGGATGAACAGCCTCACATCATACTTCAATTCTATCCAAGCATTTCATCAAAGATATTTTTCTCGCTAAATAGCCACTATGTGAAAGCTGACTTGAAGAAAAAAATAAACTATTGGAATCTAGAGTCAAGCAAATGTGAAAGATTCTCAAACTATATTATCGATCATACTGTCAAAATAATGGATCTAAGACACAATTGATATGTGAATACTCTTCCATAATGAAACCAACAACCATAAAACATTGCAACCTCTCAACCTCAAAATTTTTTTTCATTATATACACATCCCCATATGTTTCATTAAAGAATTAGTTTTACTGTCAGAAATTTAGTTTCACATGCACAATCAATGGAATACTTAAAAGCAGCCATACTAAAAAAGCATCTTTTAATTCCCCCTGAAGTAAGCCCTGAGGTTATCCACACACAACATCGTAATAACTAGTTGAATGGCACAATAGAGAAAGGCATCAACAAGTCAACTTGAATAAGATGCCTTCCACCAAAGAATTAGTAGGCTTCTCATTATGTCAAGAATCATCCATGCATATAACTTATTTTTCTTCATTCACCATATCCATGGTCACTTCATGATAATCAACAATTCATGAACTGACCTAGAGAACCTAAACGCATAAACTACAAGACCAAATTTTCATGACATACTTGGGTAGAATGATAGATTAAAAGAAGCCCAATGTGAAAGACATATTTACCAAGTCACTTTACCAGATGAAGGGGTAAATGTTGCTCTATAGAAGCAAATTATTTAGTGATATGCCTACTAGTCAACCAAACAATAAATATCAATGCTAAAAAAATTATCATCTTCCCTCAAATAAAAATTATGAAAAATTAGTTGCATTTAGTGTATGCATTATTTGTTTGAAAATGCTGAAAATCCTATTATTCTAGTGCACTGCCAGTACAAAAAGTATCCAATAAAATCTAAGTCATTTTCACATTAATAAACTGAAAATGTGTGCAAAATTTAAATTCACTAACAAGAACAATCATTTTCATAAACTAAAGATTAAATGATTCTAAAGTTCACAAGATTAAAAAGCAAAACCGTCCAAAAGTTTGTGAAGAACACTGAAAAAGTGGGAAGAATCCATTTATAAATCCTTCCTTAACTAGGAAAAAAATATAGCAGCTATTATCATAATCAAAGCCAAAAATAAGAAAATACTGATTTACAGAACAACCTTTGGAAAAAAGAAACAGCAAAGATGTAGGAGTCAAAGGGCTCAATTAAAGGTTTGATCAATGTAGAAATGTGGTGGCAATCAGATGGTTACATGCTTCGTAATTGAAATGTAGGTCTAGGCCAGCATTTATAACTAAAAATGCAGCCCATGCCTTTTTTTTCCAACTCAGTTACACACAAGCATGAAACATGCCGTGTAGAAGAGGTTGCAACAGCCACAGTGCTATGACTTGGTCCTCTTCCTTCATCCCAGAACCATCTCATCGCGTTCATATACATTTTCTTACTGAGACCTTTTACTATTAAGCCATCATGTTCTTTCCTTGAATCAAAGGGAAAGAAGTAAATCAATGGAGGTTAAACTTACTTCCTTTCAGATTGAGGAGCAAATAATCAGAATAAATAAAAAAGAAACCAACTCAAATAATAAAAACTTGGTCAAATGCAAAAGCAACTTGGACAATTTGCAGCTACAAAACCGAAGGAATAGTTACATAAGTGACCTTTTTCTAATCAAGTATGCAAGATTGTCCGTTTAAAGAGAGATGTGAATGCATGAGAACTAATCGAGTAGATTCTATCAATTGTAGGTTTTCTAAAAATTCTCATTAGTTTTATTGCTCAGAAGCAATGGCGATATCTGACATTCAACAGTTTGAGGCATAGATTAATAACCCATATGAAACTAGGCAATATATTAAAGACTAAGTAGGGGAAAAAAAAAGACATCTAGATTGTGGTGTAATATATATGTTACCTAAAAAGTGCAAAGGATAAGATATGCATAGTTCAATACAAGGATAAGGAGCAGCAAAGACAACTACTAAGGGTCATTTTTTATGTAGCTGCCATAATGCAGGTGTTGAACACAATTCTGCTTGGTCCACTTTTTACAGGGCAAATCAAACCTGTATACTACGGCTTGAAATTTTTTCTAACTGAAGCAAATTGTTTTTATTATACAAACTAACCAAACAGACCTGTTATCACAATTTCATGTGATCTATAAAATGGCGTAGCATCAGTTTTCATGTATCATGACAATAAACCTAAAAGACACAACTAATATATATGCTTTGCTGTAAATCATGCAAATATATACTCACAGCGAGTAAATTAAATAATGTCTACAGTTAAGAAGATATATAAGGGCAATCAGGCACAAGGCTCTTTCAATGCAAGATTTGGAAAAGGCCAATGTAGCAGTTTTATGGTGTCAAGGATCCCCTCCTCCTCCCAAATCAAGATATTTACTTGCAAAGAAGTAGCAAAATTTAATACAACTAATTGTTGCAAGCAGGAACTGCTCTTGACAATTAAAGTTGTATAAGTTCAAGTTCTGATGATCTGCACGTAAACATAGCATTCATTGAAAGATGACTAAAATGCTAGGTAATTCATGCACGTAAAACTATCGATGGGACCGGAGACAAAGAAACGAATGGTGCTGGTTGAAAGGAAAAACCCTTTCCGTGCCCTATATATAAAATATAATTGCTTCAATAAAAGATCTCGCAGACAAGCATAAAAAGAGTCTAATCTCCCATTTTGTGGGTCGAGATCCATATCATCAGCACAGCAATATAAAAATGTCAACTTTCACAATTGATGAGTATAGAACATGAAATGAGAAAGGAGGATCCGCGGAATGGAATAGGGAGATGATCAAACCTAAAAATGGAGCGTCTATCATTCCGTCTCTATGTACACAACAACATGAAGAAGGTTTCCACATCCCAGCTCCATCCAACATCCGATAAAGATTTCAATTCCGAGTAAGGACCGCGATAGGGCTTCGACATGAAGAGGTAGAGAAGAAAAAAGGAAGACGAAAATCTCCTATATCCAAGAAAGAGACAAGAAGGAAGCACCTATTCACCACACCGCCGATAGGTGCCACGCTGTCCTTCGTCCCGCCCGTTCGTCGACGGTCTCCATTGCGATCGTTGAGTTAGGTAGGGCGGCGGGGAACGAAGACGGCCATCGCGATGTCAAGATGGGGGCCGCTAGGGCTTGCTTGTATCGCATGCATAATTGGGTCGACCGACCGGACCGCAAAACCGCCCGTGTCAAGTTTAATGACGGAAGCCGGACCGTGCCGGTTTATTGAGATAGCATCTCATATAACGGTCTTCATGTGGAGTGGGAATTGATTAATCTCTAAGAAAATATTAATATATGTTTATTAAATTCAAATTGACTTTCAAGAAAAAAAGCATCTCATATAACGGTCTTCATGTGGAGTGGGAATTGATTAATCTCTAAGAAAATATTTAATATATGTTTATTAAATTCAAATTGACTTTCAAGAAAAAAAAATCAAGATTTTAGGTTTTATCTTCAATTGTGTCCTCGATATTCATATTTTTCTATCAAAGTCATTTCATTTTGTAAGAATACCAAAAAATACTCTTATTTGCAAAAGGATGTCTCCCTTGGAAATCAGATCTTCGATTGAATCAATACAGTGTTAGATTGAACTTGATTATAATATTTGTTTATTTAAAAAACACAATAAACCCATTTTAAAACATCACAATAGAAAATATCTCATTTTTGTATTATCATTGTTTCTCATAAATGAAACAAATATTATATTTTTTAATATAGATGGACTTAATTTTTTAGGTAAAGTGGAAAGTAATCATCTTCTATTTTGAAATATGTCAAGATGTTTATATTTTTAATACAAAATTACTTTAAAACTCTCAAATAAATTAGTTTATAACATCTTATCATAGTGCTTTTAAATATTGAAAAAAAATATTATGACAAGTTTGATTTAACACTTTATATGATGAACATATGGAGTCGGATAGATTCATAACATCAACATGAATTACATAGAGGAATATCTTTTTAAATTATTTTTATTTCATAAATATTCTCTCATTGCTTTAAATATTTTCTAACAACATTAAATCTATTTGGCTAGTTTTAGTTGAATTTCAACAATGAGCTTAAAAGATAAGATGGTCAATAAATTTTTATTATTATTTTGGAAAAAGTTAGGACTCCTTTTTAATATTTTAAAAATAAGGGATATAATTTAAAATATATATAAAACTTGAAATATTTTCAATATCATCACTCATTAATTTTTGTAAAACATACTAAAATAAAAATATATAAATAAACTTTCATCGATAAAAAAGGCATCCCAAATCCCATTGGTTATTCATTTTAAATATATTTTAATTTTATTTTTCTTATTTAAAAAAGGCATCCCAAATCCCATTGGTTATTCATTTTAAATATATTTTAATTTATTTTTCTTATTTTTTATATTATATAAGTATACTAAGTCATGTGCAACCCTTTTTGTCTATCCATAATGAGTTATCCTCCTGAAATCTTTTATTGTCCCTTAAATATATAAAAAGAAGAAGATAAATTATAAGAAGTATTTAACTTAGGATGTTATGAGTAATTTTTTTAATAAACAGATGATAAACAATACAAATCGTAAATATACACTTTATAAGCTCTGAACGGTCACATGACAAAGGGTCCAATATGATTCGTCACGATAAAAAATATTCACAAGTAACCACATGATACTGCTATAAAACAAGAAAACAAACTAACCATAGACACTGTAATAAATTTTCATTCATTATGTGTCACCATGGTAACTCTAAGTGTTGTACCGCTTAATATTTCGTACCATTTTATGGAACTACAAAACCTCTCAAATGATTACCTAAATAATATATTTTAGACAATTTTGCTTCTATATGATGATTATACATAGCCTATGTCTATAGAACTAAAATGATCACAAAAGCTAACCGAAATAGGGTTGCCAAGCCTACTGCAATCCCTCTACATATTATGTAAAACATAAACAAAATCGAAAGGCATAAACATAGATAAACATTATATCGAACACCCTTTATACATATTTGTCCATAACATTCTTCCTCACTTATTCCTTAATGTTCTCATTAAAACTTTAGTAGATCCTACATCTTCTTACTTTATTCAATCTTCAATCTTATACTTTAGTTGTAACATATTTCTTGGCTCCCAGATTTTTTTCGTCGTTATTGTTAAATAGTTAAATTTTGATATACCAATGCTACTTCAACTCGTCAATAACTCCGACTCTATTGAGAGGTCAATCAAGTTGTGTTGATATTTGTTAGTTTCTATAAATTTTTCAGATGAAGAAAAAGACATTTCTTATTATGTGCTACTCTCTCAAACAACTCGCATCGTTTGAACTAGGTAGATGCCTATTGGAGCTTTAACGAGCATTGTCTCGTAAACTTCAAAATATTTTTGAGATTTTTCCTCCTCTATTCCTCTTATACTTAATTATCGCCACAAAGTTCATATTACTTCTGCTTTTCATTGATATTTTATTGAGAAATAAATTTAACAATCTACTTTTAGTAGAATTGATCATCATTGATGAGGATTCAATAACTATTGTCTTCTATTAAGTTTCTTTGAAGGGCCTTTGAATATATAAAGAGTTCATTTGTTAAAAAAAATAAGAGAATTGAGATATTTTGTTTCGCTTATTCTCTTAAAAGTTGAGAAAAAAAAAGAAAGTTAATTTTACTTACCTCTTCGAGGATTGTATTTCACACATCAGGCTAATTATTGTAGGAAAATCTAGTGGTGATATCACATGTGTAGCGGAAGAACATAAAACAAAAAAAATTTAAAATTTTAAAAGATATTCATATCATGTGAAGATTAGTACGTAAAAATTCATAAAATTGAAAATCACGTATGAGATAGTTGTGTTACCTAGGGAAATCGATATCTCTAAATTCCTGCATATATGTGGGAGAGGATGAAGGAGGTTAAGCATCATCCTCTCTAGCGATGATCCATATGACAGGGGTGATTTGCCCAAATCTTCACACTTGTTGGTTGAGGATGAGAAGGGGAGAAGATAATAGGAGGTGACAACCAAGAAACATATTATATGACCATTTGGTTCTTTCCTATTTATAGAGGCTCATTAGATCATGCCCTATTAAGTATTAGATCTCCATCCAACTACTCAAGCCTATTAGATTAGTAGATCGTTATCCAATAATCTCTCATTGACTCTTATTGGATCTCATCCATGGGATCCAATAATTTAAAAACTTATTGGATATCCAATAAGATAGAGGCTCCAACGAATATCTCATATCTAAACCTCTGCTCGTTACAATACCTATTATATGTATGTGACTCTTTGGCCCAATATTGAGCTGGTCGTTTGTTATACAAGTCAGAACTCATTATAGTTTAGTAAATTATTATCTTCATAATAATTTACTCGACTCATCGATTATGGATGTAATAGGCTATTACATCATAATATCTAGATTCTATCACTTAGTAGCTCTCGAAGTCTACCAATTTCATTAAAATTGGCGCCTTATTGTTTGAATATTGAGCCTCTAGTCTTTGAACAATCTCCATTACACACAACTTTCTTTGCAATAACTTGAATAACAATATTACAATATATTTCTTAAGAGTACTTGCCTCCACGTCCCTTTGTCTAATGTCAAGGTCTTTTGATCTCAACTTTGCCTCTACAAATTGAGTCACCTTAGTCCATATATCAATTATTCCATTGATACAAGGTGCACATGTTGTAATTCCCTTCAACTTTGACACCATGCAAGATAAATCCACTTAATTAGAATTAAGAATCAATGGAATGATATGATCTCACTTTTGCCTCTACAAGAATTCATATCATTGACCTCTGTTCAAGGAAAGCTTCATCTCTCCGCTTTATGTTTCGTATTCTATATTAACTCTCTTCATATGGCTTGGACACTTCACCAAGTTCTACTCAAGTTGCTCTGCTCATCGATTTGCATTGAGTTGATGGTAGCTCTCGAGCTCACTATTCCACGGGTTAACTCTAAGTTTGATCTCCACATCAGTACTAAATGTGTCTTTGTTTGATATTACCTAGAGTCACTTCCCTACTTAATTTCGTAATGTGTCCATCAATGTTTTACTTTATGTGAGATCATGTAACAATTTATTGTTGTTCGCTCAATTTATTATGTTTAATGGAGTTGTTATCTTAAGATACCTCTCTCAACATGTATAGTTTGTTACATATGGTTATCCCTTTGGAGAACTATGATTTATTGTTTTGGGATATATATCCCGTCAGAGTAATTTTTCTCTTCACGTTTTTTTTTAAGTTCCGAAGAAATATGATGAGAACAAATGAGATGAGAAGAATATATAATGCATGAATGTTATAATGATCGAGTTCAAGATATGACTCAATGTTGGTAATCGAACTTGATGATATTTAAGACAAATGAGATTATCAAAGATGATACTATACAAAGAGGAATGAGTTGCTTATGAGAAATACACAAATTACTAACTCAAAATAATATACTAACTTATATAGAATGATGGATTATACATGCCCATGATAAAACGATAAAAACTCGACACTTATATATATATATGTATATATATATATATATTTATATGTATATATATGTATGTATATATATATATATACATATACATATATACATATACACATATATATATATATATATATATATACATATATATATATGTATATATATATAACTCGACACTTATATATATATATATATATATATATATTCCGGCTCGCTCGTGCCGTTTAAGGACGTATGTTAGTCTAGCCCCTTTTGGTTTAGAAGTCTCCATCTCCTCCGCGGATCGAATTCATCTCCGTGTCGCCCCATTCCGCTCCGATCGCCGAACGCCGTTAGTCGACGCGGCACGGTCGCCGGATACGCGCTCCAATTGCTCGAAGAAGCAGGGATCCCTACGGATTGGATCGCCGAGCTCGTTCTTGAATTAGGGTTCTCCCTCGTCTGTCGACTCCTTTCTTAGTCAAGGTTTGAATGCTTAAGCTTCCGATTCGCTTCAATTTCAGCTTTTACTGCTCATCCCACCTTTGTGCTCCGGAGCTTGAGCTTTCTAATTGATCGCTTGACTTGTCGACTTCATCTATTTGCTTTGCTGAAGTTTGCTGGTTTGATTACTGGCTCTCGTTAGGGTTCTTTCTCTTCCGGTTGTTGAGAGTTTTGTAGTCATTCTTTGCCAGTTTGTAGTTATAGCTAAGTTATTTGGTTTCTTTTATCTTTCCGGATTTTCAGTTTGGTTACCTTAATGCGGAGTTTCCCTGTGATAAACTGCTCAGCCTTCAGTGCTTCTCTCGTGCGTTGCGCGGAGGGTTTGAGTATCTCCTTTTGTTGGAATCCCGTCTTTTATTCCACACTGTACAACTCTGTGTCACTTGCCACTTCTCTTGAAGAATTATCGTAGGCTTTCCGTCTTGGAAAAAAATAAAAACATATATTTTAAGTTTTAACTTCACTTTTATTAAAAGTTGAACCTTTTGGTCACGAGGATGTAGAATTTATTTCCACTACACTGTTTAGGGATTTCGGTATCGGCAAGGAGATGAGAATGTGCATTTACAGGAACGAGACCTGGAGGTGAACTTTTATGGTTGGTTAAGCATGAAAATGGCAGGAAGCTCGAGGGCAGAGTCAGCTTCGAGCAGCATGGATGGACCAAACTTTGCTGCTACTGCCCATCACAGTGCGCAGCGTGGCGCCTACTCGAGCTCTGGTTTGGAGAGGTCCGGAAGCTTCCGTGAGAGTTCAGAGAACCGTGCTCTGGTTCCTGGACCTGGCGCATCAAGAAACACATCCTTCTCTCCAGAAATACCATCTTTGTCACAGTATTTACCACTTGAGCCATTCTTGATGGGTGAGCAAAGGTATTCTCGCTCTGGAGAGTTAAGAAGAGTTCTAGGTGTTACAGTTGAGGATCACTCATTTGGATCTGCACAGTTTAAGCCACTCCCGCCCATTGCATCTGAAGAACTGAAACGTTTCAAAGCCAGCATATTGGAGTCGTCATCCAGAGCGAGGTATTCTATTTGTAATTCTTCATCTGTTACTTGTCAGTTGGCTCCATTTAATATCTGTATCCATGAAAGAACATTTTGCTTATGCCTTAAAACTAAATTTGAACAGTGCATTCTATCTTTAGACTGTTTTGGGCAAAATCTGTCTTAAAATGACTATATAACTGTTTAACTTTCATACCTATTGGATTTTAAGCATGTCATTGCTTGGTCATGCTGGATAATTGATCTCTCTCTCTCTCTCTTTTGCAAGGAAGCATGATTACATTTAGTTAAGACTTAAGACAATAGAATAATTGTGGTTCCTGATGAAGATATAACTTCTCTTTTACCAGGGATAGAACAAGGTTGTTGCAGGAATCAATTTTCAAATTGGACAAGTATCGGAACATGAGGAAACGACAAAGAACTGATCAATCAAATGAGAAGTCAGGTACCTCAAATCCATTGAAGATGGGAAGTATGATCCATCAAAATCCTGCAGAACTTGCAAGTCCAAGACTTGAGGACAGAGCAAAAAGTTTGATTCCTAATAAACGTATTCGCTCCTCTATGGTGGAATTACGGGTTTGTATTTCTTCTCAAGGTGTCTTCTTGAGAAATGAGTCTTTTGACTTTGCCACTTCTTGGATAGACTATGTTCTAATGCATTAATATATACTTTGTTGACTTAGTATCTTTAACAACCATTAGTTATTCTTTGTCACGAAAAACTGTGCATGCTTTTAAATCTCAAGTTTTGATTCTACTGTCGGTGTTTGTTAAGTATCTGCTATCACTCTGACAATATGCCTGGATGATTTCACTGCTAAATAGAAATATAGTGATCACTTGTTTGTGATCTGTCTTCCTCTCTTTGCCGAGACTTAAATATGAAGTTTTGAGTTGCTCTTTGATAGTTTTTATTTTTTTCTGCATCAGTCAGAAGGTCGTGGTAGTGTTCCGCTAAGGCAAGGTGCGGTTATGGACAAGGATAAAAATGTTCATTTTGAGAAGGATAAATCTATACTTAGGAATTGTAATGGGGGATCAATACCTTCAGAAGATAAAATGCATGGATTTGCACCAGGGGGTGACGGATGGGAGAAAAAACTGAAAAGAAAACGTTCTGTTGGCCTTATCAGAGTAATTGAAAGTGATAGAGACACAAAACAATCAAGTCAACAGCGGGCCAATAATGATCCCCGTCTACGCTCTTCCGATGGCATTGGTATCAGGTAACTATCTTACGGGGTTGCACTGTAAGTAACTTTATTTTGTTATTTGGTTACAGGCCTAGCATCTTTGCTTGAGTAACTTTAGACGAGATCTAGTGTGGGTCATCCTAGTTGCTTTAGAACTTACAACTGCCTTGCTATCAAGGTTGTGCAAAAACCTCGGTCTCTTTTTTATATAGATTAGAAATACTATCAGTATCCAATCTGAGTTCCTTGGAATACAAGACTACAGTGAAGTAGCCATTTCAAAGTATCATGCAAAAGAATTTGATGTGCTTAGCTAGATCTGTAGGCATACAGATTACTAAATACTCCATAAGTTTACAGATTACTAAATACTCGATAAGTTTACAGATTACTAATTGATATTTATTCATGTTGGATATTCTTGGTGCGACCGGGAGAAAGAAATCTGTTGTGTTTGAATTAGAAATTCTCTCTTTTTAATTTGCGGAAAGAAATGGGGTTTTAGTGTAACTACACAACCAAAGGAAAATAGTGGCGGATAGGGTAACCAACACTATTAGACTAGTACAATCAACAACTACGACTCGTGGATCCCTGAATTTTCATTTGTTGTGGGAAGTGTCTAAATGATAATTCAAGATTTATTGTGAATAAATTATGAACTTGTCCACACTGAATCCAAGGAAGAAAGAATGGTTTTCTTAAAAGATAATCCAAATAGTTTTTTTTTTTTGAATAGTGTAGGTGACCCTATAAGTCATAGTGAATTCTTTGGTAGCTTGTACGTGAAATTATTTGCAACCACAACATGGCTAAAAAAATAATTGCATCATCTTGAACCTGTTTGTTGTTTGTATATCACAAATTTTCTATTACATATCAAGAAAATTCTCTTGGGACCTGAAGGTATTTCGTGCCTTTTTGTATTTTTAATTTAATTGCATTTTATTTTTTTCCTCTCTAAACGTAATTCCATTTTAGATTTAATCACTTTTATTGCACTAGATTTGTAACCTGTTTGTATTTAAAAGAAAATCCATGCAGTTTAAGTTTTTAACTCAACCATTGTTTTCTTGTCTCCATTAAAAAAAGAAAAATCTACCATCTTATTATGGCATGTGTAGTGTGATTACAAGGATTGACTTATAGCAGATCTATGGCCTATGGATGAAGTCCATGATCTTAATTTTGGATTTTGGTAGTTCACCATATTTGCAACTTCTGTATATTTTAGGAAGAATGGAGATTGGAGAAAAGAAAAGAGCATGTTTGCAGTGTTAATAACAAGGGCTCTAGCTATTATTGTAACTGAATTAGGGGAACTGCCTAACGCAAGCAGCCAAGGTGAACTTCTGTGAAATAGCATGGGTGATGAAGAGCATCGAGAGAACAAAAGAGCATGTTTGTTTGCTCAAACATGAAAGTTTGAAATTGGGATCTCTTGCTCTTGCTCGTTTTTCTTCTTTGTTTCATAATTTGTGAAATGAGAAAAGAGTAGAAAAGAATTTTAACAACAATTTTTTAGATAAATATTCAAATAATATTTTCCTGTTAGGTCATGCATGATTTTTTAAATATTCGTACATGTTTCTTTCTCTTTTAATAACATGTATAAAGGTTCTTCCAATAAATTTGAATTTCTTTTTCAGACCTGGATTGTCTAGTGGAACCACAGTAAGCAACAAGGCGGATAGCTGTTCCCAACTAAGTGGTGTTGGTTCTCGTGGCACACCCAAGAATGACTTGGATAGTGGCTCTGTTTCAAATGAAAGACGAGAACACTCTGGTGGACTAGATAATGAGCGTAATACTTCTAAAGGAAGCAATAAGTACGTACTATATTGCTTTTATGGACGTATATTCTATTATGAGATAGAAAATCATATCTCCACTCCCCAACTTGTGATTTACATATACATGTTTTCTTATTTTTCCTTTCAAAATTTCTGTTAATTTATAAGTGGCCATAGTGATCGATCTTTATTCTGTTTAGCTACATGAGAGAGTTATTATTTGTTTTTTGTTTACACTGTATGCCATTTTATTCTATGTAACCTTCAGAGACAGAACAGTGTTTTGCTGATAGCTTTTAAGCTATGAACTGCCAAAAAGAAAAAAATAATAATAAATCCCCGTTTTCCTACTTCTAACTCTAGAAACAACCAATCTTCTATCACAGATTCTCACCACCCATCGTTTGCTTGGTGATTTACCCCATTGCTTCACTCCCTCATGCAGGACTTGGTGAAGAAGTTGGAGGGCTTTTTGTTTTTGTTTGTTAATATTTTTCTCCCTTGTGAGCTCTCCATGTTTTTACCTTGAATACTCAGCAAACATAAATTTGTCTTACCCTGTTATCAGGCTAAATATACGTGAAGATGTTCAAGCTGGAAACCAGAGTCCTATGATAAAAGGAAAAGCATCGAGAGCCTTGAGAACTGTTTCAGGTGCTGTCATGAATGCATCTTCAAATTTTATTCTCTCATCTGGAAGCATTGATGGACAGGGGCAGGCCCCTCGCATAAACAAAGTTCAGCCATTAACTGCGACCAACCGTAAACGTTTAATACCTAATGAATCATCGTCACCGCCTGTAACACAATGGGTTGGTCAGCGGCCACAAAAGATCTCTAGAACCAGAAGGGTCAATGTAGTTTCTCCTGTCTCGAATTTGGATGAAGCTCAATTTTTACATGAAGGATCTGCCACTCCTGATGTTGGAGCCAGAATGGCAGTTGTGGATTCTGGTGGGCTTTTGATAACCAGGGGCTTGCCAAATAACATTCATCAGTCAAAACAAAAGTTCGATAATGTCCTCTCTCCTTCTGTATTATCAGAGAGTGAGGATTCAGCTGCCGTGGAGAACAAATTTAAGGAAAAAGGAATTGATAATTTTGAGCTAGAGGATGGTCCACAAACATCCCTTAAGGCTACTTCTGTTTTTCCAACAAAGAAGAACAAGACTCCTCCAAAAGAAGAAATCAGAGATGGAGTTCGGAGGCAAGGCAGGAGTGGTGGAAGAGGTTCAGTACAGTCAAAAGCTTGTTTATCTGTACCAAGACAAAAAATAGAAAATTTAGATACTACTAAGCCACTCAAAAGTGGAAAGCTTGGTTCTGAAAGGAGTGAAACAAGGTTCTAGACTTGCTTGATTTTTTCTGAATTGTAAATCTTCCTCCTTACTTTCTACCTTTGAATTGTATTAAGATTACTGAATGAACTATTTCTTGGTGCAGCAGGATAGGGCGCCCTCCTTTAAAGAAGACTGACAGGAAGGCTTGTGCTCGTCCACAAACTATGAACAATGGTTCCTCTGATATGACAGGTTTGATATTTTATATTCATTTAGTGACACCATTGATGTGCACCTTGCTTTTCTACATTATAGTAGCATCTCATATAGTTAACTTTTGTAGGAGAATCGGATGATGATCGAGAAGAACTACTAGCAGCTGCAAATGCTGCTCGTAATGCAAGCTGTGAGTTCCATCTTAAACATATTTGCTTCCACAGAATATATCCATTTACTCTTTGGCACATGTGTTTTATTTGTCATTCTTACTTGCAGATCATGCCTGTTCTAGCACTTTCTGGAAGAAAATGGAACCCACTTTTGCTTTTGTGTCATTGGAGGATGTATCTTATGTCAAACAGCAGGCTAGTGTTTATGTTGTTATATTCCTTTTTTTTACAATCTTTTCTCTGTTAATCTTATGATGTTAAATTTTACTCATTTAACCCGACCTTGTGTCAGATACATTTTGCTGAGGAGCTAGATGCAAGTTTATCTAACAGGTTTGAAGCTGGCCATGATGTAATGGTACTAGCCACTTTGATTTTCTGTGTATAACTTCTTTTCATGTTTAATTTCTAGGGCTTCCACTTTCTTGTTAGTACTCCATCTTTGAACCTTAAAATCTGTAGGGATTCCTGAACATGAAATAAGTTTATCTTTTATTTGTCATTGGATTCTAGGAAGAATAAACTCTTTTGCAGTTCTAGTTATTTCAAATTCACAACTGTGTAAACTTGGATAAATTTTCTTTGCAGTGGCGTGCATAGGCCCCTAATTCAAGTATTTATCTTTCTTTTTTCAGGAGGTTGTTTGTGATGTGGCATCTTCAGCTCATTCTACTTTTGCTAGAGAGCAAACAAATGCAGTTGGACCAACCAACAAAACTTTTGGGACCCTTTATTCTGTTGATGGGACAGAGAATGTAAAAACATCAGTTGGAAGATTAGAGACCAACAGATGGTATGACAAAATGGTTCCACTGTCACAAAGGCTGCTCTCAGCCTTTATTGCAGAAGATGAGACCGAAAAGCTGGACACTGAAACTCATGGAGAGTTATTCTTACATAGTGATACTAATAATTATATTAACGATCATGCCAAAGAGTTAATGAACATCGATTGTCACTTGGAGCTTGAGTACAAGAATCAGAAAAATAGTTTGGGAGATATTATTCCTTGTGATGAATTTATGGTTTCCAACAACTATAGGCACTTGAATATTCAGAATTTTATGTATGGTTATGAACCATTGGTGGAAAACAGTGCTGTTCTAAGTACAGATAATGGATCTTTATCTGGCTACAAGAAAAACAGTCTTAATCAGTTGCACGTAATGGACAACACCTCTCCTTATGAATGTCAGTTCGAAGACATGTCTCTTGATGATAGAATTTTGATGGAGCTGCACAGTATAGGCCTATTTCCAGAAACAGTGGTATGCATACTTGAGTTTGTCCATATTGTTTATGTTATTTGTATCTTGATGACATAAAACTTTTGTGCAACTATAACTTAGTTAATTGCCTTTTTGCCAGTAGTATATTCGTATATGTTGAAACTATTGAAACAAATATCAGAAAAGAAACAAGTTCCAATATGAGAAAGCACCAAAGGCAAGCATCATTGTCCTAGTTGGATAGTCTCCTTTTTCCAGGAATATCTATTGCTGTATTTTCTTTTTGTTTGAATTTATTGTGTACCTTATGCTAATGTGTCTTTTAAGCAAAATACTTCTTTGTTGTTGGAAATACTTTATCACATACCCTGACAGTTGCAACTCTTAGAAAAATGCACCTGCTAGTCACTGCTAAACCTAGTATGGTAGCATCCAACAGAGTGTTGATTCCGGATGTCATTCATCTTTACTTATGTATGCTTAAATCTGATGCTTTCACTTGCTTAAAGATGGTTTTACCACACTCAAATCTGTGACCCAAGCTATATTTAAGTTCAGGTATGTCTATAATTAAGTTCAAGTATTTTGGAATTACTCCCATTCTTGATATACCCTTGTAATACAAAGGAGGGTAATCAAGAGCCATAATGCCTGACAGGAGCAAGCATTATTGGCTCATATACATATTTAATCAAAAGTTTGCGCAGCATAATTTAAATTGCTTGTCAAAAGCTGTCCTGGAATGTCAGCCCAACAGAGATTGAGCAAATTTATCAGGCAACCCAGAAGATCTGCTGAAAAAAATGACCTCTTGTTGTACTTCAAGCCATGTTAGTCAAAAATCAGCTGGGTCACTGCCCTCCAACTTGCTCAAGATAACAAGCTGTTTCTTTTTATGCACAAATGTAGAGATTCTTGAAGAAACAGCTTCTTTTCCCTTAAAATTGAGAATTGATTTCCTGAATCAATCTTTTATTCTTTGTCTTGTGCGACACCATCAAGTGTTGCTTTAGCCTCAGCTTATAAAGAAGAATTAGCCAAACTAACCTTTGCCCCACAAATCAAACAATACCAGACTTGGAGGACCCCCAGCCCCCATATTCCCCATCTGGGTGACAGGATTCACCAAAATTGACCTTGCCCCATCCAAGCTTAGAGGACCCCGTTTGACTCCAATAAGCTTGAAACTCAGGTTCCGTGAGTCTAGCAAGGTGGCCAAAATGTTATTTGACATGCAGCCAAGGATGATCCTCAAGTTTCATGGGATATGGAATAGTTCAGAGAGATTATGAAGTTGCGTTTATGCATTGTACTTCATATGGAAGCTTTCTGCTACCAAAATCAAAGAGTTGTATTAAACATAATTGTTGTCAATAACAATGGACTAAGTCTCTCTCTCTCTCTTTCTCTCCCTATACGTTTTAGTATTTTCCCATCTTGCCTTTGATGAAAAAGGTGAAGTAATAACTCTGATAAATTTGTGCCCTCAGCCTTTCAATGCATTTACAATTTTGTATTTGAAATAATAGCAGTTGAAAAGCATCTTTTTTCTTTAAGCTTAAATATCTGATGTTTCCTGTTTTAAATTTCCTTACAGCCTGATCTTGCTGAGGGTGAAGATGGAGAAATTGGCAAAGTCATTTCAGAACTAAAGATGAGGCTCTACCAGCAGGTTATTTGTTTGGAATATTTCTGTTCTGATATTGCTATAATAAATGTTGATATAGGCTCTTGTTAAGCTTTTAGCCCTGCAAGATTATATAAACTTGTGTTATTTGTCACCACCCCTCATAAGTAGTCTCATAGTTCACTGAGGAAAATTCTATTTGATACATTGTCATTGCATGTAATGAGGTGCAAAATTAAATTATTGTGTCTCAAAAGCTTGACACGGTTAGTTTCTTTTATCAGAATCTAATGTTGGATGAACTTCTGGTTTTTTTAGTGGTTATTACCTTTGACCTCTTTGTGATCATACTAATGCTAAGCTGTTTTAACAGGTGAAGAAAAAGAAGCATCAATTAGATAAATTGGAAAGAGCAATTCGAGATGCGAAAGAAATCGAAGAGAGGTATGGTTTTCTGGGATCTCTTTGGATTTCATCAGTTACAAGTGCTCCATCATCTACCATGACTAAAGCCTTTTCAATTATTGAAGTGACAGGAAACTTGAGCAGCTTGCTGTGAATAAACTTGTTGAGATGGCATGCAAAAGAATAATGGTAATTACTGCTTTTTGCTAAGGATTTCTCTGCTTGAATAATTGATGCACGTTTTCCTTCATCTTTTACCATCATCCTGATATAAACCCAAGTTGACAGAAACTGTTTAAGGCTTAGCCGATTGCTTCATAGCCAAGTCTCAATTTGCATCTTTATTTGTTATTTTAAAGAAATGTCCCAGCTGCTTCTTAAATATGGTATTACCATGGATGCTATCTTAGTTTCACCTAGGAGAGTAACTGATAGTTGCAGTTAGTTTTCTATACTTCCAGTATGGTATCAAACTCTTCTGCTCTTCTTTCTTTTAATTTTGTGCTAACTTCGGATTCATGAATCTTTACTTGACCTGCGGTGTCCTTCAGTGTCAAGTCATACTGTTGGGTTCTCTGTTCTCAAAATGGTTTACTGTTGGAGCTGAATACAAAGTTATTGGAACCTTTTGTTTGCTTGTTAGATTATTACCTCTGGATGCATGGTAAAATTCTTTTTAATTTTTTGTTCTCTGCTTATGTTTGTGATGTACAGTCAAATTTATCACTGTCAACTTGTAATAATATTGATTGATTTGTGCCTTTGTTGCATTTTACTTGTAACAGTGTCCTGGTAAATGACCATATGTAGTTTTTAGCTTAAGGTTGATCTATGGTTTAGAGTTAGAGAGTCTCTTTTGTTGTGCCCTTGCAGTGTCATAACACCAATTTTAGTGGTCATCCTAATCATGGCAACAATAAAAATCTTGTCACATGATCTAAGTCATTGTTCATAAGTTGTTTGAATAAGAAAATATTGGGATACTATAACTAAACAATCTATGTTATTAACCCTCAATCTCGCTGGCTGTAGAGTGCAGTTATAGAATGAAGTCACTGTACACTTTTAATACCATTAGCTATCTCTGAACATATTATGTACATATTTCTGATTGATATACTAACCATTAGCTCCATAGCCATTGAGCTGCTTATGAATATCACCCTTGCATGGGCATTTCTTTATGTTATCTGGTGTTCAGTTGAAATGTCTTAAAGACCTGTTGCCTTTCTACAGGGTGGTCGTGGTAGTTCAAGTCATAAGAGTGGCACCACTAAGGTTTCAAAACAATTAGCATTGGCCTTTGGTAAGCGAACAATAGCCAGATGTAAGAGATTTGAAGAAACAGGTCGAAGCTGCTTCAGTGAGCTAGCTATTCGGGATGCAGTCTTGTCAGTGCCCTTACACATTAAACATTCAGATAGGTCTCTTAATCATGTGGAATCACGGAGCAATCAACTTGGCACTCGAGCATCAGGTATATAATTTGATTGAGTCTCCTTATAGAAGCATCGATTTACATCCATCTGCAGTGTGTTCTTATAAATGACATTTTTTATATAATTCTTTGTCCCATTTCATGTTTAATTAATCTCAGTGTAACAAGACGACAATTTATTTGTTATTTTTTTATTAGTAGTGTCAGCGGCTGGCTAGCTTGCTAGCCCAATAGCTCCACCCTGCTTTTAACATGTGGTCTCGCCCGGGGCTGAAATTCTTGGTCTATCTGAAAATGGGAATTGGAGATTGCATGTGGTCTGACCAGCTGGGGTGGTATATATAGTGCCAATGTTAATGGATTTCATATTATCCAAACAGATGTCTGCATAACACCTCTTTCATGTTGTAAAAAGTACATTTTAGCACATGCTTTTGCCCTTTAGAAAATATATTTCATCTATCTGCATATATTTAGATCTTTGGCTCTTAATATTACTGGTTTTGAGTAGTTCGTGGGCCTCAAGAAAAAACGTGCATCCAGCTGTGGTCTGACAAAGCCCAACCTGGACCTGTCCCATGGATGCCCTAGTTATTGCCAAAGAATTTTCATCATATACTACCATGAGGTTTTTGTTCCTGTATCTGTTTAACTGTAAAGCAGCTTCTGCTACTTGGCTTTCAGGTGTAACCTTTAGAAAATATATTTCATCTATCTGCATATATTTAGATCTTTGGCTCTTAATATTACTGGTTTTGAGTAGTTTAGTTCGTGGGCTCAAGAAAAACGTGCATCCAGCTGTGGTCTGACAAAGCCCAACCTGGACCTGTCCCATGGATGCCCTAGTTATTGCCAAAGAATTTTCATCATATACTACCATGAGGTTTTTGTTCCTGTATCTGTTAACTGTAAAGCAGCTTCTGCTACTTGAGTAGTTCGTGGGGCCTCAAGAAAAAAACGTGCATCCAGCTGTGGTCTGCCAAAGCCAACCTGGGACCTGTCCCATGGATGCCCTAGTTATTGCCAAAGAATTTTCATCATATACTCCATGAGGTTTTGTTCCTGTATCTGTTTAACTGTAAAAGCAGCTTCTGCTACTTGGCTTTCAGGTGTGAGTAGTTCGTGGGCCTCAAGAAAAAACGTGCATCCAGCTGTGGTCTGACAAAGCCCAACCTGGACCTGTCCCATGGATGCCCTAGTTATTGCCAAAGAATTTTCATCATATACTACCATGAGGTTTTTGTTCCTGTATCTGTTTAACTGTAAAGCAGCTTCTGCTACTTGGCTTTCAGGTGTAACCTTTAGAAAATATATTTCATCTATCTGCATATATTTAGATCTTTGGCTCTTAATATTACTGGTTTTGAGTAGTTCGTGGGCCTCAAGAAAAAACGTGCATCCAGCTGTGGTCTGACAAAGCCCAACCTGGACCTGTCCCATGGATGCCCTAGTTATTGCCAAAGAATTTTCATCATATACTACCATGAGGTTTTTGTTCCTGTATCTGTTTAACTGTAAAGCAGCTTCTGCTACTTGGCTTTCAGGTGTAACCTTTAGAAAATATATTTCATCTATCTGCATATATTTAGATCTTTGGCTCTTAATATTACTGGTTTTGAGTAGTTCGTGGGCCTCAAGAAAAAACGTGCATCCAGCTGTGGTCTGACAAAGCCCAACCTGGACCTGTCCCATGGATGCCCTAGTTATTGCCAAAGAATTTTCATCATATACTACCATGAGGTTTTTGTTCCTGTATCTGTTTAACTGTAAAGCAGCTTCTGCTACTTGGCTTTCAGGTGTAACCTTTAGAAAATATATTTCATCTATCTGCATATATTTAGATCTTTGGCTCTTAATATTACTGGTTTTGAGTAGTTCGTGGGCCTCAAGAAAAAACGTGCATCCAGCTGTGGTCTGACAAAGCCCAACCTGGACCTGTCCCATGGATGCCCTAGTTATTGCCAAAGAATTTTCATCATATACTACCATGAGGTTTTTGTTCCTGTATCTGTTTAACTGTAAAGCAGCTTCTGCTACTTGGCTTTCAGGTGTAACCTTTAGAAAATATATTTCATCTATCTGCATATATTTAGATCTTTGGCTCTTAATATTACTGGTTTTGAGTAGTTCGTGGGCCTCAAGAAAAAACGTGCATCCAGCTGTGGTCTGACAAAGCCCAACCTGGACCTGTCCCATGGATGCCCTAGTTATTGCCAAAGAATTTTCATCATATACTACCATGAGGTTTTTGTTCCTGTATCTGTTTAACTGTAAAGCAGCTTCTGCTACTTGGCTTTCAGGTGTAACCTTTAGAAAATATATTTCATCTATCTGCATATATTTAGATCTTTGGCTCTTAATATTACTGGTTTTGAGTAGTTCGTGGGCCTCAAGAAAAAACGTGCATCCAGCTGTGGTCTGACAAAGCCCAACCTGGACCTGTCCCATGGATGCCCTAGTTATTGCCAAAGAATTTTCATCATATACTACCATGAGGTTTTTGTTCCTGTATCTGTTTAACTGTAAAGCAGCTTCTGCTACTTGGCTTTCAGGTGTAACCTTTAGAAAATATATTTCATCTATCTGCATATATTTAGATCTTTGGCTCTTAATTGCATAGTTGGATAATATGGTCCATGATTCGTCAAAGAAAATGATGATGCCATCTTTACAAACCTACCTCTGCATGGAATAGAATCCATCGATGAACTAGATGTTGCCGAAGGGCTGGGCGGACAAGGGCAGGATATTGCTTCCTGGTTGAACGTTGATGAAGATTCACTACAAGATCATGATCTGGTGGGCCTGAAATTCCAATGGATGACCTTTCAGAATTGACATTGACCTTTAAGAGAGCACACCTTCTCTGGATATCAAACAATCTAGGTCAGGTAAGAGTTCTCCTGTTCTTATACCTAACAAATCAAATTATGTACCTCTTGGCAGTTAGAATCTATAATAGGCCAGTCTATTCTTTTGTATACCTTTTCAGTCTTGCAGATCCCAGGTAAAGAGTTCTACTGTATTATCCTAACAAATTCAAATTATTACCTCTTGGGCAGTTAGAATCTATATAGGCCAGTCCTTCTTTTGTATACCTTTCAGTTCTTGGCAGATCCCAATTGTTTCTGACCGAGGATTGTTCATAGTGGCCAAAGTACAAAATACTTGAGAATTTATATAGAATGTATATTATTTCAAAGTGGTATTGTTGTCTCTTTTTCTTACTTCATTTCTTGGTGGACTATACTGTAGTTCTATTCAAAATAGTGCACATCTTGAAACCAAGTTCATTCATTTCCAGGTTCTTTCAGCCTCTTCTTATAAGTAAATTTGCAAGCTACTCTCAGCATTGTATATGACAGGATTTTGCCATTGCTACCTTAGCAGAGAAGGTGATGGCTGTATTTCATCATGTAGGACACTTTTGGCTACAAGCATTTATATGTTGTGAGAAAATTTATATTGCGTTATGTATGAACTTGCAAAAAGTATAACTACTGTAGTTATTACTCACATGTTGTTAACACTTGCTTTGAGAAGCACATTAATGCAGCCACTCGACTTCTCTTTCTTTGAAGACTCGAGCCATGCAAAATTGAGAAGCACATTAATTCACCCAATGTAATGCAGCTGATGCGAGGGCCCACATGAACCTTTAACTCTGATGTGAGTGATGATTCCACGAAAATATCAGATTAAACGCTTCCACACCGTTGGTTCACAACTGCCCCTGATGCCGCAGCAGCCTCACGTCCTGCCTTCCCTTCCTCGGGCGAACGCAGCCACACACCTCAATCAAATGACCACGTTAAGTTTCCGCCCGTCATATGAACCAAACATACGACGTGTTCTCTCCACCCTCACCCGCATAATAATCTCCCCTCGCCCACCTTTGGTGACCCCCCACCAAACCACTAGTTCTTCGATCACCCCCTCCGATCTTTTTAGCTTCCTCCCAACCCCTCGCATTCATGAGGGGGAGGAGGAACTAAGAAGCCACCTTGGCTTCCATGGTTCCAGTGGATCCACCGAAACCAGATCGTACGCAAGACGCAGAACCCCGCCGCGAGCTGGTGGTATCATCCGACGATCCTGAGATGAAGAACTCGGAGCCAAACGTCGGCTCCTCGACAAACGAGCATGTCACGGCGGAGATCACCAAGGAGTGCACCAACTCGGGCGTGGTCGAAGAGAGCGGGCGAGAAAGGCTGAGGCGGCACAGGACCGAGATGGCCGGCCGGGTCTGGATACCGGAGATATGGGGCCAGGAAAGCCTGCTCAAGGATTGGATTGATAGCTCGGTCTTCGACCGGCCGCTCGTCCCCAAGGGCTTGGTGTCAGCCAGGGAAGCCTTGGTCGAGGAGTGCCGTCGGACGAGCTCAGGCTCGCGGAGGATAAAGAATCCATGCTAAGTATCTCCCTCGATCTCCCCCTTCACTGTCGTGCTGAATGAAGAACAAAGAGCATGAGGGTGATTACGTAGTCGTATAGTCTGTTTGTTTAATGGCATCATTGGAAAGAGTCCTGTATTTATTTATTACATATGCGTTTGTTGCTTGAGTAGTAGCAGAGATCTCGACGTGGTGTTCTGCTGCAAGTTTGCATCGAGACATTTGGTTGTGTTGTAAGATTAATGGTGGTATTTTTCTGTAATGATATCTTCGCTGAGACAACTAAGAAAAGGGATCGATTGTGCAAACAATTATACGCTGTGGAGGTTCCTGTGAGAATTTAGAAAAGCGTGGTATTGATATGAAAGATAGCCAAAATAAGGGTCAGAAAGAACCGAAGGAAGTCATCTGGGGGCTTATGTGAGAATTCATCGACTTATAGTGCTAATATGACAAAGAGTCATAAAGAAGGGTTAAAACGGGGGCGGGGGGGAAGGCGAGGAAGTCTTGCGCGATTGAGGAGAAGTCTTGCACGATCCTATTTGGGTTCTTTCGATTTAGCCATGGATGCGACGACGGCGAGGAGAGGCCGTGGAGGCGGCGTTTGGGAGGGGCTTTACCGTGTCCTCATGCGCCGGAACTCCGTCTATGTCACCTTCGTCGTTGCCGGCGCCTTCGTCGGAGAACGGGTTTGTTCCCCTTCCTCAACCTGCCGTATAATTTGTGATTTGTGCTAGGGCTTCGATCTTTTTGAGTTTTTCCTATTTAATTTCTGCTCATTCGAGGATGGTTAGGGTCTACACATCTGGTTCTGATCTCGAGGCTCGATTGATCTCGGTTTAGATGCTATTTTGCGTTGTCACGCTTGCTGTTGGTTGTTCCCAATTACTATATTCTCTATTACGGTAGTTCGCCAGAGCAATCAGAGCCATGGATTTCTCTTTTTCCGTTTGATTCAATTTATGCACTTGTGGTTGATCATGAAAGCCAGTGAAATCTTTGCAGAAAAAAAGGTGGGAAGGCAATGGGATCACCGACTGCGTGAACTAACATCATCATGCTTATTTGATTCATTTTCTTGAGCAGAAAGATTAAAAAGGATTTTCTTGGGAATTAAAAGAGATTTTTTTTTTTTGAATGGGTCTATGATGATCAGTGACTGACTATATAGTGATTGGCCAGAGTTGATATGGCTTTGCTTGAGTTTTGTTGTTTATGGTGATTGATATTTTGTTCTCCTTTTTACCGTAGGAGACACCTTGAATACTTTAGCTGTACTCACAAACTGATTATTGTATGCAGATCGTCGACTATGGTGTTCACAAGCTGTGGGATTATAATAATGAAGGGGTAATGTATCAGAACCATGCATCTTGAGTGACTACTTTTCTTGTTGTTGTTTATCCATTGTGTTCTACCTATACGGTTATATACGTGATATTCAAATAGTTGGCATCGCGAGGAACGGTGGTTGTATTAATTATTGTGAAACCTATTTCGATACATGAAACTTCTTTTCTGTGTACAATGATCAGACATGATCTCTGGTACATATGTAAGCTGATGTGTTTAGAGGGACTAATGATTGAGATGGGTATTACAGTGTCATAGGTAATATGTATCTCGCAGTGACTGAACATTGAGATAACTCACATCACGATGATATTTCTGGAAAGAGTGCAATATTCAGTTTATGAACTATTCAGTCAGGATAATCTTAATATAAACAGAGAGGTGCATGAGAAAAATAACAGATTTTGAGAATAATGTGATAGACATAGATTAAGAAACCTGATACTGTGCTTATTGGATGGAAAGAATATGATCTCGAAGTGAAAAATAATTGCATATATTTGAATCAAGGAGTTCTATTTTGGATTTCTAGATTGCAGTTTATATTGGAAAACTTCAGTACCTTATAATTTCTGCTAGGAATTTGAGAAACTATTGAAGAGGCTTAAGGAAAGTAGCACCACTGGATGTAGAAGTCACTAAATCTGGAGATGTTCAAAATCAAATTTAGAGGAAGTAGAAGAATCTAATTCTATGTGCTATTGCATGGTGCAGTAATGTAGGAAGAATCAAATTTAGAAGGGCATCCTAGTTTAATATCTGTCAAGAGGATCATGACTTATTGTTGTCGATCCCATTTCATATATGGTGGTTAGAGATGGACTAAGTATATTCTGATTCTTGACTTTGAGAAACATCCTAAAGTTTATTGCAAAGGTTTAGGACAGGCATGACAAAATGATCATTTGTTTTCCTTCATGTAATGAAGCATTTTTGTGTTGGTTCTTATTGAGCTAATCAACTGCCAAGCAATGAAATTATACAGCGGATCATGTTAAAGCTGTTTGCTTATCTGGTACTTTTTTTAGACTGCCTTCAAAAAAATCATGCTTTTCTATGATGCTTTAAAAAATAAAAAGAAAATTGGACCTGAAAATGCAGATCAATATGATTCATTTTGTCTTATTAGGAGCTTTTCCTATAGGTTGATATGTAATAAAGGTTTTAAGGCTTTTTCTCTTTTGTATCGTCAGCATGAGCATAGTTGCATGTAGTAATATAGGCTTTTTGACCCACCAACTAATTGATTATGATTTCAGGCAAGTACCTGTTCTGCCAAGCACAGGCCAACCCTTTTAGAGGGTTGACATTAAGTTGATAGGCAGTCATGTGATTTTGTAAAATTCTTTGACATCAAGTAGTTGAAAATTTCTACTTTCTGCTCTTTAACTTCTGTAGTTTTGTTCTTCCAATTAGGTTTGTTCCTCTTAGTATATATACCTCTAATCTTACACAAGTTATGATTTGTTATAAATTGGTCATTCAAAAGGTAACTATAACAGCCACAACCACCTTAGAAATGATAACCTAGCTTTATGTTTCTATTGAGTTTTGTGATTGTTTCTTCAATAGGAATGTAAGTTTATTATAAAGAGAAGAAACATGGTAATCAATACAATTTTTTTGTATAACATTAGCTCATAGCCGAGGTGGAACTTCCAAAGAAGTGGTGGATTGCCCTCAGGTGGATTAATAGAAAATTTTTGTTCTTTTTGCCTATTAGTCAGGTACCTCTATTCTAGAGTGTCCTCTACAACCTGGTGGATTGAAATATTAGTCTGGTAGTGGATCATGGAACACTTTTTTTTTTTTCTTTTTGTCTTTTGACTTGGAAATCAAAATCAGGTTGATAACATTATTAGTTGGTGCGTTAATTCTAGAAACAATAATGCTGATTGTGCCTTTTTTTCCACTGCAGAAAAAATATGAGGATATTCCAGTACTGGGTCAAAGGCAATCAGAATGATGTGTCGAGCCACAATTCCATTTTATTATCGTCTAGGAGCTTATGTCATGTTCTACAGCTTCTAAAAACATCTTATGTTGGTCTCTGAATAACGTGCCGTATTCAGTTCGGTGATAATGTGTTTTTGAGCTTTAAACTACTGTTGTGTCTCGTTTTGCTCCAATGAGAATCCAAATGATTTTTAGGTTTTGTGGCCTTGCATGAGAACTTGTTTGTAAAATGCTATTCAGCTGAACTGAATCAACCCTTCAAACATTTCCAGGGTGGGGAGTCATGATTTCCGGGGGTGGTTGGATCCATGAAATTTTAAATAGCATTGTCCAAATCTATCTATTTGGTTTGAGTTGTGTGTGTATTTTGGTTGAAGTTACTTGTGATTTTGTAATTGCATCTACTTCTATATAGTATTTGTTGATACATCTAAATGGTTAGTGTATTATTCTTAATTAAAAAAAGTTATAAGATTGGAACTGAATGCTTATTTATGTATGTAATTTTTATCTTGTAATCGTTTTTTTCTTTCTATTTTGCACCAATTTAAAATTTTATTGTGTTGATTGGATCGGCCGATCGAACAGAAAAAATAATAAAGAACAAAACCACCAACCGATTTAACATTTTTATTTATAAAAAATATTTAAGATTTTTTTAAAGAGGATTTGGGTCTTTTTATTATAAGAATGCAAGAACAAGTGCATCATCCATTCAAAAATGCAAAATGTTCAATCCATATCATTCTCTTTCATAATATTTTAAAGTTTATTTTTTTTAGTTTTTATTCCATAAAATAATGTTTAGCCCAAATATTAAGAATCACAATAAGTGTGTTAGCTTGTATACATATATAGTAATTCTAATAGTCGGGGTAAAACTGCAGACTCATAACAATGGAAGAATCGTCCTCTTAGCCCAATTCTAACGTGGCCCATTAACAGCCCAGATAGGGATGTGGCCACCGATCCATTTTAATCGTCGGATTTGAGAACGCAGCCCGAGCCCTCAGACCTGCTGTTTCGTCGGCGTCCACTGCGCACTCTTTCCTCCCCTTTCGATGATCACCTCTGCCGCTCCAAATCAGCAAAAGTTCCGATTCCTTCAACGAATGTAGCTGATCTCAACTCCCATCGCTCGGTAATCTCTCGCGTCGTCTTGTCTCCGTTTGATCCTGTAGTTTCTTGATGTGCAAATTGGATGGTCTTTTCCCTGTCATCGAATTGTTCTCCCTGATTGATCGCTGTAAATCATCCTATTTATCTTGTGCCTTCATGTGCTCTTTGGTTGGATAGAAAGTGACTAGAACATTTGTACTTGTTCTTCTTCTTCTTGATATGGGCCTCTATGAGTATGGTGTTTCATCTACCAAATGTTTCCTCAAAGTGGTTGGTCATCTGAATTGTGTGCCTGTCAACGCTGATGTCAACAGTATTATTTCGTTTGAAGGACTTGAGTAGGTTTGACTAGGTTCTAATGCGGGAAGGATGCTTAATTGACTTGAAGCTAATTGTAATTACCACCCATTGCTTTTCGATCCATTCAACCGAGAACACTACTGATTTACCATAAATCATGAAATTTTGTGGTCTTATTTTCTTTTACAGCAAATTTTGCACTCAAGTTTTTGATTGAAAACTTGAATTCATGGTTCTTTTTACTGTATTTGAGAAATGGCCCTAAGGAAAAATCACAATTCCAAATATTTAGAAACTCAGGTGCAGCAATATCATTGATTTTAGTACTTATAACATCCCATGATTTGAGAAAAACTCTTGTTACATTTTATGATCTTAGTGTTCAAGAACTTTCTTCATCAAAGGGCACACAAGGTAATGTATACACTACTAAGTAGCATTTCTCTGATTACCTCATACTAAAATTCGTTGGAATTCTAACAAGAAAGTAGGTCACACATACTAAAATTCGTTATTATCTGTCTTCCGTATGTGTCGTGCTTTCCTTGATATTAGCGTTCAATATCTTGTCTCCTCTGCCTTACTGATAGACTCAAAAGTAATTTTAGCTGCTCATACTTTGCTATAGTGTTTATGTTCATAAGATCTAACTTATCTTGGTTGTCTGCTGAACACTACCTTCCTTCTCTATTCAGGTTGGGATTGGCAATGTGAAAGACTTAACAATAAAAATGCACAGGTAAAGTTAAATTATGGGAAAAAATCTAGGTAGCCAATCCTAATTGTTGGGATATTTAAGACCAGAACTGATTTCTTATACATGTTGCTGCTGCAATTGCAATTTTCATACGGACATGGTTCCAGATGAAGTTCAAAAAGTTGTGATGACCCAAAACATGGGTCTGCTGTATAATTTTTACATATATTTTTTTTTCTTTCGGACATTCTTATGAAGATGTTTTTTGTTGTTAATTTGGGAGTGATATTATTGCCTAACGAGAATGTTATCTCATAAGTTTAGTACTCTCTTTGTCTCCTTTACCACTTTTGTTGGTCCCATTTCTATTGTGACTTCTACCTATCAGTTAAGTTTAACTCCTCACTGAAACTATTTCTGATACCCGAGTGAATTGAAGATTGACTACTTCCAAATACTAGTAATTAATATAAGCTTGGCCTTTTCTTGCATGTGGTGACCATAAAAACTGAAATGATGGAAGAACCTGCAAATCTTTACTGCTTATTGTTATATTTCAGTAAAATGAGATACATAAGCCAATAGTCGAGTAAGAGTATAGCACACTTTTGGGAAAGCAATCGAAAGAATGATGTCACCAGAATGCTTCTAATGATTGACAGTTTTGGATGTGTGTGATGCCATGGTGACTATGCATCCACAGTGCTTTTTCTAGGTTATTCCAATTTCCCTTTTAGCTTATAAAAATTATAATATTAAGCAATGATGTTTAAATATCAATTGCTTGTGGTCTGCTTCAGCTGTAGTATTTTGCTCGTTTAACTTTGATCAGTTGTTCTATGATGATTATGCTTTCATTTTCAGGCTGCATGCCCTACGCAAGGCCGATAGCAACAGTACTAGGTACAAATCTATTGCAGATTTACACATCTGGAAGCAACATTAGAAAGAATTTTCACTCCGCTATGGTGATCATGAGGTCTTCATCTTTCTTTTGCTTGAAAAGCATCTCAAAATCTTTCACACACAGGTCATTAATCTCCTTCAAGCATCTCCAGCGGATGTTTACAAGGTGAACCACATTGGACCAGAGGGAAAAAGGGCTCAAGATCGTCCCACCACATGATGGTTATATCCTGGATTCTGCTGAAGCTGGAAGGCTTGAAGATCCCTTACACTTTCCATTTCGGAGCTTGTTCTGCATGTGCAGGCTTCACGGTCTCAGGTTCTGTTGACCAGTCCGATGGTTCCTTCCTCGATGGAACACAGACTGGGACATGTGCTGACATGCATCTCATATCCGACCTCCTACTGTCATTTACACACAGGGAAATGGAGCTCCACGGATCACTCTGCATGTGCCAATGGTGCTTTAGCATATCTGCAGCGGAAAGTGAATGGTTAGTTTTGTGAATCAACCTCTTCCATTTAATTTCTCCTCTTTAGAATGCGCTAGATGCGAAATGTTGAATGCTACATGTTCATATGATGCAATAACTAGTTATGTCATGGTATTTGCATCTTGGCTCCACAGGCATTTGGGATGACCGTGCTGTCGCATGTTCATCCTTGAAGAATATTGATCACATTCACCGAAAGAAGGCATCACAGAATCCAATAATTGGAGCGCTTTGTACAAGCAAGCGGATACAGTTGGGAATAAAGCTGCCGCAGGTGGAAGATTATAATAAGCATGATAGGGGGAAAAGAAGGGACCAGGTGAGCGCAGTGGTTCTCTTGCATGCTTTTTGTTCCTGTTGTTTAACGTGACGCGAGATCAACATCCATACGATCGTAAAGAGGGAGACGATAAGGGTCGTGAACCGAGATAAACATGAGCTGTTGTGCTGCGGTATAGACAAGACTCTTCATCCCATCTGCACTTCCCAGGTTTATAGTTCTTGAGAGCCAGTTGGTGCAGCTTTATTCTCATTTTCATATTTGTTCCCTTTATTGATGTGGTCTTTGCGGTATAAAATGCAGGACTGCTACGTGATGAGATGCAAAGATTGCAGCCACAAGACATCATAAAGTCAAAGACGGGAAAGGGTGGGGGAATAAGATGAGAAGCGAAGGCCACCGAGGGCCCGAAGTGGAAAAGCTTCATGGTGTTGACGTCGGTCTCTTTCTTATCTCTAAAGAACCCCTAAACATAAATATCACGTAAAGGCCCAGCAAATTTCTTATTACCAGCCACATTAGTAGCAGTCATTCTATTAGTGTTAATACGTCTTTTTGTGCGTTGACAGTGGTGGCGCACCCGTCGCGGGGCCCAAGAAGGGCCGAGAGACATCATCATGGGCCCGGGAGTGAGACTTTGGTGCTGGAAGTCAGAAGAAAATTTGGAGCGCCAGGTCGTGTCCCCCATGGGGCGTCACCCACCTCGGAAGCTCGAGCTGATTGAATCAACTATTGTGGGTCCCAAGGAATGACCGGGGTCTTCAGCGTGGAGCTTCGGAGGAACTTCGGGTCGTCCGCGTGCACTCGGCAGCGGTACGCGGGGTGTTTACGTGGAGCCGCGTCAACGCTGTGCCACCGACACGTTGCGGTGACGCGGCCCCTCATGCGGGTCTTAAATGACTAATTTGCCCCCGAATCAATGCGAGAAATCGACGAACCACGCGATTGCCCAAGGATGATACGTGTCGCTCTCGGATTCCCAGACCACGCAAGCCACATTTCACTGTCCCCACAAGATGCTTTTAAGCGGTCGAGGGCATGGCGAGAGGGTGGTGGAGCGCAGCAGCGGCGGCAGCAGCAGCAGCAGCAGCGAGGAGGAGTTGGCAAAGCGATCGAGTTTTCGGATCCGTCCAACATATTCGAATCCAAGGGAACAACAGCAAGCCGACGGCGAGGACGGTAATGGCGTCGCCGAGCTCCTGCTTGCACGTCCTCCTCCTCCTCCTCCTCTTCTCAGGTTAGTATTTGATCCACCCTCTCTACCCTTCTTTCATGTTTTCAGATTCGTTACAGCGAGCATTTGGTGACATCCCTTCAGTCTTGGCATAGATAAAAGAGGTGCAACAATAAGGATGAGAAGATGACTATTCGTGAAGAATTCTCTGATTCTTTGATCTTGCACATAGTTAGTTTCCAACCCCATCTTCCTGTTGAAATGAAAGAGAGGCAAAAGAACACATTTTTTTGGTGCTAAAGGAGATTAGTTTAGTGGCGGAGTAGACAAAACCACATGGCTTCGTGTGTGCCGGCGAGTGTAGGCTTGTGTGGACCAGGTTGGCAAAGTCGCTTTTAGTACTTACACCAAATGCTCGGTGGCCTCTCTGTAGATCCAAACTACGGGATTCAGTTGGATATGGGTGTTATATGCGTCCTATTTTTAACTCTTCCCTCGGTAGTTAATCGGGTATTCGTTGCAGATCGAATCTAGTACTAAAATATAATTGAACACATGAGATAATTAGCAGTTGTTGGCTTCTTCTTCGTCTTTACAGGTCAAGTCATCCGAGTAGTTCTGAGCATGGCGGTGGGCATCAACTACGGGCAGATCGCGAACGACCTGCCGTCCCCCGGTCGAGTCGCGAGCCTCCTCCGCTCCCTCAACATCAGCCGAGTGAAACTGTACGACGCGGACCAGAACGTGCTCAGCGCCTTCCTCAACACCGACGTCGAGTTCGTGATCGGGATCGGCAACGAGAACGTGTCGGCGATGACGGACCCCGCGGCCGCCCTGGGATGGCTGGAGCAGCACGTCCTGCCCTACCTCCCCTACACCAAGATCACCTGCATCGCCGTCGGCAACGAAGTGTTCAAAGGCAACGACACCACTCTGATGGCCGACCTCCTCCCCGCCATGGAATCGGTTCACCAGGGACTGGTCTCGCTCAGCCTGGAGACGAAGGTGAACGTCACCAGCGCCCACTCCTTGGACATGTTGGGGAACTCCTACCCTCCCTCCGCCGGCTCCTTCCGCCAGGATCTCGCCGTCTTCATCCAGCCCATCCTCAACTTCCACTCCGTCACCAAGTCGCCCTTCCTCATCAACGCCTACCCTTACTTCGCCTACAAGGCGAACCCTAATGCAGTCTCGCTGGACTACGTCCTCTTCGAGCCGAACTCGGGAGTCGTGGATCCCAACACCAATCTGAACTATGACAACATGCTGTACGCCCAGATTGACGCGGTTTACTCTGCCATCAGGGCGTGCGGGCACGCCGACATCGAGGTCAGGATTTCTGAGACGGGGTGGCCATCGAGAGGTGACAGTGATGAGGTGGGAGCGACACCGGAGAATGCTGCAAGATATAATGGTAATCTGCTGCAGAGGATAGGGATGAGCGAGGGCACTCCTCTGAAGCCGTCGGTGCCGGTGGATATATATGTGTTTGCCCTGTTCAATGAGGATTTGAAGCCTGGGCCGACCTCGGAGAGGAACTATGGGTTGTTTTATCCTGATGGCACTCCCGTTTATAATGTTGGTCTGCATGGATATCTTCCACCCATGTCGCCGTCATCGTCATCGTCGCCTTCGAGGTCGGCGGTGAGTGATCCGTGTCCTCTGATTCCATGTAAGATCATGACTTTTGATGTAAGCATTCCTCTCCTGCAGATGATGATGCCTGGTTTGAGAGCTTTCGTGTTCGTGGTGGCAGCTTTGATCTTGGCCTGGAAGTAGCTGCTTCTGTAAGCGGCGGGCGGAAGTGGATGGGGCGGTAACGGCTGAGGATATTGCCACCTGGGGGGAGCCGATGGTTTCAGGTAATGTGAGCTGAGATCATCAAAGCACTTCGTTCTTGATTTGGTTTCACTTTCAGATTCGATCTTACACTTCGAGCTGGCATTGTCTGTACAGGTTTGGCAGATCCTTTGTGCAGGTTCGGTGGGTCCGGGATGGATGAAAACACCACCAAAGATTCTTTGTTGGCAATAAAAAAGAGAGAACATGTAAAGTTAGCTGCCCATTTGATCTGTAAGAAGAGAACATTTAGCGAAAAGTTGTGTAAGAATACTAACCTGTGATCAAACTGATTGATGATTGTTTACTTGTATGGTGCCTGTGGTCAAAGTAACCAAATTCCTGTTAGTTTCTTCATTCATAAGAATGCAGAGATCTGTAAGAAGAGAACATTTAGCGAAAAGTTACTAACCTGTGGTCAAACTGATTGATGATTGTTTACTTGTATGGTGCCTGTGGTCAAAGTAACCAAATTCCTGTTAGTTTCTTCATTCATAAGAATGCAGAGATCGACATGGACGGCAGTGAAGAAAACATTACATGAGTATATTACACATGATGCCCTGCCCAGCCGAAGTAATAGCCTGAATATAATAAATATTGAGCTCACATTTTGGCATATCCATGCACATCTCATCTTCAATCTAATTGACAACAAACTATAAGCTTTTGAATATAAATATTGCTTTAGCATCTGATTAACAATATATACAAATGTATTTTGCGGTAAAAAAGTGATGCAGCATCAATTGGAAGTTGCAACATACATCGTAAAGCTATGAACAAATTTCCAAATTAAAAGCCATCCCCACTGGAATGATAGAAACAGAGGGAAGGCCTGTTGCAGGATAAGCTTCAATTTCATGTTGACAATTAATTTAACTGGCAATGCCGAGAGTAATTGCAGTCTTCCTAGGTGGAGAAAGGACAGCAACAAGAAGAACATGCTGCAATATACAGAATCACGCGGGAACAATCTCTTGCTTCGTCAGTCTCATTTTTCAAGTTCTCTAAATCTCTCATCCCAATCTCTAGTCTCATAATCTTGGTCCAAGAAATCCTTCTCGGTAGTATAGACTATCCTGTCTGAACTTATTACTGTTCGCCGTGCCATATCTCGAGCATTCAGCAACTGAACATTTAAGCAAGATATGTTACAAAGGTTGAAACATGAGCATATACATATATGACAAATGTAGCATAATTTAACATAAGCTTTAAAAGAGCCACAAAAGGTTGCTCAATTATTACCAAAAGCTTCATCCTCTATTATTACTAAAGCAGTCCACAGGCTGTCCTAAGATGGACACGAGAAGAAGAAACTAGCATATCTTGCTGTAGTAACTGGTGCCATAGAGAGCACTATTACTCTATGTGGGGCATTCTTATCAAATTTTAATATAACAAGATTCCAAAAAATACCCAATCCTATTCTCACTAGTCCACTATGGGAAATCATGGTCCCTTTAAAAGAAACACACAAAAATAAAACGAAAAAAAGGTATGGCCTCCTCCCTAGCAGAGCAGCGGACTGACCTCACCACCTCACCCAGCAACTCAATAAATTACAATGCATTGGGTGAATACTGCCAATTTGATAAAAGCAATTGCTAGAAAAAGTTCAAATCAAATTCCTTTCTTCCCTCCCACTCTCCCCTGCTTTCCTATTCCATCATAAGAAAGGAAATCGTTGCTTTGATTATCTTGTACTTCTATTACTTAAGATTCAACTATCAAAGGACCTGAATGTCTCGTAGGGCTTGAGAAAGGAGAATAATCAAATTGGTCACTCAAGAGTTCAGACTACCATTTTTACACAATCATGAAAGATACTTACAAAGGTTGCTGAATCCAGAAGGAAAGAAGCTGCATGTGAGTAAACTATCCACAAATGAAATTTGAAAGAAGAATCTCTTATTTATTATTACCTTTCCTCTTAAAGATGGATCTGGCAAATCAAGTATCTGAGCTCGCTGTTTCCTGGCTCGGTTCCTCTTCTCAATATCTTTGTTAGTCTTCAGTAGCAGGAACCATCTAAATAAAGGTATTGCGAAAAAAGATGAAGCATATATCTGCAAAGAAATATCCTACATCAGCAAGTGAAATAATGCAGAGACAAGATATTATTACAAATATGACATGACAAGTGAAGTACAAGATAAATGAATGCTACCAGGCAAAGACAGCTGTATCAAATGAAAATTTCAAGATGATTTAATACCAAACTAGAAATGATCAAATAACTATGACATTTGTAATTGCTTAACACTTAACAGTAGCTATGCGGTGACTTCATCACATCGATCTAAATCTATTTAATTTCACTGGATTTTAAATTGCTTATCTGATTTTAATTGTAAGTTATAGAGAAACACAAAGTCAATTGTTATTTTAATTCACATTTGATTGTTTAACAGTAGACATCGATTGTTTCATCTTTAACTCTCTCACAGCAGTAACAAGCCGAGTATTCATATTGGTTCGTTCAGAAAATGTGCTCTCCATTTTAATTGATTCATCTTTAACACTTAAGGATGGTCTTATGATTTAATTTGATTTTTCATAAGATATTAATTGTTATATAGTCTTAATGTTTGAGATATCATGAGTTTCTATATCGTTATTAATTTTCTTATAATTTGTTTTCTTATATAATATATATTTATTTTCTTTTATTAAACCCACAGTCAACCGGTTGACCTACTGATCTGACCAGTTATCAGATGTCACGGTCAATGGTCAATTTGCTTTTTTATAACTACTATATTTTTTTTCCAAGCTCATGAGATGAACTCACAAGTCTGAAACACCAGATTCAATGAATTAGAACAAAGAACCAGTGATTCAAAACACCTACTGATTGCATGGTAACTGTGAATTGTGAAAGACCAGTAATAAACTGATAAATCCAATATCAAGTTAGATAATTATAACTGGGAAAAAAAGTTGATAATTGTAAAAAAAAATAAACCACTGCTTCATGTGATGCTTCCAATATAAACACTAATTTTCCACCAGAACCTGGAGCATATAGATCCAATGTCACACTCATATGACCATTTCTTTTAAATACTGGTCCGTCCATTTTTTACAAGTTTGACAAAGCACAAGTAATGGACCATATCATTTGGTATACTGCTCATTTTCTTTTATTATTTCTTTTTCAGGAAAACCTGAGAAACCTGACAGTGCATTTTGGTCTACTACTTAGCATCTTTTAATGGCACCAGCTCTACAGGTTGTCAAAACTGGTGATGGACCAGCATTTGGAACCCTGTTTATGACTAATAAATCCTCTACACATATAAGTTTATAGCATGAATGCAAAACTTAAAGCAAGTTAACGAGATAAAGATTTATCAGTTCAGAAATCAAGGGGGACCTGTAGTAGAGGAAATAACTGGGAAACAAAAGAAACCAGTCCACCAGGCGCAACAGATATTTCCCTTCAAATACAGAAATGAAGTGTCAATTAAGTAAATACATGTGATAATGAAAGGACATATCAATAAAAGGATTAGATTTGGTACTTTAGCATGCTACCAAGGACAATGATTCCAAAAAAATTAAGTGCTCCCAAACCTATAACCATTGCTTTCTCTGAAGCCCCTGTTTTACTGCAAAAACAAAGACTAACCTTATAAGAAAATACAATCTTGCTAAGTGAAAAGCCATGCTGAAGGACAGAGATTATTCTTATACCCCCGTTGAAAAGGTCCAGGTATAATTAACTGTAAAAAACTAGCTAAAAAGAAGTTAAGAACTGAAAGCAAGATTCGAGGAGTAATTTTAAAAATTAATGCCATTTTAACAACGGAAATTATTTTGGCAATTATTTTGTAGTAGAGAATGCATAACAAGACCAAGAATGAAAAATGCTATAATTTCCTAATTTCACTGGTATACCGGGCACATGCACCTATGTGAGCAATGAATCCATGTTCCCATGAAAACAGTTTGGCATGCATAATATCAATATTTATGAATTAAAAGACATCATAAGATATAGATGCATAGAAACCAAGCAATCAACTTAAAGACATGGAATACAACTTGGTATTGATGCCATAACTGAAATGAAAACCTATTGCAATTTTACATAAGAATGCAGACCTGAATAGCCACTTCTTCTCCTCAAAATATTTCTCAACACCATTAACCCACTCAGTCCACCTTTTGCCAACATACTCCTTTCTACCAGCTCTTTGAGATGAAGCAGTTCGTTGCAATGATGGAAACCGATAAAGTATGTTGCCCTGCTCAAGTGGTATACATATTAGTGAAGAATAGACTCCAGAAACAAGTAACAACTTTGTATTATTCTTCTCATTCAAACAACCAAAGCAAGATATGATGATTCCCCTAACAATACATATATCTTGTATTACACTATTACAAATATTCCAAGTTGCCTGCGATTATCAAAACCAAGATTCTTAAAAAACAGCAGTATTGTCCTTAGACCTCTTTTTTATTTAAAAGTTTATGAACTTTAAAACCTTTAAAAAATCTCGCCTTGGTGCTTTGTCATGTGTGCTTTATTCTTTTGGGTAACTGCAGATTGAGAGATTCATGAGTGGTAGGGATCGCTTGCTCCCAATGTTTTCTCCACTCTCTCTTAATAAAGGGGGAGTTTTCTCCTATATCTGAAGGGCGTGAGAAAACCTTTCCTGATCACCCTCCCTCCTGCAAATGAGAAATCTTTACCCTATAGGAGAGATCTACCTCAGCTCTTCTTCTCCTTCACTACACCAAGAGAACTAAAATCTCTTATATCTCTTGTGGATTTTCCATCACATTCTTTCTTTTCTACACAACAACAACAAAGTCGTATGCCCCGACTATTTGGGATTAGCTACATGGATCTTTGTCGCTATTGAGTTCTGTAAAAAATCATATGTTTAATTAAATCCAGAATGCTTAAATCTTTATTTGTAGTTCCTATTAAAATCTTTTAGGTCTTCCTCTACCTCACATCGTATCACTAACATTAATCATTTCACCTCTTCTAGCTACATGAAATTTTAGGTCATTTTTTTCTACACGTAATCATTTTGTTCCAATCAAGCAGATTGGCTACACTTCAAGGAGGAGGAAGGTGCCCGATCCATGACCGGGCTACTAGAGAGGCAATGAGGATAAGCTTGTGGCATTGGAACTAGGTAATAAAACAAGGCATTATGTGAGGGGTTACTTAGCTCTTACGATAGTGCATATGTGCACTTTCCACAAGGTTTGCCAATATTCTTTCCAATTTATGGAATGTTGCTGTTGATTAACGTTCTCACCAAATATTTAGATTAATGTTCTCACCAAATAATTTGTTTGTTCTCCCATGGATCATTTGCTATTTTGATATGTTATATTAGATGGAAGCCCTCTAGAGTAGCTTAAGCTCAATTCAGATGGCTCACTTACCTCGCCCAACTAGCAAAGATGAACAGGCTTAGCGCTTCAATAAACCTAATAATTATTTCTTACAAGAAACAATATCTAAAGCCATTCAATCGGATGCATTTGATCTGAAAATTTGAGAAATTTTTTTTAAAAAAAGTTTGAATGCAAAGATTACTATTTTCTTTTATCAGCACCAAAGTTTCATAGAACCACCTCCCCGAGTTTCAAAAAAGAACATCTTCTGCACTAACAATATGTAGGCCAGGCACTGTGCAAGTATAATCAAGAAACTAACGACCAGAAGAGTACCATATGCATAGTTTGATCATTATATTTACCTGTTTCATTAAATCAACTAAAAATTTCAGAGGCAACTTATAACTATATAACAATGAAAAAGAAATGCAAGTTCAAAGACCTGGTCATCCACTTCTGGATACCCCTGAAACCGCAAGAGTACAGGTAGGACAAATGATTCATCATCCTGTCATTCACAAGTGATTAAGAAACAATTAATTGTCATGAAAGCACCCGCACCACAATGGTTCAGTTGATCACAAACACAACACAAAATCCTCAAAGATGATTGCTTATCATATAAATATCTAATAAGCAACTATACAATGAAAATAAAAAAACAAATTGATATATATGTACATGTGCGTAACAGAAATAAAGAGCATACAACCCGTTAACATATTCCAGGATTCCAGTCCAAATTGGTAATGATAAAATCATGAGTAGGTAATTGCAAATATTCTTGCTTTTTTATCGAAAGATCACCCAAGAACAACTATTATCATATTCATATACACAATAAGGTACAGCATGACCAACCTTAGGTTTCTGACACCTTATTCTACTTTGCAAAGAGAAAAAACTATATAAGCTAAAAAGAATACCTGTGTTTCTTCAATAGGTGGTACATCAAGATATGGAGCGAGTTCTTCTGCTGCAACAACACCACCATTTGAGGAAATATATTGTCCTATCTGGTCAATAACAGAGATTATGTGAAACGGCCTCTTTGATTATTAGATCAGCAGAACAAAAAGCATAAAAGACAAACAGTTGTCATCATAACTAGAAGATTCCAGGTAAATTATTCTACTTTTCAAACAAAAAAGTGTCTCACGGAAGACATCATCTACTAATACATAAAGAAAAACCGGAACAGGGCAATTTTTTCAGACTATTCCAGATGGATGCTAAGCAAATATTTAAAAATATTTTATATCTCAGACAACTTGCAGCCTAGATTTTTAAGGAACTGAGAATTATCCTGCTTGTTAGATTCATCATGTACTTGTTTATGTCATAAATCTGTGCTAACTTGGTTAGATCAAACACTAGTCAAAAGAATAAAAATGTATGTAGAGGGTAAGCTAATGACAGACGGAAACAGTAAGTGTAATAAAATTACCAGCTTCCACCTCTCTTCTTCAAGTCCTTGATTTGGATCCCCGTCACCAAATACAAATGAGAAAACCTACAAAAATATATAAGATTATGTACAGCACCTGTAACAGACAAACAACTTGGAGATGCTCAGGGCATGAACAAATCAATCAACCCTTTCTTATTACAGATTCAACAAAGTTCATTCCACCATCTGTCTTCATCTGCCGCCTCCGGTAGTAATTTATATCCCAGTACCTGCACATAGTACCCTCATACATATTAGAGACTACAGTAAGAACTAAATACATGCATCTGCATGTGTATCCAAGTAGAAAGATCCTGTTTCTGGTGAACATGTTTCTGAAATACATTCATTCATTTGAGAGAACAGTTCAATTTTCTGTTGGATATCAAGAAATTACCAGAACAAATCAGTCGGATGAAAGATAACAGTGAAGTCAGAGCCATATGATCTTCCTCCTCGTCTACCACGATTGTCTTCAGTGTCACTGTAACCAATGAGGATGTTAGAGGTTTTATCAAGGGAAACAATGGAGAGAAAAATCATCATAAAAGAATTAATCCAGACAAACCAAGCTATCAACCAGTTGGTAGCAACATGTATAAAAGTCTAAAAAGGATTTCTAAGAAAATGCTATATTGAATAATGATAGAGCACAAAACCTCCGACTAGAAGAAATAAGCACAATGATTGTTGTATATACAAGGACTATCGAGGCAATCAGTGCAGTGCCAAAGGAAACTCTGATTAGATATGCTGCTGCTGCCTGCAAGCAACATTGAACTGTTTAAATGTACTAGCTGAAAACAACTCTAGAGATTTGTTAATCAAGTAAAAGTTGAGAAAAATGTACATTTCCCTTGCAATACCTTCATTTTGTTTATAAAAGGTTCAACTTTCATCCTAAAAGATTTTGCAGCAAGATTTGAGCGATAATCCTTTGGGAAAGCATAAAGAACATCACCTTCGTCTGAAACCTACAAAAAGTATCTCAAAATAATAAATTCAATGATAAGTTTAACAACTTAAACAAATTAGATGACAGAGCTATATACAATAGTCATTCTTCTATATGAGCATGAAATCCCTTTATTGGTGTTTTAGCCTGAAGTAAGACGAGAAGAGAATAAAACAAGATAGGTAAGCTTAGTTCTCGTCCACTCTGCAACATACCATCTTATTATCATTGGTATATTTACAATAGTATCCCTAATACCAAAGCATGCAATCAGCTAGTAGATCATTATATTGCTCCTCCATTTGAAAATAGGTGTCTAAGGTCGTCAGGCTCTTCACATATTACCCCTGCTTTTTGAGCATTTAAAATTACAGAAACCAAGAAATGAGTTTGACATGTAAAGACCTTAGATTTGGAAACACAGAAATGTGGATAATCTCCATTTGTTCTCAATTTCCTGTAATTAACTTTTCTATTATTTTATCCTTCTGCAATTTATATCAGCATCAGACATTAGGTCCCCAGTACTGATCGACCTCCATCATAGTCTTGGTAGTCAGTTGACCACTTATGCAATATACAGCAGTAATTCCTTCCTCATCCTGCTCCCAGCTTCTGTAGCAGCTATTTGAACCCCTCAATTACTAAAGGTGCTAGATATAGTTTCCAATGTCAAATAATAAGCCATCGTTCCACTATAGAAGTTCATCTATCATCATCATTACAATTGATATTTATTTTTATATATTCCATGAATTGAGTCCATACTAGGCCACAGAGTTTGACACTCAAAATCATAACCTCAACGTATTTTCTTTTTCGAACTAAACTCTAAAACAAGAAATGAAAGAAAGAGAAAATTACTGGTAATTAGCTTAAGTACCAACCGCCCGAAATTTTAGTAAGAGTTTGAGAAAAGAGGTATAATATTCAAAACCTTGATAGAAAAAGAGCTATGGGTAGAAAAAATGTTGAACTGAACTAATCCAAGACGAAACCGACACAATTTGTGACGAGGAAGGAAAGTGTCGTCACCTCCAAGAATCCACCAGTATCCGCTGCGAGTGCCTGCAGAGCCCTCTCAGCTTCGTTCAGCTTAAGCCCAGTCTTGCTCGCCACATCTCCAATCGTGACCCTCCCGCCGTAATAATCCACGGCCTCCATGGCGCGGTCGCGCACATCGGAGGGCAGCTTGTCCGTCTCCACCCCGCTCCCCGGCCGGATTCCCGCCGGAACCTGCACGCTGGCGCGGATGGACGAAGACGGAGGAACCCTAAGGCTCGGGCATCTGAAGGCGATGCGGACACGCACCGAGGAGAGGAAGGAAGAAGAGAGAGCGGTCCGGTAGGGGGAGGCGAGGAGGAGGAGGAAGGGCTTGGAGGGGCGGGGCTTGGAGCAGAGGCAGCGAGATCTCGAGGTGAAGGATGAGGAGGAGGAAGGGGAGATGGAGAAGGAAGCCATGGGTCCGCGATTAGGGCTCGGGTTTGGTCCTCAAATAAAAATCTGCCATTTCTTTTTTTTTATCTCATAAAAAGAAAAAGAAAACGCTCTCTGTTATCGTGTACGTATATGGGGAAAATTATGGGGTAAATACATATAACAAAAAAATAAAGATATATATACATTCCCAAAAATTACTCTTTAAATTTTTTATTTTTCTCATGTAATTCTTTAAAAAGCATTTCTTATTTTTAAAAATATAAAATTATTCTTTATCATGTCATATGGATCATCACTTCCACTTTAGTATAATCACTTCTATTCTTTATTTGTCATTATCATTATGTTCTTTCTCCTACATATCTATCCTCGTTCGTATTTGTTGTTCTCGTTTATCATTGTTAAAGTATTACTAAAGCCCAGAACAAAACTCTTGCCTTCATTCTCCACCCTCAATCCTTTCCATCTTTTAGATTTTGGATCTCCTATGTTGAAAGAGCAAGCCCCTATCCTCTTGTATTCCTCATTGTCGCTCGATCAGGATAGTAACTTGAGAAGGAGGCACAAACGATACGAGCGCTATATGATGAACAAGAATAAGTCCGAGAAATGATAACACAGAGATTAATTATGACGAGATAAAAGATAAAGATAATATCTATCTTTTTAAAAAATAAAAAAACTTTATGAATAAAGTAAAACGAAAGTGCTGCGTCGGAAAACAAAAAAAAAAGAAAAAAAGGGTTAAAGCTTGAGGCTTTTTTTTTTATAGGAATTTTGCCCAAAGAAAATTAAGAAATTACTTAACCCAATTAATTACATGTTAATGTTCATGTTTTCTCCACAACTTAGAAGTCGCCACGTGTGAGTTACACAGATTCATGAGAACTAACCAGATTAACGAACGCGAACCACAATAATTCCTGACAGAGGACTCCGTAGCACCGGGAAAAAAAAGAGATCTTGATTCGGTCGATGTAGACATGATCGGAGGAGGAGGAGAAGAAAGAGCACATGGCTACGCTGTGGAAACCCTACACCATCGTCACCTCCATCTCTAAATCTCCTAGCCACCGGAGCCGGTCGTCCTCGCGGTCGTCGACCATCGTCATGGCCTCCGCGGAGAGAAGCGGTACCGCGGCGCGGAGGAGCCCGTCGGCATGGGAGACTCGGATCTCTCTCGTACTCGCCCTCGCTTCCCAGGCCTCGTCCGTCTCTCAGCGGTGTAAGGATCGAGAGATTTTAGGAACGGGGTTCCCGAGAGATTTTGTTGTGTGATTGAATCATTGTTTTCGGTGGCAGATTTGGTGGAATTGGCGTCGGAAACCGCAAAGTACGCTTTTCCGCGGAGGAGATTTGAAGCTCGGAATCTCGAGGAGGCTCTGATGTCAGGTAGCTCTTCTTGTTTGGTTTCTTCTTGATTTCATGCCGTCCCCATATTCAGTTCTAACTTTTCTCCTTGCTTTCTTCTTGTGTGGGAAGTGCCGGATCTTGAAACAGTCAAATTCCGGGTCTTGAAGCGGACGAACGAGTACGAGATTAGAGAAGTCGAGGTAAGATATCCGCAGAGGTCTCTTTTGTTTTGATAATACTCCCTGAATGTTTCATTTGTTCTTCTTTTCTGTAAGAATTTTATCTGAACTTTTTGTTATAGATGTCAAGATTGCTCTTCGTATCAGTTCCAGGGACTTGTAAGCATAATTGTTGTTCTTTCGTCGACAAAGATAGAGGCTTTCATCACAGCTTATAAAGATAGAAGTTTGAGGTTCAAAAGGGGGGTCTTAGGAGGTTGGGAGGACTAATAGTCGTTGATGTTAGCAGCCAGAAACTTTCAGGAGAAAATGTCACCTAACATTTGTAAAGATTGAATCTTTCAGCATGGTTAATGATACCGATTAACACAAGACATGAAATCAAGAAATCGATCAGGAAAAGCAAGATTGAGGGAAAGCTTAAGACTTGTTGGTTTGGAGGAGTATCTCTTAAAATTAGCAGCAGAGTGTGTTAAAGTAGTGAATTTTATGAACTACTGAAGTTAATGGACTTCAAATTCAGGCTCTGCTGTGTGTTTGGAGTTGACAGTGTGAAACTTGTTATTTTTTCAGCTTGAAGAAAACATGAAAGTAAATGCTGATTTAGCCGAAAAAAGCCACCTTGATTTCCTTGGAATAAATTATCGATGAGCTTAACCGATTGGTTACACCACAACAGGCGAAAGTGCCAAAGATTTTTTTCCCTCCGTATTAAGAACAAGAAAAGAAGAGAAGGATGACGAAGAAAAGCTCTTGCTAAAATTTTCATGTTTCTGTTAGCATTATTATTTGTTCATGGTAAATTGGGTAGATTATTGTGATTCCCTATTGTGTTTCTTGATAGTTCATACTGATAAATGGATGTGAATGTGCCCGACAGTCTTATTTCATTGCCGAGACAACAATGCCAGGGAAGACTGGGTTTGATTTCAATGGCTCATCACAAGCATTCAATGTCCTAGCAGCATACCTATTTGGTAAGGTACATGAAGCTCTTCTCTGCTTCTGTCCTAGAAAGAAGATCCTGTGGATTACTTTGAAGTTGAACTTGAATCTAAATCCAACATCATTATTTTTGCAGAATATTACAAGCGAGCAAATGGAAATGACCACTCCTGTTTATACCCGCAAATCGCAGTCTGATGGAGTGAAGATGGATATGACAACCCCTGTGATCACAAACAAGGCGAGTTCTAGTGTCATTCAGTTTTCACTCTGTAGTATCTGCTTCATTTTGCATGTTTCATTAGACTTTACTGCATGGAAGGTTATTGATTAAGTGTAATATGTTTGTGGATCAGTCACCCAATCAGGATAAGTGGCAGATGTCATTTGTCATGCCATCCAAATACAGTTCTAACTTGCCAATGCCCAAAGATCCATCAGTGAGCATCAAAGAGGTGCCAAAGAAAATAGTAGCAGTTACTGCCTTCTCAGGTGTGTGAAAATTAATGAGATCACAGAAATAATGAACAGACATGCAGCATGTTTTATGTTTGTTGTCAAGAACTCAACAAACAAATCTATGGGTGCTGTACTTTGGTCTAGAAATCCTATGGATTATTGGGATGTCCAAAGAAGAAACTTTGTTTAAGCAATCAAATCAGTTGCTATTCCAATGTGCATTACTTTAGCAAAGAAAGGTTCCTTTCTCCTGCTAATTGTTGATAGATGCAATAGAGTTACAGTTTGATAGACCATGTAATGCTCAGCATGCTATCTTTCCATCTATCAGGCTTTGTTACAGATGAAGATGTTATGCAAAGAGAATCCAAATTACGTGAGTCTCTAAGAAGTGATACAGAGTTCCAAGTGAAAGAAGGTGCATCAGTGGAAGTTGCACAGGTAGAACTCGACCGATCTACCTTTGCTTCTGAGAAACAAACAAACATATAAGAAGTGTTTCTTATACTGAATTCATTTTCCGTGTGATTCCGCAGTTCAATCCCCCATTCACGCTTCCTTTTACCCGTAGAAACGAAGTGTCAGTGGAAGTTGAAAGGAAAGCCTAGTGGAACACACACATGATTTTTCCGAGGGAAATGGAACAGATGGTGTATGAACACACTGTCTTCTCAGTGGTTGCCGTAGAAAGATACATTTGGATGATCGGAAATGTTAAAGCCATGAGTTGCTATAAGAATCATTGATTCAATCGCTTTAAGCATCCTCCTTGTTCCAATCACATCATCTTTTCCTATTAGTATATTCATTGGTGCTCACAGCTGATACTTTGTATCTATCATCAAAGATTGCAAAGAAGATCCTGGGGAATAAGCATCACATCATTTCCTATGATCTCCTAAATGATGCATTTCAACTTCCTTTCTGTTTTGTTTTTATTCTTTTGAGTGGAACATTAACCTACGGAAATTTGTCCTTACTCTTTTGTTTACTCCTTATCGTTAGTTCATTCATTGAACATAATAGCATCCAAATGTGCTACTCTCAACTATTGTATTGGACAAGATACGAACAGAATCTACCAGTTATTGTCATGTCCTCTGTAGTGCTCCACTGAGCTAAGATTTGGATCTGAAGTCACTACAAAAAAGCTTTTGATGTTGGATCATGTCTGTAGCACTCTGCAGATCAGCTAATGATGTTGGATTGGAAATACCTTCCCTCGGACATAAGCAAGAAGATATGATGTTAAACTTCTTTGTATGAGACTAACATATGGTTAAGAACTCATTTTCAAAGGCCTATATATCAAAACAATGAATGCTTCACTCTGTTTGACGTTGATATCAATATATGACGATCCACATCCTTTGTTTCATCAGGTTGGCATTAACTCAGTATGTGTTTCATGGGCTATATTTGCCTTCTCTGGTTCGGGGAGAGAAGAAAAGAGAAAGAGAATCCCTTCCTGTGATTGCATATTTATATATATGTATGTATACATGATGAGCTTATCAGATCTAAATCATCCTTCAGCTAATTAGTTGGAGAACCCAATTCCTAGCAGAAATCATTGCCTTCTGGTATGCTTTCCAGAGTAGGCTTCCACTCCACGGATCTCTCTTTCTCACTTGCACCACTTCTGCCTCCTTGTCCCCGTAGAAAAGATACCATGTCACCATGGGACACCCCTCCTTTGCTCAACATGTCCTTCAGCTGCTGCTTAGTTATCACCAGCTTGATTCTGATCACCCCCTCCTCTCCGACGCTGGTCTCCACCGCTGCCGCCGGCTTCTTCGGTGGAAGAAGATAGTACAGCTGCCCCTGTCTCAAACACAGCGCCGGATCCAAGTACGTGACCACCGGAAGCGCGTCGGAGACTGCGTGCCCGGGGAACTCATCCAGCACCTGCTGAACCTTCATCGGCGATCGGTACCGAAGGATCTCTCCGTCCATCTTCACTATCCTGATCACCTTCTTCTCCTGAAGAACCAAGCAGTTCCCCATGCTCACACTCCTGTTGGATCAAGGCCCAAGGCTGGAAGGAGGAGGGCGAGTCTCAGTATTTAAAAGGAGATGCATGGAGAAATGACCCTACCTCGGCGAGATATTGCAGAGGAATGCCATGGACAAAGCTCCTGACGAAGACCCCACCAGCGGAAGTATTTGTTTTTTCTGGGATGGTGAAGTCGGCAGAGGGCGTGCAGGATGCTTCCAAACGTAGCCATACAAGAACAAAAGGCCAAGCATTCTTCCACCTACAAAGCATGGCGATCAAACATGAGATGAGTGGATTAAACTAATGGGAGTCTGCTGCACTTTTAGTGTGTCTGAAGACAAAATGCACCATCGAGTGGAGGGCTGCCATCAACTTCCCATTACTTGTAGTGGTGAGGATGGTCGGAGGCAAGATGTACCACTAAAGGCTTGGCTAGTGGTTTGAACACCGGCCACTAGGGTTTACCAGTCAACCCTGATGTTGACTTCCATATCCAACCCTTCTACCATTTACTCATCCAAAACATGGTCTTACTAAAAGTGCAGTAGCTTTTGTCCTGTCACAGAGCCAGAATTCACCAAGGAAACTATAGTGGATGATTGAAATCTCATGAAGAAGATGGCATATTAGTGTTTCTGACACGTAATAAAGGACAGTGACCGTAGGTAAGACTTCCAAGTAATTCTCTCTACTGTTCTCCTTCTTCCTCCTGCGCGTGATCGTGATATCCGATATCCATCTGCCAACTTCATCTTTCCTTTCGTCGTCTGTTGCTTCGGGGAATCCCACCCAATGTGGTCCACGAACACTGTGCTCCAAACAGACAAACCAATCGCCTGAATCCCGCAGCCTCGTCAAGAAGAGAGAGCTGAGCTGAGATCATTATTAGATGGTCAACAAACGGAAGGCATGCATGATTCATGGTGGTAGGGTTACGCATTGCATGCCGTCTGCCGAATGCTAATGCTCATTTTCTTGGCAGTCGGCAGTGGTCCATCTCCACATCGCCATGTCCTCCAGAAGAAACCATGGAACGGTTTGCATGCTTCCCTAACCAGGAAGGAGAGAGGAATCTGTTTGCTTACAATGGCGTGTCATCAAGGGAAAAGTAGGAGCAGTGGGAGAAGAGGAGGAGGACAAAGATCCAAACCACAAACACTATGTCTGCAAAATATCTGAGAACAACAAGGGGACATCTTTCTTCTAGATTTCATTGTCGGCATGATCGTTGTAGCATGTCTCTCGTCCGCAAAATATCTGAGAACGTGGAAGGGATCGGAGGAGTTTAGTTCGTGTCATCATCATATTCTTCCTCTTCTGGCGTCCAAATGAATCAACAGTGGAATTATTGCTTGCCTGTCTTGATCATTTCAGGTAGAGAACTCTATATCATCATCATGCATCAGTTGGACTCACGCCGAGCTCATCTTCCCCACCACCTTTTCGCACACCACCGAGATCTTTCCGTGTTAAGGTGATGGTGGGGATGACGACGGATCGACGTCTTCAACCTTCGTTGTTGCATCAGGCAACAAAGAAGAACAGATGGCACGCGCAGTGCGCAATATTTAACAGGACTCGCCGGTGGCCGAGGCAGTGTCTCAAGAAGTGGGGCGGCACCGCCCAAACTAGGAGGTCTCTATCTGAGCTGAAGCAATGGGCATGCGTGAGTGAGTCTTTGCGCTTTGCTTCATGCACATACCTGTCTTGACCTATGGAGGAAGCCGTCACCTCTTTATGACTTGAATGCCATCACTCCGTGAACTGAGAGAATTGATTGGCTAATGTTTGTCCCTCTAATTTGTAATGTTGCATATATATATATATATATATATATATATTCCTCCAAGAATTTGTATTTTCCATACATATATCCTTCCAAATATTTATAATTTTTCATATATATATATATATATATGTATGTATTTATTAGTCCTCAAATATTTTGCTTTCCCACATAAATTCCTGATTCTTGCCATTTATATAAAAGGTCTCTCCTAACTTTTTAACTCGTGTATATTATTCCCTCATGTCAAGTCCAAATGACTCACCAGTCCCAAGTTATGACATACCATAGTAAAACCTTATCACTTTTCCATTTTTTTTATTATGTAAAGCAATTGCATCTAAACTTTTTATGTTCATCCTCTAGAAGAAGTTTATTTGTATCCCAATAGCCTTCTTCTATCACAAGTCAAAAGTTTGCATAGGGCAAAAGCACCTTTCATGGGTTGAAATAAGTAGATGATATAAGGAGATTACAAGGACTATCATATAGATAATAAGATCAAGGAAATAATGTGCAAAAGAGAAGGATTGAGGATACAAAACAGAACTCTATTATGATGATGATGTTAAAAAATGACTTTGTCAGTTCAACTATTATTGTCATAAATATTCTTTCAATTGTGAGGACATGATTCGAATTATTTTATTTTTTAAAAATTAATTTGTTAGGATTCGATGAATATATTATCATTAATTTAAACTTTAAAAATATAAATTAATAGCTTAGCATCAATAAAATTAATATATTAGTAATGTCATTAGATCGAAACGTGATAAGAACAATTTAGAGACTAAAGAGCTATCATTTGATTGAGCCTCACATGTAATATAATAGGGTTTGATTTTACATTACGTTGGATATTGACGAGAATATCATATTTAATACTAGATTTTGAAGAATGAGTAAATTGATTTTTACTGACTTGATTAGTATATTATTTTTTTATTAGGATTTAAACATTCTCGATTTTGACTCGATAAAATTAATATATTAATTATCTCATCGAATTGAATTTGATCATTTCAACAGTTAATATATGTATACATACACATATAATTCAATTTCCAAGTTGGGAAACAGGATCAACTCTCAATTTGATGAAGGCAGGATATAGATAGCATCGTAATAGGATGCCAATAATGAAGTCAGTTTCCTGTTCCTATGTTGCCATTCCCCACAATGTAATATGTTTTGCAAGAAAACCTAACAATGAGTATCTCACACCATCGTCAGTTTGTCACCGTCAAAGAAAGTGCCACTTGAGGTTGATATTAATGCAGGCAGGCAGGCAGGCAGGCAGGCAAGAAGTTTAGATCATGCAGAAAGAAGTTGACACTTGTATGCTACATCCTCATGGGAACCCTTTTCGATTGATTAGCAATAGATAGATATTGAGGCAGGCCGTATTGGAAAGTGCTTGATTCTTAATGGAATGAATCTTCACTCATACTTGCTTTTGAGTAAAGTGAATGAGGAGATGAAGTTTGGCATATTGTTCATGTTGTGTGCCATTTTATGATTCTTAATGTTTTCTTTCTAAAGAGAATGTATTCTTTTGGAGAATTCTTGGTTCAGTCACCAGAGTAGCAGTTTGTTTGCTCCATATATGCACATTAAGTGTGCTGATGGTCAATTCTTGTTCTCTGTAAAAAAGGGAAATGTGAGTTATGAATGATCAACTTGCAAAGTTTCTAAATTGAATAGGTCAAAACATGATGCAATTAGATATCTTCCCTCAGACAACAATGTAGTTAGTTATCCCGGTGCTATTTGTCTTGTTTTGTGGTGTTTTCTTGCTTAGGTTGCAGCTAATAGTTGATCCTTCTTGATCTTTCATTCTTGCAGCTTGAAAAGATACTTAAATTGATCCATTGCATGTCTTTTTGGCATCCAACCCATTCAAGAATCCTGTCTCACGTCCTGAGAAGCTAAAAGGAAAGAGTGCTTGCTGTCAGAAAGGATCATGAAGTGGACTCTTTAGGCCAGCTAGAAAAGTTAACTCCTCTTTTTTGTCTTGTTGATACCATCAGAACTCACTGCACAAGAGCACTGTCAGATCATGGACATGCCTGATCTATTAGGCCAAAAAGTAGATGTCTTAGATTATGTTTACAGGACTCACCTGTAGAAGAATGGATCACAACACAAAGTCCTGCGTACCAACGTGGATTGCAGAACGTCCCAATCCATCACCACAAACTTCTGCTTCTTTATATGGACTGCTTCTACCTGTCTTAAGTGGAGGAGGAAGAGGAGATATAGATGTCAATGGCTTGCATGAAAGCCATGTTTTCCCTCGAGATAGCGTCCCTTCTTGTGGCCTGTGCATATGCCCATGGTATGAGGCTTCAACTTCCTGCAGGTCGCGCTCAAGAAGCTCAAGCTCTTCTTAATAGCGAAGTCTCGGGAACTTGCGGTGTTCGACAGATTTCATTAGATTTGGATACGTTGGAGCAACTGGACCAGAGAAATGGGGAAGCATAAGCTCAGAGTTCAAGCTGTGCTCTGCAGGAAAGCACCAGTCCCCAATCAACATCGTGAAGGACGACGTGGTCTATAACCCGAACCTGAAAGAACTCGACAGGGACTACGTCCCCACGAACGCCACCTTCATCGACAATGGTTTCAACGTCGAGGTCTGTTCCTCCATCGATGAAACCTCAGCAAGGAATGAGAGACATACATGGTTCAGGTGACCGAACTCCTTTTCCTGTAGCTACGGTATGAAGGTGGTGGTGCAGGGAAAGTGACCGTGGATGGGAAGAACTACAGCCTGCTACAAATGCATTGGCATTCGCCTTCGGAGCACACCGTCAACGGAGAAAGGTATGCCTTTTGGATTGATGGATTCTTCTGCTGCTGTTACGTATTTGTTCCATTCTCTCGACAGGTTTCCGGTGGAGCTTCACCTCGTCCACAAGACCGACGGCGGCGACATCACCGTCGTATCGATCCTGTACCGGTACGGACACCCGGATGCGTTCGTTGTCCAGGTAGAATGGCGATGAGGGGAATAAGATGCTGTCACTGTTTCGTGATCTACTGACGGAAGTACGTTAATTCACAGATGAGGAAGGAGATCGATGAGCTGGCCGTGGGGGTACGCGCAGAGGTTCCAGTTGGTATTGTTCGTACAAGATGGTGGAAGCGCGCCAGTCGTAAGTACTACAGATACGTTGGATCTCTCACGACACCACCATGCACTGAGAACGTTATATGGAGCATCCTCGGCAAGGTATACACACACGAACATTAAGAATCAAGCTCAGTTGGCATCTCACCAGTTGCTTTCTCTGTCCTCTTCGTGTGTGATGTTTCAGGTGAGAGAGATGAGCGAGGAGCAAGGAAGCGCACTGAAAGCGCCTCTGGAAGAAGAGTACCGGAGTAACTCGAGGCCGTTGCAGCCGCTGAACGGGCGGACCGTGCAGCTCTACGATGAGAGGAGGCGGCGGCGGCCGTCTTGCTGATGTTGTGGTTCTCGTGGCTGTGTCCTCTGTTTCCTGGTCATGCATAAGAAGCATTTGTTGTGGTGGCTAATACATCAAGTAACAACAAATAATTTTCTTGATCTGCTCGATGAAAGCCACTGGAAATTGCAGCCAAGCAGCAACACAATGTATGGTCAAGGCAATGATTTCTTGTAATGGCAAAACATATTATCTAGCAAACTCGATAGGGAACATGAGGTTCAACTCTGAAAGAAGAGATTTGTTCTTGATAAAGCAATAAAAACTAAATGCCATACATAGTTAATACTACCGAGAAAACATCTGATAATCCAAGTGGAAAATAAGTACCAATTGCTAGAGAATCAAGGGAGACAAAGCTCCTCTCAAGTATTGGTGGCTCTAGTGTAGATTTGTTGGCTTGCATGAGCAGACACCATCCGAATAGCACCCCTTGCCATAAGATCCTTTATGGCCCTCCTTGCTAGTGATCCATTAATCTGAAAAGAAAAAGGACATAAGCTGAAGTCATAATAATGCATACCGTAACAAGGAACCCCATGTATCCAAGAGGATCTTGAAGGAAGCTTTGGTTCTTATCGTCATAATAATGCTAAATACTAATATGGATATAACTAAAGAGGCAGACGGTAGTATGAAAGAGTTACTATCACCTACCCTAATCCACAGTTGCATGGACCGGAAAATAGAAATTCAAGGATGAACCATATCAATGTCAAAGATGCAGCAGCAGAAAAGGCAATCTTTGACATTTTACCCAAGCATTTCAAAAGAAAACATTTGATTTTCACACAGTATTTCATGTGTATACACAAAAAAGGTGTCAGTCAAGAAAATACTTGTTTAAGGCAAGGAATGTGCCGACCATAATGAAATTATCACGGTCACAAAGAGAGATTTCACACAGGTTTCATGAACCACAATAGCTACATATTCAATCAAACAGAATACCAAAACGAAGAGTTACACCAGTTACCCAAATACTTAGGTATTATATATTACGATTGCAAATCATAGGACATCATAAAGAAAAAGAAAATAACTGAAGCCTATCCACATAAGGTTGGGTAATAAGTTCTTGTCATTGCCTTCGTCAGATTTATGAAGATGGTTTCATGTCCAAGGACAAATTGATCAACAAAGCTAAAAATTATGCTAAAAGATAGATTCCCAAATTACAGGCTCCAATTTTTATGAACATCAATGATACCAAAACAAAGCAACTATATATACCTAAATAAAAGGGAGAAGGTACTAATGACAATTAACCAAGCCCAAGTATAACACAAACGAGTTGATTCTTTTTTCTCCTCTCATTAGGAAAAAAAAAGTAAAACCTGTTTCAGCACATTTCAAGCTAATGGAAAAAAATCTGATCCCTTAATTTAAACCAGACACTTGATTTCTTACAAGAACATACTGCATGAGCAATGGAACCAATGCAACACAATTTACTTAATTAGTAGAGCAAAGCAAAATCAACCCTAAGTAATTGGTTAATCATAACATGTTTTAAGTTACTAAAAGTCGACATACATCCAAGCAACCACATGAGCAAGTGCAGTTAACCCGATGATTAAAGAAAAGTAAGGCAACAATTTGGATCAACTAAACTATAGTGATGTACTTCCATCAATTGACTATCTTTTATCTATAGAGTGACTAATTGATCTCGTCTCAAAATGGAATGACCGATCTCTCTACATTTACATACTGCATGATGTGCATACTTTTGACATATTGATGTACGCTCACCAAAAATTTAGACTTAAGGCACGTCACATCTATTCAAACATATCACCGTATAGTTGTAGCGCTAAAGGATTTAGCAGAGAAAGAGAGACGAGATTGCATTCAAAGAATCAAACCAAGAGTAAACTACTTCTAAAAGAGAGGGAGCTGCAGAATTCCAAGAAGGTTCTTTAACATCGAATGGATGAACCAGATCAAGTCGAGATCTTTTACCCGCAATCGTTCGGACAGCACGGAAGGGGTGATCTGCTTGTACTTGGGAACTTCAGACAGCATCTTGTCGTAGTTCGCCTGGTCAAAGAGGACCGCGTTGTTTACCTTCTCCTTCTGCTTCCCCTTGCTCCACTTCTGCAATCCAAATTCTAAATCACTTGAGCACCATGATAATAAGTAAAAAACCAAGGCCCTAAATTTAACCTTACAAGCACCCCATACCTTCTTCTTCTGCTTGCCTCCACCGGATTTGGCCGGCTTCGAAGACGGGGCCGGACCCTTGTCCTTCTTAGGCGCCTGCCTCACAGATCAAAGAAACCATTAGCAAATCAGACCAACGAAAATATCTAATATGAAGAGGAGATGGAGATACGCTTACCATCTCCCTGGATCCAAACGCGGAGAAGAAAGATCGTCGCGGCGCAAGTTGATGAGGAGAGAGAATGCTGTTATTTGTCGTTGGCTTTAAAAGGAGAGGGTTCCGCGGCTTAGGGTTTCGCTCGCTTCGCCCTGACGTACGCCGAACCGAGCCCAAGGCCTAGCCTAAGACCAAGATCAAGCCGAAACCCAGTAGCAGTCCAGCCGAAGCCCAGACCGGTCCATTGTTAAATGACAGACATCTCTCTCTCTCTCTCTCTCTCTCTCTCTCTGTGACAAATGACAGTGGGCTTTAATTGCTTTTATAACAATTAAAGAATCAATAGGATTAATTTATATTCATAGACAAATGTATGCATATATGCGAGGATGTAGGTTTATTTGGATTTGATTTAGGTTGAACCAGGGTTGAACCAGAACTAAGCCTATACAAACCCGGTTATGTTTGGGCTATCCCAACACGACTCACTGTTTAGGTTGAGCATGTTTCGGTCGAGTCCGACCCGACTTGCACATCGGAAGAACAGTTGATGGATCAGAAGTTGGCTTGGGAAGCTTTCATTCCTGTGAAGAGACTTCAGCAACCAATCGAATCATAGGCTAAAGAACTCAGCATACTTTCGCAGGCAGGCAGGCAGTGATTTCCTTCATTGAACCATATGTTCTCATCTAAAAGAAAGAAACTATTCTAGAAACAATTAAGGTATATAAATCTCATTACAGATTGAGCCGCTATATGTATCGTTTATGAAGTCGCAAGAAGAAAAAAATAACACTAAGTTTGGAGATGACATTCTCAGATTTGACTTCCCACAGCACAGAAGGTTTAGAAGGTCAACCTGCAGATATGGAAAGAGCCATGGGGAAGGCTGCAAGGTTCCACATGAAGGGTGGTACTCTCAGTTCTTGCTTCCGAATCCGCGAGGGCTGGGTCTTGCTGATGCTGAGTCTGCAAACTGTTTCCTCGGCTCCGATCGTCTCCTCCTCCGTGCAGTGCCAGGAGGTGCCTGTTAGAGAAAATAAAAAGGAAGCCAGTCATCGCATACATAATAGGCCGCAACAGATCATTGAATACTAAAAATCATCAAGATTTATGTTAACAAGTTCCACCATTTTGGAGATCAGGGTGTCAATGCACTACTTTTCCTCCTAGTATGGTAATATATATGCTATTTCCTAGGTGTTCTCTCTAAATTGTTTACACTTGCAACAGGTTTCATGTGAAAAATATCAGGTCACAGAAGGCACCCAAATTACTTCTGAAAATTAAATTTTCATACATAGGGATAATTACTAAATGCTCATGTTAGAGGCTTTTCTTATGGGAAAACTCTTTTTGCATTTTATTTAGAAAGTTTTTCTGATCGATCATTCTTAAGGTGTAATTCCTAGTAATAAGGACTTAAAGCTTGTTATGGAGCATCCGTAGTGTTAGGAGATTCTTCAACTCATCTGATAGAGTGGGAGGTTTCATTCTACTGCATCACACAGACTACTAAAAGGCAATGACCATTAGGAAGTCAATCAGTCTAGAGGATCTGTCAATGAGTTTCTTCCAAGAGGGCAGTGAGAGGTACCTTTTGCTCTGCTTTCAGTGACTCCTCTAGGTTGCTCAATGCTGGGATGGATCCTCCTTGCATGACCCCCAATAAGTTCTTCATTCGAACACGCATTTGGAATAGTTGAGCAACAAGTTGACTCACCTAAGCACCAGAAAGCTCAATAAATTACCCCAGTAAAAATTTATCCACTCTCGGAGGAAAATGCAATGCTCTTTAGAATGCAAAAAACATTAAATATCTTTAATTAAAACTGAGTTCAGAAGCTCTATGCGAGAAAGACCTGCTGCTCTGTCTTTCCAGACTCAGTAGCAATTCTCTTCCTTCTAGCAGGTGATTCAGCTAGCAGCTCTGGCTTTTCCCGTTCCTCTGTGTGTTAAATTATAGGTTCATGGTTTAGGATTTTGGGTGTGAAATAATAGGTGTCAGAGATGAAAACAAAAGGGGCGGAAACAATGAGAATTATCACTAGTCTCACTGAAAATATCTACCTGGGGTCATCACATTAATCATTGACTCCATAATCTTCAGATTTTTTTCTGCTTCACGAATTTGAGATGGAGTAACCTTTTTGAAACAGGAGACAAGGAAGTTAGTTGCAGTTTTATCATCCACCACAAATGATTTTATACAAAAATTTAAGATTTCTTTACACAAAGGAATGGCCATTATTTCTTAGTGACCTCTTGTAGCTTCATCTCCAATCATAAATGTAATTCAGTTAAGGAAGCAAATGGAAACTCAGTCATTATGAAGTTAAACATGCGTACCTTCCCCATGCCTGGAATCATTCCGATGACACGGCTCACAGAACCCATTTGTGCAACAGCACGTGTTTGTTTTAAAAAGTCATTGAAGTCAAATTTTGCGCTCATGATCTTCTTTTGTAATTCCTCAGCGTCTTCTTGTCGCATCTACTAGCATGATTTTTTCACTATTTAGATATGCACATGATAAGGAAATTTTTGGAAGATAACAAATACTTACTACTTCTTGTGCCTTCTCCACAAATGAAAGAACATCACCCATCCCTAATATGCGGCCTGCCATGCGATCAGGGTAGAAAGGTTCAAGATCTTCCATACGCTCCCCTCGTCCTACAAGCTTAATAGGCCTTCCTGATACCTGCAACGGCCAAAAGAAAGTGCTACATAAGAGCAAAAGATGGTCTACAACATGCATGAATGAATTATGATGAGATGATTTTAAAAAGGTCATTACACATCCCAAGAAGAAAGAAAAAAGTGGTCATCATGCCATATTAAGTTAAAACTAGTTATACAAGAAATTCAGACATTCTAGCATCTAAATGTATGGTTTAATTTTCACAAAATTAAGATCTAAAATTGTCTGAGTCCTCCTTCCTATGAAAGTAAAAGTTCAATATTTCCATAGAGCTTTCTGATGCCCATAGCACCACTATTTATTAAGCAAAAAATGTAGAGAAAGCTGTTTCAAACAGAAAGATAAGAGGACCTCATCAAACCAAAAGGTAAAGTCTTTCCCAAGAATATGTTAAGAAGTCAAACCTCTCTAACACTCAAAGCTGCTCCACCTCTAGAATCACCATCCAACTTTGTTAGTATTGCACCAGTAATACCAATCTCAATATTGAATGTTGTGACCAAGGCTGCAAAGAAGAGTTGATAAGGAAACAGACGTAGGCAAGACCAAGGAAACACAATCTAGTAAACAGGCCTCCTAATTTATCATCAAACAAGCAGCTGGTTCATACAAACTAGTCATATTAAGCTACCCAATTAAACAGTCATTACTAAGCACACTTGTTTTATTGGTCTTCAACAATATTTAAAACATACAGTAAATCACTGAAGCATGCAGCAAAGAAGTTAACAGATAGAGTAACTCTAGTTTTTGCCCACCTGCAGCTTCCTGGCCAGTCATTGCATCCACTACAAGCAGAACTTCAGTAGGATTCAATGCCTGCTTTACTTCCTTCAACTCATCCATCATTGTTTTATCTATCTGGTTTGAATAAAGAATTTAGCTAAAGTACAATTTATCATGAAGACAAACGGTTATATAAGAATATCATGTTAACTTCTGAATTTTCTGTATATGAAAGATACATGAGGATGTAGTTGCATGTAAGAGTGGTGAAGTCACAGTTCTAAAGAGCTGAAATGAAGACAACAAGTTTTGACTAAATTTATTTGGAAATGGTGCCTAAGTTAGCTATGTTATTTTTTCAATAATATATTTTTGAGGATTCAAGGTGGGTGTATTTATCATTCTCCTTCAGGTTTGCTTTTACTAATTATACAGGGTTCTTGCAAATCATCATGCTCCTCAATTTAAAGATCTTTCATCATACCAATTTTCTTTTCAACACCAAAATTATACTCATAACTCCCCTTGGTTCCTTTCTTATCATAAATAAAAAAAGATATAGAATTACTTTTACTAGAAACACCCAAAAGAAAAAAAAGCAATCACCGATAAAGATGTCATGAGACCTGAAGTCTTCCAGCAGTATCCACTATAACCACATCAATTGACTTCTTCCTAGCCTCTTCAAGACCGTGCTTAGCTATTTTCGAAGGCTTTACATTTGTGCCTTCTGCATAAACAGGGACACCCACCTGCACAGGCTCACTGTTTATTATAAAAATACAGAAAGGAGATGACAATAGAGGACAGTAGATCCTAGTTATGTCACAAGAGAAATTAGTAAATGGAAAAAATAAATCAAACATGCAAGCTCACGAATGGAATGTCCAAGATTAGCACAACAAATCTAATACTATAGTTTTTCAAGATGAAGATTTCAAGATTCCTACAAACAAATAGCTACTTCGAAATAAGAACAAAAGTTGTTCAGGAAATAGGTTAAATTACGAAGATAGTAGAAATCAAATAGTTAAGTTTAAGAGAAAAACCTCTTTACTTCAGAAGATTTTGGGGAACCACTAGGTAAATCAAAGTTAAATTTAAAGAGTGGTATTTTCTGCTAGTGGCTAGAGGAACCAAAAAATTTTACCAGAATACAACATTCTGTGCCCCTACTCACGCTTGTACAGACTCGACTAACAAGACCACCAGAAATATTATTCTCAGAAAAGCAAACTATACCCAGAAGTTGTAGGTTACCTTCTCTCCCAAAATCTTTAGTTGGTCTACAGCTGCAGGCCGGTAAACATCTGCAGCAACCAACATGCAGCTCTTACCCTGAAAACCATGCTTTTCAATTAGCATCAATAGGACATGCAGATTTTACCCCCTAAAACTAAGGAGAACAAGAAGGTCCTCAAATTGCACCAATTTCTTCAAGTAGAAAGCAAGCTTCGCAGAAACAGTAGTCTTTCCGACACCTTGAAGACCAGCTAGTAACATCACTGTCGGACCAGACTTTGCAAATACCAGTTCAGACACTTCTCCACCCATCAGTTTCACGAGTTCTACATGCACAATCTGCATCAGATACACAGCGTGATGGAAGATGGTACAAGAGAACCTATATAATTCTATAAAATAATGCTTCATACTCATTGCTACCTTCACCAACTGTTGATCAGGTCTCACTCCTCGAATCAAGCCCGCACCAACAGCCTGGTCGCTAACAGACTGCACAAACCTTCTCACTACCGGCAAGCTTACCTACACAACAGTATGTTATCAGGTCATACAATCAAATGAGAGAAGAGTTCTCTCTCTTCTGCTTGAAGTTGTTGCCATCGACTCACATCTGCTTCCAGGAGAGCCCGCCTGATATCCCTCATTGGTTCGGCTATGTTCTCCTTCGTCAAAACATCTGCCAAATATTGTTGGCAACAGATTCAAGAAAATGCTGTAAACGGTGACCAAAATCAAGAATCTAAAGCAAGGGGAAGCAGCCACGAAGAGAAGCGAGGATGGATTTGCAGACCTACACCCCTAAGCTTGTTCCAGGCCGTCTCGAGGCCAGTCGTCAGCTGGCCAAACATCTCTGCCCTCACCGTGAAACATCTCCCTCTACTAACGTGTTCAGATTTTGAATTGATCCAACCCCAAAGTTCCCTCTGAGATTAAGAAATCTTGTGACCATGACACTGTCACGCAGATGAAGAAGAAGAAAGAAAGGAACAGTATCACGAATTCGGACATGGGGCAAGCTTACGGTAAATAGAGTCCTGCGGGAAGACCCGAGGTAGACGGTCGAGCCGGTCCAGGAAGTAGAGGAATTGGAGGAAAGGTTCGGCCTTCCAGCGACCCTCGCGCCGCAGAAGGCTCCACTACGGTGGAGAGATGGCGCGCACAGGGAGAGATGACGGTAAGGGGAAGCCGAGAAGGAGACGGCTTCCATGGCCCAAGACGGAGCGAAGGACGAGGAGAAGAGACAGGATAATGGAGGATATAATAAAAGGCGAAGCCTTTTTGGGCATATTTACAATGCAGCCCCTGCATAATTCAGAAATGCAAAAACATTACTTTCTTATTGTTATATAAATGATATGGCCATATTTGTTGTGACAACAGTGTGACAATAATTAAATTGAGTTACTTAGCTATATAAATGAACCAGGATTTACTGTTTAAATAATTTTAATGAACATATATATATATATATATATATCAATTTAGCGAGCAAAGAGATATTAATTTCTATTCCCTACTGTATATGTTGACCAAAACATCCCACGAATTAATGTGTCAAATTTATATTTTCAATTCGATTTAATTTAGATTTTTTTAGTTCTTTTTTTTTTCAAAAAATAGAGAACATTATGAGTGCTGTGCATGATTAAAATATATATTTTTAAAAAAAATTCAAAATAATATCCAAAACTATTCAAAGACTAATTTAATTTTTTCTATTTTTAAAAAATTATATTAAAATTTGCATATTCATGAAAATAAAATATTTAATCATATTTATTTTTCATCAACAGAATCAATGAGTCAATGACATCAAAAAAATAATATTAAATATGTTGTTTTTATAAATATAAAAATTTCAATATAAATAGTGACTAATTACAGAAAATAATATATAATTAACTCGTAATTTGATGCAGAACGAACTGTTTGAAGCCAACAAGATGAATCTTTGGATGCTAGTGAGATATAACCCCAGAGGCCATTGCATTAGCATTCACTTAATAAACATCTAAGCTGCTGAAGTCGATACCTCCAGCATCAACTCCACATTATTACACGTTAAATCTACAGGATATGTACAGATTAATGCCAGCGGTCCACAAGAAACAGAGTCTACATGCCACTTCATCTTCATCTTATTTAAGCACGCATACATTTAGCCAAGACCACAGTATGTACACAGGCGAAGAGTTGCGGTAGCAAGGAGAGCATATCCGCGTCAGGCTTTGTGAGGTTCCTCGGATTTCTGCAGGAACATAAAGATGAAATGAAGGCATGAAAGGAAGTATTGAAATTTGGGCTCTCTGCATTATTAAGCAACAAAATCATCAATCTAAAAGAACATTATTTTAATTAGTTGTTACCATCTCAAAAAGCTTGAAAGCTCTATCTCAAATTCAATCACTCCAAATTAAGATTTAGTCTTTTAATTTTGCTGAAACTATCTATACACATGGAGGAACCAAAGTAAATGAGTTGTTGATAAATAGAATCTAATAGTACAACCAAGATTATTATACCGAACTGTAAAAGGTAAATACCAAACTACAAAGAGTTTGCAATGTCATTATTACATAACCACAATTCCTGCAGTTTTTGCTTCAAAATCAACACTAGTGTTCTTCATTGATATTGCCATCTTAGCAGGTGTATTTTTTGTAAAATTAAAGTGGATTTTAAAAGGGTAATACAACTACGAACCTAAAAACACTTTCCTTCCTCAAATGCAACATGATCAAGGGAAAAATAAAAAGAACTAGATTCTGTATCAAAAGCATCTTACTGGTTCCCCGGTCACACCACTTCGGATGACAGGCCCTTGTTTCCTAGGTATTTTCTGATTTCTATGGCACAGAAGACCTAAAGACTGATTTCTATAGCTTAGCCATCTCGTAATCTTCTGGTATCAAGATTTCTTTACAATGTTATTTTCCTCTGATCTTGACTGTTGCATGTAAGTCATAGGCTCTGAATTTGTATGGCCTACAATTAGCTTGAATGGGTTAGATTTGACAATAGACTTGCACACAACAATATTAATAAGAAGGCTGGACACTGTGACATAAATCCTTCTTTGAAGGCTCCTCTTCAACTCCTCCCAAAGAAACTGATCTACGAAAGAGATTAAAATATCCATAAAAGTAAGATGCTTAATTGGTCAAAAATGACAAAATAATCAATTTGTTTTTTTCTTCAACTTAAATTACATAAAGAGGATATCATTGAATGCAACAACAACGGAAAGCATGATCTCTATGACAAATTTAGATATATCATCTCCAGAAAAATCAATGATGTGATGTGACCCCTTAAATCTTTCCCCTTGTTTATTGTTGTAGAATGTTGCAGGAGCTTAACTACACACTATTATGAGCCGAAGTGTTGAGATGGTGTCCAAAACTAGATGGTACAGTTATTACAGTTCTATCACATATAAAGAGTGTTCCCTTTTAGTGACATGTTTGAGTAGAAACCAAGTTCGAAGTCCACCCAATTTACCATGTTCCGATGTACTCCATAGCATCCCCTCTCTTATTCCAGCTTTTCGCCTTTTTTCCAACTCAAAATATACTTTTGCTAAGTTGTTGCAATCATCATAAACCTCAAACCTCTTTGATAGCAACCACATCCCCAGACACAAAACCCTACCTTTTTCTTGTTAAAGAAGGATGGAAGCCCTAAATCTCTAAGAAAAACATCACTTTCACAATCCTGGAAGCTATCAGAAAGCCAAAGACTAAAATTTTCCAAACAGAGAGCACAAATTAACTGCATACCGCGTACCTACGATCCATCTGATAGAAACCTGACGCTGATCAACTTAACTAGAGAACGATAGCTACAAATAAAGCAGAAAGGAAGCCCAACATTTTGCTTACTTTCTCGGACTTAGCCTTCTCGGCTTCGAGCCTCTCCTTCTCTGCCTTTCGCCTCAGCTTCTCCATCCGCTCCCTCTCCATTTTCTACGCACAAAAGCAGCCCAATCAGACCACACGAAGACATCCCCCGATCAAGAACAAGAAGGCTTCTACAAAGGCTACCGAGACAGCAGCAAGTGCCACTCACCTGGATGTAGACGTTCTCGGCAGCTCGCTCCTCCTCGCTGAGGATCCGACCCCTGTCGTCGCTAAAGAAGCGAGAGCTCCTCCGAGCCAGCTTCTCCATCGACGGCCTCCACAACAGAGGGACGCGGGCGGTGGCGGATCTCATTGCCATGGACGACCTGCTTCGCGAGCACAGACGACAGACCAGAAGCGAAGAGGCCCCACGAGAGGGAGTCCAATATATACGAGAACAAACCGTAATGGATAAGGATGGAGTAAACCGGGCCAGCCGACGAACCGCTACCCTCGAGCGGTTTAGTAAACCGGGGCGTAAATATCTTTCGAGGCTTGGAATATTCTAGTACGCAAGTTATCAAAAAAGCCCAAACCTATTTATGTTATTCTTATACACCCCTCAAAACTGATATGATCCACTTCTGCGATCGGACGGTCATGGACATGCCATCAAATGTTCATCAATCTTCCAGTGATCAGAATTTTATATAAAAATAAAAGGCAAAAAAAATTTCTCCTATTGTTTATAGCATATATTTTAAAATTAGCATATTTTCCCCTCCAAATGTTAATATTATATTTATATCTATATTCCATATCCCTCTAAAATTTTAATATTATATATATATATATAGAGAGAGAGAGAGAGAGGATGTATATGCATTTTGTCATTACCCCCTCCTTTGTCACATGATTTCTGTTCATGCATCAGCCACGACAATTACTCCAAGCAACTGTAGATGTGGCCATTTTGTTTGATTCAAGGCTAAGTCATAATCCAATATGCTTGAAATCATACACAAAGTCTTGTCTCTTTGCAATCAAACTTCCAAGTTATCAGCAGATCCCCCAAATACAAACACAAACATCCATAGCAAATCCACAATGCCCAAAGCCTACCATCACATACAAGTTAGACAACAAAGAGAAGAGGAAAGAATGGCTTCACCGCCATGCCTCGACACGCTCGACCTTTGAGTCGATACGACTCACGATACGCTCCACCTTTGACTTCTCAGCTGGCAAGGAAGCTCGGCTGGCAGTCTGTGCCTTTGCCTTTCTTCCTTTCCTGTGATTCTGGCTATTCAACCGGCCTGTCTTCTTCCTACGACAGTTTGAATGAACTAAATTGTGATCGTTAGCAGCAAACTCCTGGCCTCTAGATGAAGAACCACCAGATGGTGCTGAATTCTCTGCAGAGTTTTCGGTCGTCGGATGCAATGCAGCACCTCGAGAGGCAGTATCGTCGTGTGAGGGCTGAGGACTATCGGCTGCCTCATCTTCTGCAGATTTTTCTTCAGGAATTCGAGCGAGACTATCCAGAACAGGTTCCTCGATGACATGTACTTGCTCAGTTGCTTCATCACGACCGGTCGCAAGATGAATCTGAGGGCTGTCATGATCATTGTCATCAGATGGATCTGTATTAGAAACCGAAGCATCCTCTAAAGTGGGTTCTTGTCTGTCTTTCAGTGTCTTCAAGATCAGCATCCGAAGAAAATTCATCACTTGCACCGCATACATCAACGCTGTCAAAGGATCTGCCATCTAGAATTATGATAAACAAATGTACAAGTTTCAGTTTGCAGCCTGTGGGAAGCAGAAAATATGTTTTGTGCATGAAAAGCAATCACGAAAAGTAGGGAAAGGGGGGAATCCTGCTACTTGGGCTCTAAAGCAACTGAAAGAATAAGTGGTTGAAAGTGAAATGCATTTACCATTCCTCCGGACTTGTCTTGAACTCTCCAAAATGACTTGCAAAAGTCATTTGGTAGAGCTATGAGATCTCAATAGATTTTTCTTTTTTTCTGAAAAAAAATGCATTTACCATTAATTACCTGAGTCATGTTTGGAGCAAACACCGTGGCAATATTGCGTGCATTCATCTTGTTTTCTTGTTCTTCTTGGACAACATCAGCCATCAAATTGATAGCCCAATCCAATAGAGCAGCCTCTGTTGTAGGCAGCAACCTAGCAAGCTGAGCACAATCCTCTTCTGTTTGGCACTGCATCACCTGCTCTGCTGAAAGAGTGTCGAGCACTCCAGTAGGAAGTTCTCTAAACCAGGCCTACATAAGCAACAGAGAAAAGAAAATGTGGAATTAAGCAATATGAAAATTTGAGGAATATCAGTTTATTTGGAAAAGCATGTTCGCGACGTACATTTGTTAATCCAAAATCAAGTATCTATCAGAAAGAAGGCATGATATAGTGATACAGAAAACGTCAATTGAACTAGCAAGGATGACTTTTGCCGCTATTTCATTTTTAAACAAAATGATGTTGCCTCTAGATCTATAAAAAATCAGATCAGATGTATTTTTGTCTTTTCAAAACTTGTAGCAGATTAGCAAGTAGACAACAATGCAACGTATGCAGCACAGAGGGACCATGAAATGGTTGAGTAGGAAAGGCAAAGGGAAAGTTTGTAGGTATACCTTTATTAGACCTGCCAGACAATGCACATCAATACCCTCGGGCACTATTCCATTGTTTAGCTGGTCTCTGACATATTCCTCTTGGCTATTATCAGCGTTGATTCTGAAAATTCCTTCTGACTGCATAGTTTCATTGAGATCAAGTTTCAGGCTCAGAGAAGTATTACAATGACTAATTAGAATAAGCAATTATACCCGAAGGCCGCCTTGCTCATAAAGACGTCTTTGCATCAGCAAAAGGATCGTTGGAACACTATTGCCTCTAGCATCATATGAACACTGCATAGATTCAGTAGAAACACCAAAGACAGTTGCACTGCAGTAGAATTCATGGATCGAGTTAGCTTGTTATAGAGAATGGACAAAAGCTAACATGACGACAAGAATAAGAAGCAAGGATAAACACGTGAACAGAAATATTCAAGGGGACAATAGAAATATTCAAACTCGTAGAACCTTGAACAACAACAATATTATGAGCTAAAATTCTTTATGGATGTCTCTTAAAAGTCTGAGGAACGAATTACTTTCAACTATTCCTGTGACAAAGCCCTAATACATGTAAGATCTTAGGATTTTCCTGTGAAACATAATGATGTCGGACAGTCTTAATCCCTTTGTAATTTATATGCATCCACAGGACTCATTATGGTTAAAACACTTGCCCTCTGAACTCTGTGTGTTGCATGTGTTTTGCAATGTGATCATCATTTTAGGTTTGAGTGTACATGGATCCATAATCATACTCTACACAACAGTATGAAAGCTGCACCAAAGTACAAACAATCAACAAAAAGTTTGATCCACCTTTTCTCTATATTATTAATCACATAAATATTAAGGACGAAAGAGAAATTACATGATGAGTTGTAATTCACACCATTATTTCTTTCTATGTTTAAGATTGTGAACACCAATAATGTCAGATAACATGCACCACAAACGGCTATCAGTGCATGTGACACACGACTGAAATTGACATGGATTACAAAATATAGAGTGTTTCCATCAAAGTTCTTTAAACAGGATTTTATTCGAATGAGATCAGTGGGATCAGCCAAACTGCATGGGCTGAGTTTTTCAGGTTTTGTCAACAGATGCTTCGTGGTCATACATTCAATCTGGGTGACTTATCATGTGACCTGTACAAAGATCAATGGGGCTAAGTTCTTTCAACCAGTTTTGACATCTTCACAACACAAGCAAATGGCATGATGGTATGAATCAGCAACAACCTGACATGACCAATTAAACAGTAACTTTTCACTTGGAGTAGTGTCGAAGTTTCGATGCTCTTACTAGATAGGTTCATCACATAGTTGAAGTATATGAACTTGTAGATTCTTTTGTTTCCTATATGTTCAAGGGATATTTGTAGTTCTTACCGTCAACAGATGTTTGTTTATGGGTACACAATTTTTAATTCAGAAAGATCACATTTGAAGATAGACTAACATCAGATATGGTCATATACGTAAGCGATATGACATCATAGGTTTCTGGATGAACAAGTGAGTGTGAAAATATAGAAATTAATTTAAGAAGATATCGTTAGTTCTCCTCGTAGCAAATGACTAAGAGGAGCAGAAATTTCCTGGTGAATGGTCACAAAAGGTGAAGACTTAACCCAAGAACAGTGATAAAAGAATCTTGAACAAGGTTACATAAGTTGAAAGCTGGAACTGACAATGATGGACCAAAATAGTATGCAAAAGAAGTTACAAGAGAGCTTGTAATCCAAACAATGAACCTACCAAATGACCGATAGGTATGACCAATAGGTGATGAGAAACAAAACTGGTGCTCGGGTTTTCTATGGCATCAGATTAGTAAAAGCATGTAGATTTGTAGATGAAATGATGAACAGAGAGCATAATATTGTTGATCATCAACATAGTAATCAGGCATAAAGTCAAAATAACTTCATTGGATCCTATATATTTCATACCCACTTGAGAATTACCCCAAGATAATGGCGTCCAAATGTCCTCCTACTTCTGACAACGGGAGATGTTCTCAACCCCAAAGCATAGTATGTTTGTTCATAACACAATAAAAGCAATTATTTTCTTTGGAGACAAAGACCCAATTTAAATTATGATGATCTAAAGATCTTCCTATAAAAAGGAAAAGAGCAGCAGATCAAAGCAAATTTCCACATGTATTATTTTACAATGGTAGGAAAGTTGCTAACTATTTCTAAAGCTCATAAATTGTTCACAACGCAAGAAAACAACCAAAAGGTCGCATTTTTTTTGGGACAAGAAACGAAGCACAATCTCAGCAGAAGAACAAGGAAAGAGCAGACCTTGCGCTGGGGGCTCTGCGGGGAACCTCCGGCTCGAACTCCACGGGCAGCCCGAGGAATCCGTGGAAGCGGTCGAAGGTGACGTGGGCGACGTGCCGCACGTCGGTGGGCCACCCGATATCCATCGAGCCGAAGTCCTCGTCGCCGGCGCCTTCCGTCTTGCACCCCAGCAGCGACTTCCGGAACACCGTCAGCAGCAACGCCAACACAGACAGCTGTTGTTGTTCCTCTTCCTCTTCCTCCTCCTCTTCTTCCCCCACGGCCTCGACCTCGGCTCCTCCTCCTCCCCTCCGACTCCTTCCCCTCTTCCTCTCTGAGGCGCCACCAGCACCACCACGCCTCCCCTCCTCCTCCTCGCCCTCTCCGCAGCTATTGGAAGGGCTTAAAAGCCCAATGGAGCCATCATTCGGGTCGCAAGAAAGGGCGCGTCTTGGAGACGAAGGGAAATGCGATGGGGACCGGAGCACTTCAGCCATGGCTTGGTATTATGGAAGCCGAAGAGGAGGATGTGGGGGGTGGGCCAAATACAAATTCCAGAATTAAAAAGAAAATAAGTAACAAAGATTGGATTTTTGAGAGCAATGGCAAGCTAAAGATCGAATCTTTAGAACAATGACCGGAAGCAGATTGGATTTCTAGGCACTTCTAATTCACCTCCTCCAGCTTGGAGAAAGGGATGGATCTGAGAGAAGGGAGGGGAGGGGATGTTGGGGGGGGGGGGGGGGGAAGGGGGGATTATTTTTGAGGAGGAGTTGGATTGAAGGAAGGATTTGAAGCGGTGGGACGTGGGAATCATAACTTGCTCGTTATATATTCTGTTCTTCCCTTTCTTGGCTGGCCATGGGAGGCTATTGGAGAAGAATGGAAAGAACGGGAGAGGGGGCCATGGAAAGGAACAAAAGAAGTAGATTTGAAGGGTTGGGAAGGCTCCTCGAGAACTGCTCTTTTTTGGTGCTAATTAATTCCTTGAACAGTGGGCGAGTTGGGTTTAGAGACAACAGAGTCCACAGAGTCACAGAGACTGAGGGTGGAAAGAGGATTTTGGATTCGATGCCACTTGGATAATAAATGATGCACTGAATGAATGCATTGGATTTGGTTACCTTAAGCTTTGAGCTCTAAGGTTATGGCCAAGTTAGGCTGCAACAGCCCAAGAGTTCTGACTTTGTGTTTCCTGATGTTGATTGATTGATAAGATCAGATGCAAAACATGAGGATTAGAGATGGATCGATTAGATATGATTGGCACAGGGCAAAAACAGAAGACGAAGAAGCACTGGTGAGAAGCTTTTGTTCACAGAGGAGATTCCTTGCAAGGGACATCCTCGAGTGGTGCATAGCCAGCAGGTAAACCACCATGGAAAGAACACAGTCAACAGACAGACAGCCATGGCCCAGCCAGCGATTTATCTAAAGCTCCACTGTTGGATCATTCATCACGCACGCACACATTGCTCTAACTTTGGGTTCACTTCAACCCCCCCCCCCTGATCACAAGTTTGCATGCGGTTCAGCAAACTGGCACACACACACACACACACACACAAGGGATAGATTCTATGTTGCCAACTTGCAGTGATGCAGACAGGACGACAGTAGATCTACAGCTTCCATTTTAGAAGTCAATGACATATGTTTATGGGCATCATTGGGTGCCACAAGCACACATTCATTCTGCTGCTTGTCATGGCATCGGTCGATCTCCTCCCTCCTCCCTCCTCCCTCTTTGCTTTCGATGGAGTCAATCGAGCAACATTAAAAGAACAGCTGCAGGTTTCCTGCATCTCAAGGCTGAGGGAGGAGTTGGGAAAGGCAAAATCCACAGCTTTCCTCCTCTTTTGCAGAGAAAAAGAAACTGTGACTGGTGGTACAAAAAGGTAAAGCTTCAAGAGAAGGATTGGATGGCAACGGGCAAATGATTTAAATTCAAATGTTTGAAGGGCGGGCAGGGAATTAGAATATTATATATAATACTGAGCAAGTTTATTATGTTAAACTATAGCTAATTAAATATTCTATTCTCTATGCTGCCTTTTTCTTTTACTTTTATAATTACCAAAAAATTATTTTTATTGGTAGTTTATTGACAAATATGTGCTTAATCTCCTGTATATGTTTATTATTAGAATTTTATTTGGTGTGCATATGTTAGGTAATGGATAATTTTGCGTAAGAATTTAAGTTTGAAACTAATTTTTACAAAGGTATCAGTCAATTTAGTTGGTAAAAATCTCGATAGTTTATCACTAAAAGAAATTGATATTGTGTTTATATCAAACTCAAAATTTTAACTTTGAATCTAATTTAGGTCTAGATTTAGTACAATTTAGGCTCAAATAGTAGCGAAGCAATAGCAACGATGAAAGTGCTAATTCACTCGATTGATAAATAATTTGTTAGTTCATCACAAAATATTAGGATCGAAGTCCGTGTTTATTACTTATTCTTTAAAATTGAGAAAAAAAATTATGAGATTTGAGCTCGGAGCTCATAATTGGATCAAATATTACGATTTAGAGGGTCAAGCTCGATATCATGTTTGCTTTAGGCTTAATTGATTGAAGCAACTCGATTTCTTGAGTGCTATAAACATTTGCATTTCCAAATAAGAATTTGGTGTCTTGGATTTTTCCTCAACTTCTCACGAGTTATAGTTGGATAGATATTCCAAAGTGACATCGAAGTCGAACACAAGACATAAGTTGGTTATGTAAAAATTAAATAATAATAATAATAATAATAATAATTGACATGACTCGATTTCGAGATCGATTGTCTCGATTCTCAAATCAATAATTTTAGTTTCAAATGATGAATCGTAACGAATTATTCCTCCAAATTAATGACTTAGTGAAAGATACATTATTGGAACATGACAAGTGGAGATGATTTTAGTTGATATTTATTTATCCAACTTAGAGATTATACGATTAATTAGAGATTGGGGCTAATTAGGAATTTTGATTTAGGGTTAACTATAAGATCACATTTTTAACATTTAGAATCCATATAAGTGAAAAATAATACATTCTATAAAATCTGATTTATCATTCGTCATTGTTCCTATCATACATATTGTATAATTAAATATAGAATTTGATTTAGCATTTGGAATATCTATGGAGTCTTCCCATTAATACATGAAATATCCCCAATCATCATCAAAAAGTCACTTCATATTAATTGTCATCAAAGACATTCACTCCACGAACACATATTAATTGTCATCAAATGCCTCATCAAGTAGGATGATGATGGCTTCATTCGCAGCCTCCAATCCTTGTTGATCTCTGCCTACTAAAAGTACTTAAAGCATGCACTCAGCACGAGCCATTCTGTGTTACTCCGACTACTGAAAGGATTTTGCAGGGCTTGCTTGCAGCACAAATTAGGTGGCAATCCTCATCGCCTGTGACCTGCCAGAAGAAAGAGGGGTATCTTATGCAGGTATGGAGAAGCAACAGAGGCCACATGAAAGAGAGAGTGGGATACAACGAACGCTGTGGGGTTGATGATGGTTGAGACTGCTGTGGATTCCGATTGGAAGGATGCAGTCTGCCACTAAGACATGTTGAGCATCACTCTCATTTTCCCTGTTTCTTTCTGAGATGTGGTGGGGCACATGAAATTATTCACATCTTCTGAAAAACATAACCATCTGATTTGATCTTGCAATTGTATTTGTGGTTGAATCGAAAGGTTATTTGTATCGTAGTTATAAAATTCGGATTAGATTTGTTGAGTAGCGGAGTAAAACCTTCAGCTAATTCTGTTCGTTAATTTGAGTCCTAAATAAATTAATAAAAATTAATGATGTGATAAATACTTTATCATTACGTGTAATTGATATGAGAAGGTCAAGATGTCAAGTAATCGACGTCACAATGTTAAGTGGCTAATACATTATTGTCAAGTGGGCGATGCGAGGTAATTGACACCTCGATATCACATATCCACCCAATATTTTTATCATATGTAATTAAACATGACATCATCTCCCAAATATTATTGACTATATTGTACCTTTTGTACGTTCCTCAAATTCATCGTAATACTATTCTACTAAAGCGGGAGAATATACAAAATCATCCTCAACATCATTGCACGTCTACAGGCATAACGGTAGTCAAAATCATACTATAAAAGGTCGATCTTCCAAGATATTAAAAAAAAATTTCTTTCTATTTTTTTGAATAGTATTTTTAACTTTGCCACTCTCGTTCAGTTAGTCCAATAACTTAACTCTGATATCTACTAGATTTGATTATTCACAATATTGACGAGAGATAGACATGAAATAAACACTACAACAAAAAGTAAGTTTTTTATAATCACGGCTATAAATATCTAATAGCAACAGATATTATTTTTATCATTTTAAATTATATTTTTAATTGTAATTCTTTAAGACCATAGTAATAGATGAATCAAAGACTAGGATTAGGACCAAATATGTTATTCATTACTGTTTTGGTTAAAGTACAAGAGAGACTATCGATGGCACCACTGGTCCTATCATTGCCAACTATTTTCTAAGTGAAAAGGATAAGTCGTGATCCACCCACAGATGTGGTCGAGGTGTTCTCCGGTGCTCAAACACCATCTTCTTTCTCTCTTTTCCTTTGAAAGAGACGAGTGCTGTTTGGATCGTAGCACTCTTTCTCTTTCAAAGGAGTGAATGGCAAAAACACACAATTAATTTGTTAAAATCAAGCACAATAATAATAATCTGATGGCCAAACTTTGACCAAATCCTCCGTGAACAAATCTAGATCATCACACAAGATGGGTCGAGACATGCTTCGATAAATTAATAGCTTCATATAGCATGCATGCTATGATCTCCTAAAGGTAACAATTCTCCGTCAGCACAGTCATAAATGAACTCATTTCCTTATGTAATGAACATTGGAGTGCAAGAGAGAGTATCGATGATATTATCAGGAGTTGGCACTGCTGGGCCTTATCATTGTCAACTATTTTTCTAAGACAAAAGGATAAATGACGACGGTCGTCATCCACCAACAGAAGGGGTCGATGTGTTCTCCGGTGCTCAAACGCCAATCTTCCTTTTCTCTCTCTTTTCCTTTGGAAGAGACGAGTGCTTCTTGGATCATAGCACTCTTTTTCTTTCAAAGGAGTGCACGGCAAAAAACACAATGAATTGCATGAGGGACAGCATAACAATCACAATATTCTTCACGTAGCTGAGATGCATGATGACCATGTTTCCGAGTGAGAGAAAGAGAGGTTTGATTTGAATTCTCTTTGGACATGAGTATGATGTGAAGGATTGGGAGATAAGACAGATGCTACATTAAATTTATAGGATGCATTTTCGTGTAGGTTTTAGGACATTAGATTTAGTGATTAATATAATCATTTGAAAAGAAATTTTTTTTTCTAATATCATGTTTAAAACAAATATTTTTTTTAGCGTTAGCAAGAAAAATATATAATCTAAATCGCATGCTTTCTTTATTCCTCGTCAAAATATGTCGATCGACCTATAAATCAACAAGCCAGCCTTAGTTTATTGAGTCAAAAATTGAAAACTCTCATCCATACTTCTAACATTTTTAATAAAATAATAATAAAAATTTAAATTTAAATTTAAAATCTTACGTAAAGGTCCTTATCGACTAAGCGAATCTCTTTTGTCAAATCACTTAGCATAGAAGATAATAGATGAAAAGAATATGAAAAAATCACTAATGACTTCCTTTTATTTCTTTTAATTAATATACGATGGAATTCTCAAAATAAAATTTTATTTTTAAAGATTTTTTAAAGAATATTTTGAAGTTAAAAAAATTTAAGATAACACCTCTAATCCTTCGAAAAGATTATTTTACTTTTTCTTTCGTCAAATCCATTATTGCCTCCGCTCTATAGCCCCCCTTTTGTCATGCACAGGATTACCCCCTTCACTTGCACCTCTCGCATGAGGGTAGTCGCCCCTCTCCATCGCATGCATGCAAATCACCCCTCATCGACTCCGAGTGAACATCATCAATATATATTATTAAGTTCTAACAAGAACAACTACACAGAAACGATATCAAGTAAAATAATTATTTTTAAAAAATATTATTTTTAAAAAATTAAAATAACGATGCCCTATAAAAATTTAAAAAATTAAAGAAAAAACTTTTAATGTTATTACTATTACTATTTTTAAAATATTTGGTTGAAGTGTAAAATAAACAAATCAGATTAAAATAAAAAAAAAATGACTCCTCGATATCTGCAAATAAATTATTAGTTATTCTACTGATTTCAGCTTGTGAATCCTCAACATCCACCGACGTTGACCCAATCAATCTTTTCTCAACGTCTCTATCTATCTTTATCTCTCTTTCTTTTTGTTGTTTGTTTACTTTTCTTATCGCATTATAAGAGTGTATATACTTATATTAACGGCTTAAACATCAGAATCAATCCCTTTGTTATCTTAATGAAGAACAAATTATCATGTGCTTGAGTCGCTTCTCCTGCAAATCATCTGTTCTTTGTTATCGAACCCCAAGAAAAAAGCTAACTTAAGCAGAAAAGCTGGAGTTGCGTAGCAAACTGGCTATTAAATCAATGTTTAACTTATAATAATTAAGATTTAGGGATTCTTTCACCGTATATTTGATGAACGTGAAAGAGATAACACAGTACATAAACATATTATAGTTTTAGAATTTGTGGTTACCCATCTTTGTCAAAGACATTGACTGTGTGAGAGTGACAGAAGCAAAGAGAAGCAAGATAACAGGGTCAGTCCGGTCAAAGCCGTATGCATCGAGGATTGGTATTAACGTACATTAATAATCAGAATATATTTTAAAATTAGGGAGGTGGTCTTAATAAATAATAATAATAATAGTGGTAAAATTAAAATGGGAAAAGTCAACAGTGCCCTCCTCCTCTCCTTATATACCCCTGAAAGGCCACTCTTCTCCTCTCCAACCATTCCCTCTCTTGGCTGTAGTCTTCTTCTGAAGTCATCTTCGTCTTCCTGTTTTGTTTAGTTGGTGGTCGGTTTCAGGGAGAAGGGATGGGGATGGGGAGGCCGAGCGGAGCTTGGTCGACCCGGTGGTTGGTGGTGGTTCTTGTGCATTGGCTCCTCTGCGCCACCGAGAGGAGGCGAGGGGCGGTGGTGGAGGCCTCCCATGTGGTGTTTGCATCCCTCCAATCCGTTCCTGCCTCCGTCGTCGACAACAGGCTGAGGACTGGGTATCACTTCCAGCCCCCGAGGAACTGGATCAACGGTACGTTCCTCTCCTCCTCCTCCTCTTTGGTGCCTGGAGGCATGCTCTGCCGGTGGCGCATGTTAGCCGGTGGCCTGGTTCGGGGCTACAATGCGCCTGTGGGTCCCGCCGGAACTGGATCCGCCGGGTAACCCGTGTTGGTATTATTTTGGGGTTAATTTCCCCACGTAATCGAGTGTTACGCGATTCGTTAGACTGCTACCGTTTAAGCATCTAATTAACGTCTTTTAACGGTGGATTAAGCAAGAGGAATCCGAGACCACCGCGTAAAGAAGCCGATCCCCCCTTGTTTTACGCCGCCCTTTTCTGCAGCTCCGGAGTATCTTGCATTATTATGTAATGGATAATGCCCTTGACATTGTCAATGAACAGCCACCATCTCGTTTCTGCTAGAATTTACAGCTTGCTATTGGTCAGATTTGTTTTAATCGAATGCCAACACTGATTTGGTTTTTTGTGTCGTTGTCATCTTCTCCATGGACGTGCCCAAATGGGATCATCAACCAATGCACCAGATCCAAATGGTATCATCCTCTTCCTCTGAACCTTTCTTGGTCACATATGGATTCGTGAAGCTAATGGACGAGCAACCGAACCAGGACCCATGTACTTCAATGGCGTCTACCACCTCTTCTACCAGTACAACCCCAATGGCTCCGTGTGGGGCAACATCGTGTGGGCCCACTCGGTGTCGACCGACCTCGTCAACTGGATAGCACTCGACCCGGCCATCCGCCCCAGCAAGCCATTCGACATCAACGGATGCTGGTCCGGCTCCGCCACCGTCCTCCCCGGCAACAGGCCTGTGATCTTCTACACCGGCATCGACCCCCAGCAGAGACAACTGCAGAACGTTGCGTTCCCCAAGGATCTGTCCGACCCTTACCTCCGCGAGTGGGTCAAGCCCGACTACAACCCGGTGATCGCCCCTGGCGACGGTATCAACGCCAGCGCGTTCCGCGACCCGACGACGGCGTGGCGCGGGCCCGGCACGCACTGGAAGCTCGTGGTGGGGAGCAAGTGGAACCGGAGGGGGAAGGCCATTCTGTACCGGAGCAGGGATTTCGTGCACTGGGTCAAGGCCAAGCACCCGCTGCACACGGTCAAGGATACCGGCATGTGGGAGTGCCCGGACTTCTACCCGGTGGCGGTGAAGGGGAGGCGAGGGCTGGACACGTCCGCGTACGGCGACGGCGTGAAGCATGTGTTGAAGGTCAGCTTGGACCTGCGAAGGTACGAGTACTACACGCTGGGGAAATACTACCACTACCAAGACAAGTACGTGCCGGACAGCACGTCGGCGGACGATCACACTGGTTTGAGGTATGACTATGGGAACTTCTACGCCTCCAAGACGTTCTTCGATCCGAAGAAGCAGCGGAGGATCTTGTGGGGGTGGGCGAACGAGTCGGACGCCAAGGACGTCGACATAGCTAAAGGCTGGGCTGGAATCCAGGTCGGTCTCGTAGCTGCAGCAGAGTTCATGACACATGATTTCCACAGACTTCGATCGACTGGATCTTCACTTTGTGTTTGATGAATTTGTCGTAGGCTATTCCGAGAACCATTTGGCTGGATAGCAGCGGTCGACAACTTGTCCAGTGGCCAATCGAAGAGCTCGAATCCCTCAGAGGCAAACACGTAGTTGTCGAGCACAAGAAAGTCTCAGGTGGCAACTCCTTTGAAGTGGAAGGAATAAACTCCTCGCAAGTACGTTTAATTAATTATGTTTGATAGACTTAATTCTTTTCTTGAGTTGTTCTTCGCTTTTCTGTCAATCCAAACAGGTAAAGACTTTTCCGCCGAGCGAAAGCTGAAGAATTGTGTTCTTTTGGACTCTGCTGGCTTTCTTGTTCCACTTTTCTTCTTCGAGTGATGTGTTCTTTTACGGTGCAGGCGGATGTGGAGGTAGCATTCGAAGTCTCTGGCTTGGAAAAAGCTGAGGCCTTTGATCCGTCCTGGGCGACTGACGCCGAAGCACTCTGTGGCCAGAAGAGGGCGGACGTCAAGGGTGGGGTTGGGCCATTCGGCCTCCTGGTTTTGGCTTCAGCCAACATGGAAGAGAAGACTGCTGTCTTCTTCAGGATCTTCAAAGCTGAACACAAGCATGTGGTCCTCATGTGCCATGATCCTACCAGGTCGGCCATCCTTCTCCGACCTTCCATCTGCCTCTTTACCAGTTCATCCACACGTAGTCACCACTGTGGTCCAGATGTTGATCTCTGATGCACCAATAAGATTCTCTCTTCCTATCAAGTTTGGATCATCTACTAATTGCCGATGCAAAACCGGTTTCTATCAGTAACCATTCTTCATCTCTGTTGCTCAAACAGGTCCTCCATGAGGCCAAATCTATACAGGCCGACCTTTGCGGGCTATGTCGATGTGGATATAGCTAAAACTGGCAAGATCTCTTTGAGGAGCTTGGTATGTTGATGAATCTTTAGCCTTCTATCCTTCCTTTTCTTTTAGCTTGTTGGATTAGCTGAAGCATGTTCTGCTCTGTGCTCTCGGTGGGTGCCATGCAGATCGATCACTCTGTAGTGGAGAGCTTTGGGGCCGAAGGCAAGACATGCATTACATCCAGAGTTTATCCCAGCTTAGCCATCGGAAAAGATGCTCATCTCTTCGTGTTCAACAATGGATTAGCGGACGTCAAAGTCTCTGAGCTGAAGGCATGGGAGATTAGGAGACCTCTCATGAATGGAGCATAGGAAGGCATTCATGGAAATCTCAGCTTACAATAAATTCCGATGTTCAATTTCCGCTGCAATAATGGTCGAAATCTAGTTGAGTAGGAGAATGATATGCACTTTGTTGAACTGTATACGCTCCTTTTGAGCTGATTGAATCAGTAACTTATTAGATTACTGTGCTAAGCATTATATACGCAGTGCTGATCCAATTCTAAACGATATACTGACCTCAAAAGTTCCTACATCAGATCTGCATTCCAACACCTTGTCACTGCATCACCTTCCTACTGAGCTCCAGTGCATTACAGCATTGAGTCTGGCCATGCCAAGCATGCAGGCCTAACCTGTTGCAGAACTGACAGAAAAGTGGCATCTTTACACTCCCAGTTGAGTTGTCATCATACGAGGATGGTCAACTTTGAGCTAATGGGTAACATCACAGCTGCTGAGCTAGTCAAAAAGATAAATGCAGGTGGAAGTCATACCTACGACTCCACTCCATTGCCAAGTAATTTCCTTGAAGAGAAATCTGCCTTGGGTTCAAAGCAAGCATATCTCATCTGAGAATTTGGTGACAATGATCACATGGAGTGTTGGGTGGCTGGAGAAGATTGGCAGTGGAAAAAAAAAAAAGACTTGGAAAGTATAGTAGAAAGCAGCCTACTTGCTCCACTATCTAAGATCATCAAATTCAGCAGAGCCACTTGGTTTCATCTTCTTTGTGTCAGAATCAGCAGCTAAGGAAAACAGTGAACTGTTTGCTTAAATGCCACCATGAGCTTGCAGGTCAAATACCACAACTTTTGGTCAGCCCCTCTTGTTTGGAACAAAGAAGAAGGCACTTCAGCTGTTAATTCAGTATTAAGTGTCCATAGTGAAGCTCCATATGTTTGCAACCTGCTCAAAGCAACCTAAGACTGACCTGATGACCCATTTATATCAAGTTTATACTAATCTTGTTCGCGGCAACGGCGAAAATATTTATAATTTTTCATGATTAATGAATTAATTGGAATCACAACCCTTGAATATATTCTATCACAATTCCATTTCGACTGCTGGGCCTCAATGTCAGTTTAGAACAACACCATACCATCATTAAAACATCACTGAATAGGGATTACAGAGATTTGCATGTGAATGACCAATGTCATCACAGAAACAGCCTCCATGAGAATGGAAACAGGTGAAACCTTGGCAGTGTAATGCCACCATGGTACCTATAACCAAGCTCATAAAAATCTACACTGTTACAGCCTCAAGATTAAAAGTTATAACAACAGGTTGTCTACTAAATTTAAAGCCCTGACTGCAAGAAACATAGATTGCTGTCGCATCCTCTGTCATATGAGATGATCTTTGGAGTGAATCAAATTAGAAATGCAGACAGAAGAAACAGTGCAAAAAGCTGCAGAAGATAGCAGATTGATAACCACAAGTGTAGTTCAGAGCAATGTGTGAAACACCATCTTTGATCAACACAAGCTCCCAGTATTCTGGCTAAACAGATTGATAACTACAGAATGCGATATTGCCAATGATCACAATTCAGTCCAGCAAAATATAGCTTTTATTTTTTAATAAAAATAATACTATTAGCAGGAAATTAAAATTATATGTATGTATATATATTATTAATATCGAAATTGATCCACGTCAGAATGTCCATCCGATCGATCCTTTTGTTTTTGGAATCTAACTAAGTTGTATGGATGAATGTACCTTCTAATTAGCTCCCTGAAATAACCTTTTATGGTCAAACCAACAAGAACTGAAAGACCAAAAATTTGGAATGTATTTTGGCTTCAAAACTATAACCGAAAGGCTTTTATTAATATTTAATGATCAGAAAATTATTTCTCGAATTAAATATATATGTGACAGGCCCGACTAACATGTAGTTGAATGCGGTCAACACATGTATATTTATATATACTTATGTATATAATCTTAATGAGATGGATGATTGGAATCTATCTAGTTCATTTTTCTTTTATAAATATGATAAGAACATTTCTTGGATACCAAGTTAGATTTTTTTTTTATAAAAACATTAAGAATTGGATAATTGGAGGAGTTGATGAGTATGTTAAGTATAGGAGATTCTCTTTATTTCCTCCAACCTACTTTATTAGATGTAACTTGAGCTCAAGCGATGCGAATTACATAAAACATCGTAATGTAGATCGAATCTAAATTAAGTCATGATAATTTATTTATATTTGTTAGGGAGTACATTATTATTTAATCATCATTTGATACATAATCGTCACGTGGAGTCATCGATTCGAGGAAAAGATCCAAGTCACCTTCCATCCATTTGCCTATGTGGACAAAAGCCCAAAAAAAATCCAAAATAGGTGGTTTGGGGTTATCCTCCATTGTTGCCCATGTGCACAAAAAGTCAAGAAGGGACCAATGAGACGATTAGAGACTATCACCCATTTGCGATCAAGTATAAAAATATATCCTCAATATAATGAAGGGGGAAGGGACCATTCACATCCATACTATTATGTATCGTTTTACTAACTCGGGTATCAAAAAGATTGGATCAAGAAATTTCTCTTGATCATAGTCTTCGTGCATGCGATATATTAGAAGCTTAATATTCTTATCTCGAAAGCACCTTGGACAATCTTACACGTATAGATCTGAACCTTATCGAATTTGACTAGAATATCAACAATATATTCTCATAATAGTATTCACTCGAAAGGCAACTGACATTTAATTATATTACTATGGCAGTATTTCACATGTCTATTTTTTATTAAAAATTATTTATTTCTTCCCTAATTAAAAATCATTGCTTATAGTTTGTTATTGTCGGTCAACATTCCATAAAAAAAAAATCATGGATTAAACCCATGTTGTTATGTCCATCTTCAAATATTTTAATTTTTTTCATTTCCATCGAGATCCTAAAAAAAAATCCTCAATCAAGTAATTTGTCCACAACCATTAACAACTATTTTTTATTTATAGTAAAATTATTCAAGATGACCACGTTATATTTTCATTGAAAATAAGTACTTTAATCCGACTTAAATGCGAGACGTGTAAACTTGATGCTATTACGAATCCTAAAGCTCCAAAAACTGTTCACGCCTCATGATGATCCAGGTTAATCAATTCAAAAAGAATTTGAGAGTCGCTGTCGAAGTGACACAGCAAGCAGCATTTACACCGAATCCATCGACGACACGCTCTCATCCGCAACCTTAACTTCCCGGCGAAGCATCAGGGCGTGAAACCGAATCGGACGCGCGTCCCCACCCTTGGCCCATCGCCATCACGAGGGTACTTTCGGCAACACGTGAAAGTACACTGACAAATTAACCCCCAACCAAACAACACGAACTCTCAAGAAAAAGGCTAAGAGGGTAATTCCAAACCGATTCTCTCTCCGTCCGCCTATAAGATGATGATGATGATGCTGATGATGATGATGCAGCCGCCCTCCGCCCGTTCTTTTATTCTCTCCTCCGGTTGATCGTCCCCCCCACCCCCCCCCAAGACTTGTTCGCTGTCATCACAGTCCCCACTCCTCTCTCTTGAATCCTCTCACTTCTTTGATCGCAGAGATCGGCGATTCTCCCTGGAATCGGTCAAGGCAAGCCCTCTTATTCTTCGGATTCGTTTCTTGCGTCGTCTTTTCCCCGCGGATTCTTTGTGTGTGTTAGGGTTATCTAGGTCGATTCTTCGCTTGAATCTCATGGAATGCCTTTTGGTTTCTTGGTGATTCAGAGCGAGTCTTTCTTGCGAGAGGTTTGTTCTTGGGTGATTATTGATGGTGGATTGGTTTTTGGCAGGGAACGGGTGAGGCAGCTGGGGTTTCTTGGAGCCTTCGATCGGGCGAGTCGGGGCTTTGGTAAGGTTCATATCTTGGTGGGTTTTCTGATTAGAAGACTGGGGGAATTTGGTCTCATGAGAATTGTTAGGGGAATGCAAAGATTGGTTTGCGGCAAGGAGCTGGAGCACAAGGATTCGTTCGTCTGGGGGATCGCTGTCGGTTCTGCCAAGGTCAGAACTCGTTACAAAGGGATTCGTGAAGCCGTGAACCTTTGAATTGGAAACGAGAAGGGCTTGAGAGAAGTTACGGCAGTGACAAGATCGAATTATTGTACGGAGAACGATGACTAGAATCTATGTTCAGCGTGGATCGGTGGGTTCTTCCTCCAACGCCAATCGCCCTCCATCGAGCTCAGCGCCACAATCTTCCGCCTCTCAGGCTGCCCCCACTTCCAGGGAGGAGGACCTAGAAAAGCAGATTCTTGAAGACCAGAGTTCCCCGGAGGACCCTGGAGAGCAATCAGAGAGCACTGAGGATAAAACTTTGAAGCATGATGAATCTTCCCAGGGTGTGAAAGTTGAGGGTGGGCACAATGTATATGTTGAAGAGGAGGAAAAGTCTTCAACTCATGATGTTTTGGTTTCTGCAGTTTTAAGGGAAGACATGATTGAGCTTCGCTCGGAACAAGAAGATTCTGTGCGATCAGGTAGTGATTCATCACAGATTGTTACAGGAGGTTCCTACCCTCCACCACCACCAGCCCCACCTCCAAAACCTTTGTTAACAAATCCAAGTTCAAGGAGGACTAGTATGGGGTCTCCAAATTCTGTGAGGATTGGTCCTTCAAGGAGGCAGTCGGCTTGGCCGGTTGTCTCAACACGCTCACCATCAGAGTCTCGGCCATCTTCTCCCAGGTCATATGGTGAAGGCGAAGGTTACAACAGTGCAGATGAGCAAGGCCCGTGCTATGTGTCCTCATATGATGATTCGGTATGGTACCCTGTTGACATATATTATTTGTGATGTCAAGTTGCTGTGCAGAAATCTTGTAAGCATTTGTCAGGATCTTCTGCAATTATAGTTCATTTATTAAGACCAAAGACTAGGTAGTGAAATAGAAAATAATTATTTATGCGATTCTTTGTCTTATATGTTCTAAGTCAGTTTTGATAAATTGTGCAGATATCTTGAGCATGCATGTGATTGGTAAATTTCTTCTCATTAGCTTATTTGTTTGACATCTCATAGGTCTCACTTCTTGGTGACTTCTTATGCCTTAACATTGCTGAAGCTGTTATAGGCTTTTATATATTTGCACTTATCATCTAGATTTAGTGCCTATGCCTGACCTTTTGAACTTCTGACATTCTTCTTTGTGTAAAAAAAGGAGGAAATAGGTAGCAAACGAATGTTATGAAGAAATTTGAATATAAGTTAGAACATTATTAAGTGGTTTATAATTTTGAATGAATAATTTCATCTCTATATAAGGCTAGGCATGTGATTAAAACCCACCATCTTTGATTATCTCTCTCTTTGTTTCTGTGACTCACTAACATCGAGCGTAAATTGTAGGACAGTACCAGGTTCTACTTTTCCTGTAAATTAGAGATTCTGAGTTTCTTTGGTTAGCTTATGATGAAATTAAAACTTTGTATTTTGCTCTGCTCAAAATAGATAAGCCTAGTAACCGATTGTTTATGTTGTTGCTGCTGGTCTTTGATGACTAAGTCGTCAGTGTTTTTGTTAACAATTTGGATAAATTGATTGAGAGCCTTTTAAGGGGACTGCAGAATGCTTTAAATTGTTACAGTCCATCTCCATTTCTGGTTTGGGTCAAAATTGAAATGGAATGTTTTGAAGAAGAAAAATTAATTTTCCTTGGCTTAAGAGTTGGCAAGGCAATAAGTTCCGCTGTATAAGGTTATCATTAGTTTTTTACTTCTATTCTCATAATTTTCTGGTGGGGTGTTTGTCATCATAGTATAACAGTCTTTTTGAAAATTTGCCTTCAAAAGAGCATCACTTGATTATGCCTTGTAGACATAGAAATCTTTGGTTTTTAATGGCTGAACTCATGGTCATAGATGAAAAGAGAGGGTTCAATTTTCTGTTGGCATGTCTTCTTATGAAGATGTACAGTCTCTAATAGGAATTTCAGTACGAGCAATAGCTGCACTTGATTAGCCTGACAATTATTCTTTATAGGAGATGTTTTGGCATTAATTACTCAACAATTTAGGAGAATATTACCAATTTAATGGTTCATATGGATTCATTACAAAAGTTGCACTCCTTTATTATACTGTAAATGACATTACGTTAATTTGTACATGTTTCTGAGTTAATAATTATGAATTTTTTTTTCACCTATTCATGCCCCACCGTTTTGTGGTATGATGCTATCAAATGTTCAAATATGGGTTATTTTGTCAGGAGAGAGAAAGGCTGTTTGAACTTGAATTACGAAGGGCAAAGGGTTTTGAAGTAAAAAAGATGCTGGAGGATGGGAATTGTCTTTTCCGGGCTGTTGCAGACCAAGTCTATGGCGATCCAGAAGCATATGACATGGCCAGACAAATGTGCGTTGATTATATGGTGTGTATTAGTAACCCAGAAAAATGTCATATTAGGATTAGCAGTTCATTATTGTTACCACTGATACCTACTGACTAATTGTATTGTTGCTATGTCGATTTCAGTTACTAGTATAAATTTTCATGTCTACCGTATTCATCATTAAATAGGTGCAGAAATAATTTGTTACAGCTGTTATTAAGGATCAAGAACCACACCATTCAGGTGCACATGAGATAGTATGCTTCTTGCCAGTATAATAGGTGCATGATACACATTTACAGAATGTCGACGTGTGTTGGTGCTTGTCGACTTTTGCTGATCTATCCTGTTGCTGTTTTTTAAGTGAACACAGGTTAAATTTTCAACATTATGCACTAGTTACCCTCCAAAGTAACCCCAGCATATGACTTGTCTTAATCCACTTTGGGAAGACATCTTAGATGTTGAGCACTTTATATGTGCCATCTTGTACTTGATGGTCTGTTCAGACAAAATGCTAGCCACTGGAAATAGGTTTCTTGAATTCGGTTGTGTTGTGTCATCAACTGGAAAACTTAGGTGCTTTAACAAATCAAAGATTTTCTTGAGATTGGTTAAGTTGTAGAGTATCAGTTACTTAGGATTAAAGTCTCGTAAATTGTGCTTCTGTTGATGATATGCATCATTTGATATGTGCTGCTTGATCTGAAATTAGACTGCGTGCTGTATAAAAGACTGCTTAGGTACTTCGGCCTAATTTTGCTGTTGATTTAGGTTGCTTATTCTTCTTGATTTTTTAACCTGGATTGCTGGCATAGTTTATCTGCACTAATTTTCATATTCAGGAGTTTTACCAACACATTCTAATTAAATATTATAAGTTGACACATGTTTTAGTTCTAGAACTGGTTGACAAAAGCAAATATTTGTCCAGAAAATGAAGATATTGAAGGTTAATCTTTTTGTAACAGCCATTAATGAGAATCTAGTTTGATTTTTGTTGGAAAAATAAAAAGAACATGAATGTGGATCAACTTTGGCAAGAGCACCATGTCACTAAAACATGGACCAAGAGAAGGCCTTTGTGGAAATTTTTTGTTCCAAAATATGCCTCTCGGTATTTGTATATGGTATGCTTAAATAGTATTTGCTTAATGCTGATTATATTTTTACCCATATCATGTTTTCTTTTTGCTTAGGAAAAAGAGAGAGACCATTTCTCTCAGTTCGTAACCGAAGGCTTCACATCATATTGCAAGCGGAAAAGACGAGACAAGGTAATTGGCACCTATCGTTTCTAACCCATGAGTTATTGTGATTTATATGAGCATTCCAATGAATGAGTGCTCAAAGATCATGAAAGCCATGTTGTTTAGTGACCTACAGCTCTGGTAATATACTCTGACAGTTATAGAACTGTCACACTCCCATTTGCTTCTTAGTTTTTTTTTCCTTCTTCTTGCTACAGACTTGGTTAATTAAATACAAACCGAGATTTCTACATATACAGTTTAAGCATGTATGATGTTTTGGCACAAACTAGAAGTTGTAGAGAGAAAAAGGTTAATGAGGCTAGTTGGCAGGATCATAACTAGTTCCATGCTCTTTCTACAGTCTGATTTCTGGTTTCTCTGAGTATTAGAAACTTAGTTTTGTTTGTCAACTGCTGTCATCTTCGTCATGTTACACCGATTGAATCTATACTTATCCTTCTTGAAGTGTCAATTATGCATTATCATGTGTTTGATTTTTTTCATTTTGACATAGTCCTCCTTAAACTTGTTATTAGTGGTTGATATATGGTGAAGTACTGCTTCGGTTTGAACTTCCAACTTTTTATGCAGGAATATTGCTTGTACTAGTGTTCTATATAGTTCTAGATTATCGGTGGTTCTCTCCATTGAGATTAATGCAGTGTTATATATAATTAGTTTCATAACTAGTTTAATGTTGTGTAAGTTCATCTTCATAAGTGATTCTTTTGCCACTAAATTTGGTTTTTTAATTGTTGAATGTTTGGCTTATTACAGGTCTATGGAAACAACATTGAGATCCAGGCATTCGCTGAAATGTACAACCGTCCTATACATATCTACTCCTATAGCACAGGTTCTATTTACTTTGATGATTATTTGTATATGGTCGAACTGTCAGTGAATAGCTCTTAACTATCATGGTCATGCGCAGAACCTATTAATATCTTTCAAGGGAATTACATCACTGATACACCTCCAATTCGGTTAAGCTACCACCATGGTAACCATTACAACTCACTTCTTGACTCACGTAGAATGACAATTGGTGCAGGCCTTGGATTTAGTAGCCTTCGAGGGGTAAGTTATTCTGCCCGTAGTCTTCTGCAGTCCACTGACAACCCATTCTTGGAAATCTCTGCCCTTTGTTCCTTTCTTTTAGATGTGTGAATACAAACTAATGAGGAATAAAAAGGAAGATTTTGACAATGAACCAACTGTTAGTTTATCTTGAGGTCATTTTGAAATGGTTAAGTGTTGTTTCTTTAGTGCACTTCACTTAACATTTTGGTCCATTTGGCATTGGTATCACTTGTATTACTAATGGTTGCTCTTTAAGGAGATTTGTTGAACTCACTTTTTTTTCTCTGGTTTCTTTTTAATATAGAGAAACATTAGTAAGGACCAGGTGAAGGCTGCCATTAAAGCCCAGCAGGATCAGCAAATAGACAATGTAAGTAATACTGCTGTATGTTTGTAGAGTTCCATTGCATCTTATATTGGGCAGCTGCTATTCTAGTACAATTAGTTTCTGTTGAACTTTATGTGTGCTTACTTGATTTTAGTTTTTCTTATAAGCTGCTCTAGAATTTTAGCAGATGTTGCAGCCACGATTTAGTTTATCTTAAGTTTAGTTCTTCTTAGAGTGCTAATACCTACTTTTTTTAGATTTTAATGATTTCTGATAAGTTGATGATTTGCCTCAGTGGTGGAGATAATTATTGTTTGTCCTGTAATGTATTCTTTAATGTTCTTGTTTTAACAAAAAAGAAAAGTAAAGTAGTAGTTCGCTTATCCATTTTAAGGATGTCTAGAGATGCTTCTTTCAGTATCATGTTGAACTGGACACAATGTAAGTAACATCGCTTGCATATAAGTTTTCCACCTTTGTCATTTATGTGCAACAAGGATTTTGTTTCCTGCAAAGATTTGCTACTTGGTTTTGCCTTTTGTTTCCTCTTCTTAGTTGGGAGTTCATTTCTTTTCCATTGTGGTAATGTGTAGAACCATAAAAAAATGTTCATTTCTGTAGTGTGTTGAGTCAAATGTTCATGTACTTGCAATCTGTTGATCTACATTAACTACAATGTCCATGTCTGAAGGCAAAAAGGAACTCAGAATAATTGTCATTTGAGAGATGGACACTCGGTCCGACATGATTCCAGTGCCTTGATGGCAGAACGTGTTGTTTGCTTGTTTGGAACATTGGAGAAGTAGCATAATGGAGCTCTGTTTTCTTCCATATGATGTGAGGCCTGCCTGTAAATAATTTCATGATGACAGGCACTTATAGCGGAGGGGCGATTTTACTCCGATCTGGAACTGACAGAGAAGGAAATTGAGAGGATGGTGATGGAGGCTTCACGGGCTGAATATCTAGCTAAAGAGAAGTTGAAGCAGTGTCCTTCATTTCAAGAATCTTCCACGTCTAGGGCAGAACCATCATCTTCTGTGGCAAGTGAGTTCTAATCTCACTGAAACCTGAACATTACCACTTAGTCTTTAGTTTATTCATGGTGGAAAGCAATTGATATGCGACAGCAACAGGATCATCACGGTCTGCATCGCAAGGTGATAGTGAGAAGGCATTGCTGCCTGAGATGGTGCTCACCAGCAGCATGCAGATGGTTCTGTCCATGGGTTTTGGCTACATGCAGGTCATGGAGGCATATAGCATTTTTGGTGATGACGTGGATTCTATGATATGCTACCTGCTGGAGATGGGAGGCAGTGGTGGCTCTCCTGCTGGCAGGAACAGACACAAAGGGAAAGCAGCAGAGTGAGAGGCTTGGAGGTCAGCTGGCGGGGCGATTCTATGATGTGGACAACCAAGTAAAGCCAGCCTCCTCTATGTTGACGTGTTCTTCTAGTGGTAGACAGAGACACGATATAAGAAAATGCTGAAAAATGATTCTACATCTGTCTATTCTATTAGCAACATGCAAGTAATATCATGAGTCGCCAAATGATACGTAATAAAACAGGAATAAACTCCTTCTAGACCAAAGCATCTTCTTTTGTGCTTATTTGCTGGAGCTATTCTTCTGGGTATCATGAAGTCATATATTTGTTGCTTGCTCTCTCTTAAGATTGTTGTGTTTCTCTCTCTTCCCCAGCTTGTAGTTGAATAACTTTGCTGACGATCTTGCCGTGAACAAAACATGCTGCGATTATTTTTAATGGTTTTCTGCTATGATTGACGACGGCAGGGCATATGCTTAGATCGTAAAATATTTGTTTTTCGTCGCCCCATATTATCTATCTTTTGATGAATTCAGACCGTGTGGTTGGCTGTTTCTAGTAGTAAGTATTTGCTTATGTTTTGGTCGGGTAGGCCTTTTGTCTTGTACAGTTAATTACACGGTGTTTCGGACAAAGTAAATGTATGTATATATTCTGGACGATGTGTAGGGTATTAATTAGTTCATAAAAAAAACAATGTCTTACATCAATTCAAGTGCAAGTCTTTTGGATAATGCAGCAACAGTAAGACGAATGAATTCATATAAAAATATGTCTAAGAATGCCACTTTATTCGATGTTGTCCTTGTAATCGTATAAAAGCATATACATATGTATATATATATATATGTATTATTTTTTAAAAATATTATTGCTAATTATATGTTTTTTACTTTGTAGAATCTTTTAATGTATTCTCATTTCTCCACCTCACATTCTCATGGTTGATTCCTATGTTGATATGACTCGGCCATTCGATAGTCCATCCATCATGTGAATCATGATAGCATACTTGTTTCACATGGTTTTAGACTCGTCATGTTCTACATGCTGTGGTCATCTTCTTCTCTGCGGAGTTCGCCGCAGTATCTATATATACACATCCACTCTCGTTCTGAGAAGGTAACAGAGAGAGCGAGCGAGGATTTCCATGGCCAATTGGAGTGCTTTTCCAGTTCCGCTTTCACTCGCGAGAAGGTAACCTTCTCTCTCATTCATACATGTTTTGCCGTCGACCTGGCCGTCTCCAAGAACGGCCGCCTCGACGTCATGTTCAATAACGCCGCCGTCATCCACCACAACCGGACCCGGATCACGGACGTCGACGCCGCTGACTTCGACCGGGTGCTGAGCGTCAACCTCGCCCGGGTGTTCCTGGGGATCAAGCACGCGGCGCGGGTAATGACGGCGGCGGCGGGACGCCGCGGGGGTAGCATCATCAACAATGGGAGCGTGGCGGCGGCGGTGGTGGGCGGGGTGGCGCCGCGCGCGTACATCGCGTCGCAGAGCGCCGTAGCGGGGCTCACGAGGAGCGCCGCGGCCGAGCTCGGCCAGCACGGCATCCGAGTCAACTGCATCTCCTCCTTCGGCTATGCCACCGCTTTGGCCTGCGAGTTCATGCGCGTGAAGGGAAAACAAATCGAGCAGCTCATTGGCGGGATGGCCAACGTCAAGGGGCCGGTGCTGCGGGCGGAGGACATAGCGCACGCCGCCGTCTACCTGGGGAGCGACGAGTCCGGGTTCGTCAGCGGCTACAACCTCGTCATCGACGGCGCCTTCACCACCGTCAACAACGGTTTTGGTCTCTTCAAGCAGTGACATTAATATTAACTAAGAGCTTATAATATCGCTAAAAGTGTCCTCAAAATATATGAGCTTGTCACTATCGTAATCACCAATAACCATTTGGTCAGTCAATAAGTGGATGTATGTTTCTGAGTTGAAGAGACATAAGTGTATGCTCGCAAGCAATTATTTATGCAGCTTCATAGGGATGTATTCTATATGTGTGATTCATGCATTATAGCATCGAAAACATTCTTACATGGCATGACACATCACATTATGCTATGGATGGAACAAATAGATGCATTCTACGTATGTGTTTTAGCTACAAGCAGTCTGACACACGTGTGCTAGTAGCCATCTGAACCAGCACAGGCCAAAAACCAGTGGTCACTATCCATCCTAACTCTTTCTGTATCACATAGCAAACAGATGAAGAGCAAAATGATTTGGCATTCAGTATCACACTCTGATTCTAAATCTTGGAAGTCTTTTGGGTAAGTATGATCCTTTACAACTTACTACAAAGTGGTACCCCACACAAGGCTGCTTACCAGCATCAACAGGTGAAAGAAGTCAGCCATTTGCAGCAGTAGGATATTTTCCTGAAATATAATGTAGCAATCAGTTAACTTCAATCTACTAGTATCACCAACAAAGTAATTAGAATACATGGACTATACATTTAAAGCGGACGGCCCTCAAAATCAAGTTAATGTTGCACCCTACCTTTACAAATCGGGATGACTGGAATTTAGAATCATGGAAACAACTCTATTTGCAGGATTATAAAAAAGACAGAAAATAATGAGCTTGTTTTTGCGTACCAAGGGAATGCAAATTATGGTACAAGTAATCGACTCTGATTTCCCTGTACGAGTCACAAGAAATATTACTGAAGTCGAGAAATGAAATAAACCACTAGTAAGAATTCTCATGTCAATGCAGTGTGTACCAAGATGGCCTTCATCATTGAGAAGGATGGACAATTTTCTGAGTTCCTTTTGTTTTATAACGCTAACACCAAAATTAAACCCACCCTAAATCTTCAGTCTTATTGGACAAGATCAAATTGAAGTTTGGAAAACTTGAACCATCAACCTAGCTGGGTTGTTTTAATACCTGCCCCTAAGTTGACAAGAATTTTAGCCCATTTCAGAACCTATCGGAAATGACATCTTGATCAATTACAAGTTTTGTACCACACATATTTGGAAATTAATATAACCCTTACCATATATCTAGCCTTTTGCAAGTCACAGGAATTCACAAAGATTGCTGAATCAAATTAATGTGAAATGAATCATTTTACCTGATGGTAGGAGAACATTTCAGGATACACATTCGCACCCAGCCAACAAGACCATAGAAAAAAAACTGACTTTGCTGAAGCTCAAGGTGATTGTGTTCTCTCCAACCGTTACTGCTTCTGATGTGTTTATTTACAATACCAAAGTCTCTATTTTGCTCAAGTTTCCTCCATAGTTCTCAGCAGAAATTGGACCCACTTTTAAAAGCCAATAGTAGATCATTTCCGATGCCCACAGATGAGAAGCTCCCAGGTACCTTTCCACGGTGAAGCATATTTGGTACTCTTCTGGTTCTCTTAGTCCATAGTGTTTCGGAGCCAAAATTATTCCCTTAATAGTTAACCTTGTGGAACTGCTTGCCTTGTGTCTGGCTGAAGTCAGGTTCTTCAGCTTAACAGTGAAAGCTGCATACTACTCATTATTCTGTTCATCATTCATGCAAGCAGCAGTATCATATTTGCCATTTACAGTTATACATCTAGGGATGAGATGGCCCAGCAGAAAAGCCCCTTCTGTCATAGGAAACCATGAACCCAACCTCATTATTTTCTTCTCTCAACCTCCTCGATAAAAGGGTTCATTAGATCTGATGGTCTTTGCCAACTTCTGGAAAGCTCTCGGCTGTCCATTTGACCAACTAAGAAATATTTGCTCCCCACATACAGGCTTTCCTTGAAAGCTCAAAGAGCTCTCTCTGTATCTAGAGTAAGCTTCATAAATTGCAAAGTCATGTCCACTTTCAGTTGTACAGTTGTTGAATGTGAGGGGAAAGACGACCCACATACAAAGACATCTGGTGGGAAATAGAATGAGAACCACACTTTAGCGAATTAAATCTATCAAAATGCAGTATGCAAAACATAAGTCAAGGCAATTTAAGGATTTCTTATAACAAAGTATAAGATGCAAAGCATATGTATTGTCAAAAGAAAAGACGAGAAACAAGGGATTTATACAACCTTAGTTGGATTAAAAAGTGTTCTCTTTTGAGGCACTTAATTTAAGAGGCTAATGTAGTATTTAAAACATTAAGATGGCAAGACATCGCTATATCAGTCGAAAGCTTCAGTTCCATCTTTCAAGAAAACCAAATACAGAATGCCGGATCTGGCAGACAATCATGATGGCTACAGAGTGGTGCATGTAAACAACACATAAGCAATCATAGAAGGCCAAATAACAGAATTCTCACAGTACAAAAGGCCTTCATACATATCAAATTGCCTTATATATTCCTCAGAATATGGTTGTTTTCTTCTACAGCTTACAGTAGCAAGTGTAGAGCATTAAAGCAAGTAGTGGTATCATTGTTCTACTTATTAAGATAAGACATTTCTTTATGACCACTGAAGAACCAAACTTAGGACTGTTAACTGTTGGCATCTTTTGGACAAGTTTGAACTTTGTTGAAATATATCTCAAATCTAACAAGTATATTCATAGACCACAAAAGCACTGTGGATCAATTATTGTATGACTGCTTCATATATCCAATCTTCCAACTTTTCCTTGGCCTACAGTGGATTGTTGATTGACACCCAATCAAGCTAAGAAAATCATGCAGATTTAAGACCCACTACTTTCCTATGCATCCAAATCAAAGCATGTATACAAGAAAATAAAACTTATGTCTTGGCAGCTAATAACATAGCATAGAAAAGCCTTTCTACGGGCAATGATAACATGTAACGGTTAGCCACCACCCGGATTAGCAACCCAACTCTAAGCAACTAATTCTGACCGTCGGTCATCTATCATATAACACACAGACCAAGAACTGCGAAAGAAAAGATTGTACCATGCTAGAACTAAAAGGCCAAATCAGCCACAAAAATTAGAATTCCAACAAATGAAATAGACGAAAACTTGCTTCTTGATCCCATTCACCTACATTTCTTCATGAAAAGCCGTCCCAAGCCAATCGAAATCCTCCGCAGAGCTACCCCGATCAAATCTACAGTTCTAATCCAACCCCATTATGATGGGTTCAAGACAAGCATACGTCAGCGTAAATATCCGAATCCATGCTAAAAGAGACTAATAGAACAATCTCTCCCGCCTGTAAGCAAAAAGAACCCTAACCTAGTCCGAATCGAAATGAGAACAACAGCGACAAGATCAATCGAGGAGTAGACGGGCGGCGATTACCTCGAAACACAAAAATACTCCATCCAAAACCCATCGGAACCCCAAATTTCTCCCGAATCAATCGCGCGACGCCATCGGTCGAAACCCAACCGGCGACCGGGATCCCAAAAGCGGGACCTTTGCCTGAATCGGCATCGTCCCGGCCACCTCGTTTCCCAATCGTGTGGTCGTTGCCACATGGAGAACAAATGTACGCACGTGTCTATTGTTCGATAGCTCATCCTGACCGTTGGATGCGAAACCGACGTGTATTAATACCACGTTGGAAGAACTAACCTTGCATGGAAGACGACCTACCCCGTAGTCCAAATCCGACCGTCGGATCGCCATCTAATGGTCTCGATCGCTCCATCCCGACCATTCATTAACATGATCATCGTGTTTACTTATTCTCCTACCGACATAATGGCAGAATAATGATTGGAAGCTTTTTTTGTTTCTGTTTTTTTCATGTGTGATTGGCATTGTTTTCTCTCTTTTTGCTTCCTATTTATTTATCATAGAAAATGGGGAAATAAGAAAAAACCTGAATGGGGGCTGTTAGACGCCGTTAGTGCTGCCGTTAGCAGGAGTCATCGTCGCCGACGATGGACGAGCCGGCAGACGAAATCGATGCAGGAGAGGAGCGGGTCCACGCCGAGGCCGCAGGTGAGGACGGCGAGGAACCGACGGAGCGACTGGCGGCGGCGGCGAAGACGGTCGGACTCCGCCGCGGACGGCGTCGGCTGGAGGTACGCGTACGCTGCCTGCTTCACGAGGCGGTTCCTGATCCGGATCTCCCGGCCCCCGCCGGGGCCGGGGGCGGCCGGGGACGAGGCCCCGCTGGGCGGCGGAGGCGAGTCGATGAGGTCCCGGAGGCTGGTGTACCCCGTGGCCTCTCCCGCGCGAGGGCGGCGCTCGAATTCGCCGCCGCCGTTGGGGTAGGCGCGCCCGACGTAGAGCGCCCTCGGCTGGAACCGCGGGAGGGAGGAGTCCGCGGCGGCGGGGGACCTCGACCATCGATGGTGGATGACGAAATCACTGCTCGCCGGCGGTTCCGAGGGCGTGTCGGCCGCGGCGGCTTCCCCCGCCATCGCGAAGAGAGGGAGAGCAGAAGGAAGAAGCGGAGGAATAAAGAGAGGATGTATGATTACGTTTAGTGGAGCTTAATTAATCTGAATTGAGGTTAAGTTCCGATAAAACATAATAAAAATACGAAGGAAGTACGTGTGAGCATTCCAACTCTTATTAGATCACTGTAAGTATACTACGAAGGCAGTAGTTGCTCGTCGGGGGTTAAAACAAGGATGAGGTCAACGGGCGGAGTCAACGTTTGGGCGGATGGATTCCGCGGTCTACAAGCCGACGCTTCGGCTTCAAGTCGTAACGCCTCAATTATTGGAACGGCGTCGTCCTTCAAATGCCTCGTGGGTACTACCGTTGCAGTTGGTGGTGATCGGGTACGGGTTGCAGTTGGTGGTGATCGGGTACGGTACTACTTTTAAGGAGTTTGGCACAATTAGGACGATATAAGTGTATACGAGTTTGGCACAATTAGGAGTTTGGCACAGTTGGTGGTGATCTTGATGGGTTTAAATTTTCGTAATCAACCAAACATCTTTTATACGGTTGCATGAGATATAAGTGTATACGAGACGTATCTCGCCACCAGTTGACCATGATTTATGATCATCAATTCATAGCACGAATTTTATAGCTTCGATTTGTTAAATATTGGCGTGGATGCAAGTTGCTCTAGCGTCGACCTTTTAAAGCATCATAAAGAATACCAATATGCATTCATGTGGGGGTTAGTACAATGGAGGATGCATCTTAGGTGATCATTAATAGGTAGAACACGAACAGTTAAGCAGGTTAGGTGATCATGCCTATTTTCTTAAGTACGATTGAATGGAAGAGAGTTGACACGCGTTGACGAGTGGATTGGATCATCCGGCTTACCTCCAAAGGAGGTTGGTTGAAATGGTACGGTGATATGATTACCTAGGCATTTGCTTGTGTATGTTTAGCTCCAACGAGGGGACAAAATCCATGCAACCTCAATGGATGAGACACAAAGCCAGACTCGCCAACATACCTAGCTTTGTCCATACGATCCAATAGATTAACATCTGGTATGACCACAACTCAAAATGGCAACTGGGGCAGTACAAGACCTTCATATATAGAACAGGAGGAAAGCCTCAAGGAAACGAAAGATTACAATGTGATTGCAGGTCTAATCTCTATGCCGAAATATCATGGGATGACCCACAGACCAGCTTTTGCCGAAGGACAGATTGGCAGATTCCTCTTGCAGAGACTTAGACGTGTATATACCATAACGTTCACCAAATCCACTTGACTGCCCAAAATAATAAGCATTCCACAGTATCTTCATCAAAGTTTGCATTTAGAACGGGGAAGCAGACGGCTTCCAACACAAAAACCAGTCCTCAGGCTTCTGAATTATATAGTCCACCTATCCTGCATTCATCCAAGGGAGGAATTTGCATCTGAAGAGACCTCAACAACACCAGACGAATCTCGTGGTCGAGGTGTGTTGGCACCACCTGTGCTGATGTCATCCCATTTAACCTCTGCTGTGGCTCGAGTTAAGGTTCCATAAAGATGTTCAACAGAGAACATAAAAAAAAAAAGAAAAGAGAGCAATGTCTTAGAAAGGATGCATGCAGTCTTCCACATATCTGTAATGCTACCACCAGCATCTGATAGAAGCCAATAATCAGTTTCCGTCTGCAGCACATAGTAAATCAACCAATGTTAAATAGAATTTTCTTGTAATCCATTCACACATTCTGCAAACAATAATGTGCAATGATTTCACCAATTATTTTTTGCTTGTACAGATGTAGGTGACAGATCAATCGTAAGAACCAGAAACATAAAGCAATGTAAGAACAAATGGAAGTCTAATGGTAATTTCTAATTCTACATCCTTGAATATTCTGAACAAGAGGTTGAAGAAGCAAACTGTTTCTCAGAGAAGAAAGAATTTTCATAAGTCAAATATTATGCAGATAAGGTACAAGTGCATATTGAAGACAGAGGCTTCATGCCATAGGAATTACACCAGATCTTGCCAATAAGAAATTAAGATAAAGAAATTAAAAAAAAACAAGAAGAAAAACTACCATTGTTAGCTTGGTTATAAATTATAATAAAACTAAATTATGGCTGATTGGTTTATGTCAACTTATTCTGGAGGTGGATCATAATTGACTGCATGTACAAGTCTTAAGGATCTACATGACTCAAGCACCATGGTGATATAATTTCTAGCTAAGAGATTTTGGCTTCAGAGAATTAGTATCTTCAAAACTACTTACATCAATGTCTGAAGGAACAATCTTCATCATACCACCACCAAAATCCTGTGAAGAATTTACATCAGACCAGATCCTGTCGCTGTGTTGAATATCAAGCTCCATTCCATTCCCTCTGCTCTCTTCTGTGAGCAATGGCACCATGTAGTTCTCGACAGATCCTGAATTTGATATGGGAAGTACCTTTGGGGGCATCTCAACACCACTCATCCCCTCATACTTCTCTTCAAATTGACTAAAGAAGAAAGAAAAGTAGCAATGCGAAGATAATTGATGGCAACTTGGGCATTCAACTTGCTTATAGAGATAGAAATTCCAACTAAAAACAGAGAGAATTTTACCTCACAAGGTATACATCTATAGCACCCATAGTGCTTCTTAGGACAATTCGGTATCTTCTCTGAGGATATTCCTCAGCCTGCACCACATGATCATAGAACTTACAAATATTTGTATGTATTTTGTACTAGTCAAAACTAAACATTGAACTCTTAAGTTACTTTTTACTAGACCCTGCTATTGCTCACCTCATCAGGATCTGGAACTTCAAGGGTAGTACCATGAGGTGCTTTAATTGCTATTAGGGTTTTGTACTGCATATTAGAGATAATACAATAATTGCAGGTTTATTTACACTTTACAGCAACTAATATCTGTTTTCAGCATACAAGTTACATCTAAGATAAACTACAGGAATTATAGTTCCAAAGCAAAAAAACTGAAACCTGAAAGCAGGGAAGGTGCGAGATATCATCTTTAGTCACGTAAAGCCACCTAAAGGCAAAAAAATTTCGTAGCAATTGAGAGCAGAAGTTAAACCAACATCTCTAGCATGAATATGCATTAACGAAAATACATACTTATGATTGCTTTCATCTTCACTGAGGTCCCTCAGTCTTTCTTGCATTTGGCTTCAAATAACTTATAATTTTCACCATGATTGATAAAACATTTTAAAAATCTATTCGCTCCAACTATAATATTCACCTGATAAGCTCATCTAATCTGCACTCCTCCAATGTAAGTTTGTCAATTTCTTCCTGAATAAACAATAAAAAGTGGGTTCACATTATGTTACCTTTTCCATATTAAGCAACTACATAATGGAGCAACATAAGAACTAAGTAGACTGCAAAGTACTTTCAGTAATCAAGGAAAAAAAGCGCATGTGAATCACACCTGTAAAATCGAAGCATCATCATCAACCTCAACTGGACCCATGTCATCTAGTCCCCTGGCATTCAACATCATATTGTGCTGAGTTCTTCATAGGTTGAAAATCTCACAGAAGCACACAGAAACAAGCAAAAATCTGATAGAAAAATGAGAAGTTACTTCCAAGAGATTCTGTTCTTAAGTGTTTTCTCTACAAGTCCAATGCCTTCAAGAACATTAGTGATGTCATATATCCGCCTCTTTTGCACCTGTACAGATATATTTGTTAAATTTGGATAACTGAAGAAGTACTTAGCAGTTAATGGCATTACCTTCAAAATTTCTGTGGCTTTATTCAGATCAAGGATGCCATCTTGTGCATGTCTAAGCAAATTGATAAACTTCTTGGTCAAAAGCCCTTAAAAAAAATGAAGAAATATGATCTTCAGTAATACAGGAAAACAACATCCAGAATAATTCGATGGATTAACTAATTGATTCTTCATCAGTATCAGGTTAACAATGGACTCAATCACCTAGGGAGCTATCATAACGACTATTTCCAACTGGAGTAAGATTGTTGCCAGGAGGTGAACCTGCAAATAGCCCAATAATAACAATAGTTATGTTCAAATATCTACACTAAAAGAGAACTATTTTTTAATCAGGACAACAAAGTTTGATCATCTGATGAGAACTTCAACTAGAAAAGCAATTTACAACTACATGTATCGAAGTAAGCGGTGAGTGATTTTTCCCAAATGCTAGACCTAACCATGTTGAGTTGATAAATTAGAATAAATAGAACGACTCACCAGCATATGACAGAAGGATTTGAGTGCTGGACTTACTGTGCTTAGAAATCTTGGACTTACTATACGTCTGTCTTCCTTTTTCTGACACCGGTGTGAGTAGAGGACTTGTGAATCCCACAGCATATCCAATGCTAGTTGCCCGCTCATGCAGTACTTCAACTTCATTATCTTCTTGTACAGACTTTCTCTTCAACTACATATTGTCAAACAATGATTGGCATTTTAAACAACTAGAAGAAAAGAAATAAAAATTTGGATAAAGAAGATGATATATTATCATCAAATTCTATGGCAAAGCCTTGAAAGGACATATCTTAACAACATGCTAAAAATTCAACATTGCTGAGGAATTACCATGCATCTAAAATTTATCAAGTGTAAGACACACTACATTCAGAAAAGCAACAAAGCAAACACTTTAGCTAATGAAGATTGCATTGCCACCACCATGCATTGGGCACCGGCTCAACAGTATCTGGTGCAACAAGATGTGGAGAAGAATATGTAAGCATCATCATCTAGGACTTGGTTCTAAAAGTGAAGGGTTTCTGCAATCATTTTAAAAGAGTAACATCACTAGTTACTGGAATCAACCTCTAATTTTCCATAGCAAAATACATTTTCAATTGCAAAGGGATATCAATGCTATCCTCCCCAAAACTGAAGAAATGGGTTATTATTTAAATTAAAAAACGACAGTGACTCTAATTAAGGCCAATTTCCAAATGAAAAAGGATCATTACTAACCTCAGCCTCTTTCAAACTTGAATGCAACCCAGTTCTCTTTAATTTTGTCAAGAAGCTAACAGAAATTAGAAGGGAACAATAAACAAAAAAGATATGCATGCTTACCAGAAAATAGTAATCACTCAAAATGATCTACAAAGTTTCAAAATTGTTTCATTAAATTTCCTACATCTCATCCAGCAGCATTCAGCAAACACTGCATGAATTTTACATGAAAGAAATTATACAGAAAGTTCAATAAATAGGAAATGATGATTCTATTTCCAACTCACTGCTCCCGACCACTCAAGATCAATCATCACCCACCAAGAATTCTTACTGATCCAAGTTATCTATGGTTACACACAGCTACTTCTGAATGGGATATCGACCAAAAAGTGAATACATGACATTGCATGTCCCCAGGAGCACCTTCCAGGAACTCTTGTCCCCATGAGGAACTCGAATCTAGATCATGACTAACATGGTAACAAAGTAGAGCTAAGCTTGGACGGTTGCTAACCTATCCTAATTAACTTGAGACAAACCTACTACGAATGAAAATAATTTATGCAAAAAGTTATATAGCACCTGAATACCAAATTGGCAACTCCTTAATTGGTACACCTTGACGATGGAAAACACCAAATCACTCCGCACAATAAACCTAAACCAATAACTATCGACAAATAAACAGTAACACAAATGGAGCATGCAATTAAGGAAGTCTTTTAGTTCAACTCAAGGATAAAAAAAGACCGACAAACCTCCACTAGAAACTCACAGGAGTCTTAATAACCAGCGCATCGGTCATGTCGTCTCCGGCGCCCGACCGACCGACGGCGGCTGAGAAACCCTGATGCCCATCCAGCAAGACGAACGGCGGTCTTGACGAGGCAAACGGCAAGCACTGCTTTGGCGGCTGAAACATCTGCCCTGGCTGCTGAGCCGGTTGCTTCCCAGCTGCCTGGATGCTGGACATCAACCCGAACCAGATCAAACCAACAATAATCCAGCTATAAATCCCCGATCCCGCGGCTAAAGCCAAGAGATCGGCTGCGGGGACGAAATCCGGGCCCGGAACCCTAGTTCTGGTCGAATTTGACGGCGGAAGGGGCAAGGCGGAGCCGATCTCAGGGGGTTGAAGGATTCTAAGATAGATCGGCGGCAGGAGGGGCGATCGGACTAGAGGCGATCGGAGGGAAGAAGAGAGGACGGGGAGCGGAGAGGAAAACAAGAGGAGGAAGAGCAAAACGAGGGGCGGCGAAGGAGGGAAATCATAGCGTTCGGACTTTGGATAAATATATGGAGGGAAGGCACGAACCCAACAAGTGTTATTTAGGTGCCTTCCCATGTGATTCTACCACACAATAAGAAGCTTGAGTAAGTCAAGGGATTAATTATTGGGCTTATTGAGCTTAAATCTAATGTCTTGTTAGAGGTCGCTTTTGCCCTCTTACATACTTATTGGGCTTAATTAGGCCCATTACAATGGAACACGATAAAGTCGGCCGCGCCGTACTCTTCTTCGATCTTTTCATACGTATTGAAGTGGAAGAGAAGCAGCGATGGAGGCCGGCGGCGTAGGTTGCGGCGGAGGCGGAGGAGACGGGTGGAGTGAGGCAGTAGAGGACTTGGTAGATCGCGGCGATGTCGAGGGGGCCATCTCCGTCCTCGAATCGGTGGTCTCGAGGCTGCAAACCCTGGATGGCCCGCCGTCGCCATCCGGCGATCTCCACCTCGCCGCCGCCCTCGGGGATCTCGCCGACCTTCACTCCTCCCGTGGCTTCTCCCTGAAGGCCGACGAGCTCCGGTCCCGCGCTTTCGCCATTCGTGCCTGCGGCTCCGTTCCGCCTATGACCCCGACATCAGGGTAAGCGCCGACTTAAAGATCGAAGAATTAGGGATGGCGGCGCTTTCGACTTTGACTCTTGAATGGTCTCTTATAATTCTCGTGCTGGTTTCGTTACTTTTTCATTTCTTGTGGATTAAAGGGGTTCTGAGCCAGTGAGGGAGAAGATTTCGCCGCAAGAAGAAATTAGGGTTTCAACTCCTTCTAACGACCACGAAGAAGACGAAGATGGTACTTTCTTGTGGCCGTTAGCTGGGGATGTTAAATAGTTTAGTTGATATCAGCATTTCTGGTGGTAAATGTGCAGATTGGGAGGCAATTGCTGACCGTGGCATCCATGACGAATCGCTGCTATCTTCGAACACTGGAGACGGAGAGGCATCTAGTTCTTCGAGGAAAGATCCCGAGGTGCTTGTAACTCCAAAGAGGCGGGGAAGGGGATCTTTCTTGTACGAAAAGAGTTGCTTGTACAGTGAACAGGTGGATGCCGTGACCCTTGCCGATGACAACTCGAAGTTGGACGTTGAATCAATTGAGGGTCATCAACGTCGTGCTGAGGACGATGCAGCAAGCGGGGGCAGGAATTGTGAGTGTTCTTAAGCTTTAATCTGCCGTTCTTGATTAGCTTTGGAGTCTTTTTTCATCAGAACAGAAAAAAGGGTTGAATGTGATATATTTCTATGTTCTTAGCTGGATATGGTACCAACCATGTTCTTGTGCTATATGACTTTCCGCCTAGTACTCGAACAACAGAGTTAGAGAAGTTCTTCGAGAAATTCAAAGATGGTGGGTTTGCTATCCGATGGGTCAGTGACACTGTTGCACTTGCAGTTTTCCGAACACCAGCATTTGGTATGTTGTATAACCTACTTTCTTTTTGACAAACATTTTTTGTTACAACTATTGTTCAAGGGTTATTATCTAAACACTTGATATCTCCTGCATGAATCAATTGGTTGGCAGTAAAACTATGGTGATTCTCAGTTGTCACTAAAGTCAATTAGCAAGATTTTGATCTCTTGAGGCAGATGCCAGTTTGAGTTAAGATCTATCTTGATCTATCATGTCAGAAAGATGAATTGTTTAGTTTTCCTTTGCCATGAAAAAGGGTTGTAGTCCTGAAGGTTTCATTCTTGATGACATGATCGAATATGCATCCATATTGTGAAGCTTATGGTTGCTGACATTCACATACCTTTAATTTTATGCCTAACCAGAAACTTTTTATGAAACCTGAAAATTCAGTCTTTGATCAGTTGGCATGATTCCACGTCAAGGATTTGGAATCTCATGATGCCTATAATTGGATAATGCACTGAAACATGCCTTTTGTATTGTAACAATCATACTTCAAAAAGGCTGCCATAGACATAGTGCTTACTATGATTGCTCTAAAAAGAAGAAAGTCCAAATGCAGATTTATTATAACAGAGTAATAAATGCACCACCTGGAATACATGATATATATGTCTGTCACCGAGAGCAAATCTATGGATATTAGCAAGAAGCCTATGAATATGTGCATGCCTATCTATGTTCTAGAACATGCATTTGAATAGCATCATAGTCAAGGGTGTTTGAACAAACTAAAATTTGAGATCTCCTTTAAATCTCAATAACAGTTGTGAAGCCATGTCATTATGCAACTACCAGCCGCTTATATTAGGTTCTTTTATCTATATATTCTGAAATCCATTTATGATTCAATATTTTTATCTCATTGGCCATTGTGCTTTTCTTTCAATAGATATTAGATTTGTGCCTAACTATTCTCTATACTCTTTTATAAAAGGATTTTGTCTATTATGATTTACATGTAACACACGGATCATGATGCACAGGATCAGGATGTACGAGAATTTGTCTTAGAATAGATGTTTTGATTCAAAATAAGAGGCAGCTCAGTTTATTTTTTAGCTTGCAATACCAAACATTGTGTTGTGTATAGAATAACAATGTATTTGATTCATCATATACATGTTCTGACAAAAAACCATTTCATTTCATCATGGGATTGACATTAGTTGATGATAGTCAAATTTTCTTTTGTCAGAATATTCATTTGTTCATCATAGTTTGCATCATGTAGATCTTGATGTTATCAGAATTCTTAATTTATGAGTTGTATGGTGGTAATCGTGTCACCAAAAAGAGTGACTAAAGCGGTAGATTTAAGGCTGGTATTACCCAGATTATAAATTGTCTTATTGTACTGTCAGAGATACTGATATTTTGGCAGCATTCCGAGGAACTTCTCAGCTAGATGTCTGCTTGAAGGAGGAGCATTATATGGAATCCTTTTCGTGATTTAAACTGCATTGCATCCTACTCATCATGTAAAAGAAAGGAGGAAGAAAGAAAATATTTGATTAATGGCTACAGGATCTAGTCAATTTAGGCCAAACGTTCTTGCCTCTGAAGAGCCACATTTGATAGTATAAGTTATCGAGGGCTAGGATTCAAGGAGTTTGGACCCTTTTATGTTTTAACTTTCACCTCATATCTCCAATTTCATTATCCCATGTCATCACTGTAGCATTTTTATGGTATTCATTCATTCCATCCTTTAGAAGCTTTGTTTCCCTGTTTAAACCGATACGAAATCTGATTTTTTACAAGCAGGATAAGAAATGGAAGACTATGCTTTGAGGGTTACATCGCTCCTTCAGAAGGTTCATGCCGTCTTTGTTACTCAGAATCGATCAAATTAATCAGACATATATATTTCTGCTTCCTTGAGATTCTTTCCTTAGTCCATCAAACAAAATCCTATGTGTGTGTGTGTGTGTGTGCCCGTGCGCACACTTGACAAGCAATTCAAAGTGAGCCTCACAGTTGTTAAGTAATAATAGGTTGCAAGAGCATTCATAGTTAATTGCTTATACTAACATTAGACTTGTTTAAGTATAGTGACAAGTAATCTGAGAGGTGAAACTAGGTAAAGGTGAAAGAAGAGACTAGAGAAATTATCCCTGAAATTTTTGGGTTACTAGCTGACCATCCAACTTTCCTTAATAGGTCAACTTTGATCTTCTAAAGATAGTATTCCCCAATAATTTCACAAAAGTGCTCAGATCCATTCAGAAATTTGGATATTAAAGAAGTGGAAGCAAATTGCTATTGTGCCTATCCAACAATTCTTACCAATAATTGGAATGAGCAGCACATGTACATTGGAACTATCATATATGACACTTTAGATTCCTCTTCCAACTAATGGGAAAATAAGTTATACTGTTTAATGTACTGAATAAGTTTTATATTTAAGACCAATTTCTGGATTCCTTAGAGAATTGAAAACTTCAATTTTCTTTATTTTTTTTGAATATTTTGATCTTGTAGTTTTCTCAACAGAAACTAGTCTTAGTTATTTTTTAAAAGTTCAGATGGTCTTGTTAATAATAATATGACAGATTACAATATTTGTTTCTGGTTGCAGCACGTGATGCTCAAAACATCACTCGTTATCCATTCAAAGTCCGTTCTCTGCAGGAGGATGATAACCTGTGGAACCAGATCTGCACCAAAGGTATACTGTTTCCTTTATCTTTTACATTTTTCTGATGTAACTTTTTTTTTTTTTCTTTTGCTGATATCTGCCACAAACTGTAGGGATTAACACTGTCCAGAACTTTCTGGGTAGCCTTTTCTGTTGCAATTCTTTCTGTTCAGTTTTACATCTTATTTTGATGTTTGCATGTGATTTTTAGCTGTTTGTACCTTTGGTTACTTTAACGGAGGTTGGAACTTTCAGATCTGGAACCTCCTTACCCCAGGCCTAGGACTTCTGCAAGAACAGCCCAAAGGTTGATTGCTCAGGTAGTGGGAATAAAGCCGTCTACCGAATTCGGGTCTAATGATCTGAGGAAACAGGAAGAAGCAAGAAAAAATCGAATAGTGACTCGGAGGTCCTTGCGTGACGATGCCTGGGGCTCTGATGATCCGTAGCAATTCATTGTGTCAACTATGATAACTCATTCCTGTAATCAAATGTCTGCACTGGGGAAGACAATGTGCTAGGTGCATCACCATTGGACCCAGTGATTCCAGAGACTCTCCGGGTGTTTCTTGTTGATTGTGGGGTTGATCTTACTTGGAGGGATTAGTTCTCGTGAAGTTGATAACACAAAGTGTGACAGGTTTTCTTTATCACCTCACTTGTAGGCTGCTGAAATTATTATGTGAAAAATTCATAAATTTTATTTTCTCCTCCCTTCATCAAGTAAAGAAGATTTTTAAGGATTGACATTTTATTCTATAGGTGCGAATTGAGAAGCCACCGTAAGTTGCCTGCTGAAATACCTGTGAGATCTTGGTGGATATTTTTGGACTGCATTTGTATCTTGTTTTGGTGAAAATTTAATGTCGGATCTTGTTTTGAACTTTAATCCTTAATAATTGAATTTGGTATATGATCATCGAGAAATGAGTGTTTGATGTTTGCTGTTGTATGATTGGACTATGATTTATGATTGGACGACCAAAAATAAAATAAAATTGTTGCCATCTGCTCATAATACAATAAATGATGCATTTATGATTCATTCATCAGTATTCTATTACGCAAACATGTAACTATCTCATATTCCACGAAACTATTCGGAGTCAGCCACAGTTTTCTTCACTTCCTCAGATTCCACGAACCATTTATCGAAAAGCCTATGCTCTTAGCATCAGTCCGCAGCGCAGCTCCGACCGAAAGTAAACGCTGACCAACATCGAATTAAACCACATGCCACAAAATGACCAGTCATCAAAGGCCACCACACCTCTCCCGCTTTGTTGACTTCTTCCAACCCACATCTCACGCGCATAGCCTGGAGGAGTATTCCAGAACCACCGTACGAAGCATATGAACTTGATGGAAGCGTATAAGCGTTGGGTTTCTGCGGGAGGAGGGGGGCTGACGGGTCAAAGTAAAGAATGGAGGAGGGCGACGCCGTCATTTGAAGCTACAGGCCGTCGCCCAGCTTGCGGTGGGAGACAAGGCCGTGCGACGAGGAGCGTGCGGCTGATCGAGTGATTTATTTGTGGTCGGATAGAGAGCGGAGGACTCGTAAGTAGATGGCCGCTGATTGGCGGTGGTCTTAGTTTTCGGATCAAATGGTATCTAATTCAATGTACGATAATCTTATCCGAGTAATACCCTAAACGAACAACAACAAAATATAAATAAACAAATTAAAATATAATATAATATTGAATATATTTACTACAAAATAGACATAGAAGGAAAAAAAAAAGCCTATAATTACGTGAGAATCTTCCAACATCTTCTTTCTTTTGCCTTCTCTTACCACTGCTTTAGAAAAAGACAGCAACACGATTTGGAAAGCTGAGCGCATTCTTGATCGAAACAGTCTTTACTATTTAGTTGAGACGTTGTCATCATGAATGATACTGGTCAACGCCAAAGAAGAGAAACAACTGGTGATGCTCCGCTAATTTCCCAGGAATTTAAATTAACACTGCTCAGCAACATCATCTTCTCCATCTCGCACAGCTTCACGACCCATCGACTTCGATGGCAGACAAGCTGCTCTGCTGACCGTGATTTCCGCAGACCAAGTAACATTTGGCCTCCTCCTTCGGTTGCGATGGATCGCCTGCAACAAACCGACTCCATTGACTTTGGCGTTCTGCATTCAACGGATACCATTTTCGTTCGCATGGTCAAATACAGCAGCAGCATGCATATATCCATGGAAGGAAGATGGCGACAGCACTCCATGCGATGTTGGAATTCCAAGTAAGAGTCTGGAGGTTGAAAAGTGGTGGCGATGTCGATGGGAGTTCCATAACACAGTGCTGCCATTTCATGCTGTTCCTCTTGGAATAGTAAGTTCTTGGTTGCCGCAGAATATTTACCTCCATGCAGATTGCAGTACTGGAATTGCCATCTGATCAGAATGAATCTTCTTTCTCGGATGTAATGTAATATATTATATTTTGAGATTCTTGAAATAAGTATAAAGATAAAAAAGAATTCCCACGCGAAGGAATTATATTAAAAGAAAAAAAAATCTTGATAATTAGGGTTTGATTGTTTTATATGCATCTCTCTATTTTTCAAGATGTATTGTTTTGTATGTATTGATAATTACGGTAAGAGAAAACATATAAATTCTTCGAGAATAACTCGAAGATTTTATGATTGATCTGACGTGATGAAGAATTTAAACAGGAGTTATCAAACCAAATTAAATTTTATATTGACTTTCTCATATATTTTTTATTTATTAATTTCTAACGAATTCATGTTCTTTTCTCCCTCCCCAACATTTACTCTATCTTTATGTTAATGTGAGACTAAACAGAAGTATTATAGAAACACCAATCCATAAACAAATATACTAAAGATAACACCATCTTTTATTTCATGTTTACTTCATGATCGAACCTTAGGAATAAATATCGCTTGGATGCCGACTTGAATGCATATAATGAAGTCAATAACAACAACAATAATTTTGCTTATTATATATACTGATGCAACCAAAACCAACACGAAGAGAAAAAGATTATTTTTATTTTTATAAACGATAAGCGAAGAAGGTAGAATACGAGTCTAAAACAATACGATAAACTATCAAAGTTTTTATCGACTAAGTTAGCCGACACATTCGAAAAGATTAATTATTGCTGTAGAATAATTAAAATAGACCCATCCATTCTTATCATACTGATTTTAATGCATTCGGAACATGAATACTATCCATAGTTAATGGAAATAAGCATACGATTTATGTTGAGAATGAAGAGGAGAAGAATAGTTTTCTCAAGTCATTCCATGGAGTCACGGATAGGAAGCCAGCAACAGAGGTGCCAAACAGGTAGAGCTCCTCCAAACCCTAGAGTGCAGCCTCAGTATCTCCTTCGCCTTATCCTTGAGCCTCACTCCACAGTCCACCTGAAGCAGCAAACACAGCTTGGACACCGCCCCCACTTGCAGCATCTCCTGCAGCACCGGCGGCGACGGCGACAGCTTCGCCACCGAGCACAGTATCCTCACCGACAGGGCGCTCGCCAGATTCGAAACCCGGAGTATCTTCTTCGACACCACGGAGATCCCCGCCGCGTGCGCCACCACCTCCGCCCGCCCCTCGGCGCACCCGCAGAGCTGGTCCAGCACCGCCAGCAGCATCTCGCACCTCCTCTTCTCGGTCTCACCCAGCAACAGCTCGATCAGGACGAAGACAGCTCCGGCTCGCACCGCCTTCACCTTGTTCCTCTTGCAGCAGCAGACGCCGGCGAGAATCTGCAGCGCGGCCTTGGTGGCCTGTCTCGAGACCTTGTCCTGCAGCCCCTTCACGATCCCGGAGAAGAACTCCTCTCTCAGATCTGACATTTTGGACGGGGACATGACAGGGACCAGAGATTTGAGAAGGAGGAGGGCGTAGGCTTGCGACTGGTCGTTCCGTTGGCTCAAGATCGACGTTAGCGTTCCGATGAGATCGTCGTTCCTTCGAAGCAGATCGAGTAGGCGTTCTCCCGAGATCTGAAGGGAGCACAAGATAGCGAGAGCTTCATCGCCATCATTGCATTCCTCTTGTTCTCTTATGATCGAGACCAAGAGATCAGCCGCACCGGATTCCTCGACGCACCGTCGGTTGCGATCGCTCTCCAACACGACGCTCTTCAGCCTTTGGAGAGCGCTCATCCGCGTCTGCGGAATCATGACCTCATCGAGGATGGCGGCGACCTGGGACTTGTCGACCGTGGAACGGGGAGTCGGGAACCGCTCCACGCCGTCGCACGCGTGCTCCACGCACCACGCTTGAATCAGCCTCCGGAGAGTGTGGTTCGGTGTGAGGTCGAGCTCCGGGGGCAGCGGTTGCTTGGTGACGGGGCAGTCGCGGTGCTTGCCGGAGAACAACCACCGCTCGATGCTCTCCCGGTCGTACGTTATGCCGGTGGCGACGGTCACCGGATCCCTCATCATCTGAAGAGATATAGGACAGAGATAGTATTCTGGTACTTCCAGTACTCCTTCCATGAAAGCCAATGGAAGAAATGGAGTTCTCCGAACAGTGATCACACTGCAGCTCTGAGACTATGGCTAGCTGAGGAAGAAAGGTGAGGGGAGAAAGGCAGATGTTGAAGTTGTCATTGGCAACTCAAGTTTCAATTGGGATAGGGTTTTATACAAATGAGAGAGAGAGAGAGAGAGAGAGAGAGAGAGAGGAAGTCAATGCAGACTTTTCTTCTTTGATAAGAGTAATTGACTTTATTGTATGTAAGTCTATATAGTATTTTCTGCGGGTGTCTCAAAGTCATATATTGGCTTTCAGATCTAAAATTCTATCTTTTGACTTCCCTTTGTCTGTCATTTAAAGTATATATAAACAGCACTTATTGATATGACTCTTCTTCATGTGGTGGTTGTGATTAGCAAACAATTCTACATCATTATAATTGTTTACATATATGACACTAGAAAAAAAAAATTAAGCATATGCACGCACATAAAAATTTGGATAATATGAATATATATATATATATTTAATTTTGAGATCTTGATCATATTATCGTAACTCAACATTTTTACTAACTAGGATAGCCGATGTGATTGAATTCAATGATATTATCGTAGCTCGCGATATCGGTTGACTAATTTCTTAGTAATTATTGACTTAGTTTTGATGATTAAAAAACATACTTAATACTATAGACATGAAATTTGGATGGTTTTGAATGAATGCTTCACAAATGAAAGCAATAATGATATGCATTGCACCATTTGGATTAGATCTTTTTGTTCATCATTTCCAAATGATAGATAACAATGTGGTAGATTCATGTTGGAGGCTGCCACTTGAACTCACTTAAATGGCTTCTCACTAATGGTTCACACTCCTCCAAGCTCTTCACACCATCCTCCTCTTTTGATCCCTCCAAGCTTGCCATGAATGAGTTCATCATGATCTGGACATGTGAACAAAACACTAACACACTTTCAAAGCCACTTATTCCTCTACAACACCAATACTATCCTCACTGTTGGTGTGACATACAACACCAAACAAGTGTGTCTTTGTGCCTAATGACCCCTTTGAATATGGACAAATAAATAATTTTATTTTATTTTATTTTTTATCCATCCATATTCATTCATAAGTTATGAAGATAAGATTTGATTAATATTTTTCAAAAGATAAATAATAAAGACAAGAAATTTGATTGCAAGAGCTTGTAACTAAGCAAGACTATTTATAACACATAATACCTACATATTAGTTTGCCAATTAATTTCAAATTATGGAAAATAATTGTTCAGAATTTTAGTCTTACAAAGATAATATATTATGTTAAAAGACTATTTATTACTTTGCTCATCAGTGCATAAAAGAAAATAAGAAGATAAAAGTTAGGATGTCAATCTGTGTCCAAATCTAATTAGACTTTGACCATTCGACAAAAAAAGATGCAAGTCAGTCGGTACACTAATTGTTTTCTCTGAATCATCTAAGATAATTTAAGAGAAATCAGAAAAGAAATTTCTCCTTTTCCAACTCCAATCAGAATTTTCTTTACATTATAATACCAAAAAATTCATATACCCATGAAAGAAACGACTGCCTCAAACTCGTACGTTTTCTCCCATCGGCTGATGCGTGGCGTGTGGAGTGGAAGAGTAAAAGCACGTGGACGCGCGCCGTCAACCCTCGCCACCGACGCGCAGAATTTGACTTCGAGGTTTGGTCCAAATCCTGGCTTCTCCGTATCCGTCAATCTTGTGTTACCATCATGCTTTTAGGGTGGAAGATGCCGCTGGTAATGGTTGATGACCCAAACCAAGTCAATCACATATCTAACATAAGGATGCGGATGCAGTTCAGCAGCTGCCTCCATCGTTTTGATCTCATGAATGAATTATTGTTTTTTTTAAAAGATTTAACAGGATTTTTTTGGTAAAAAAAAGAATAAACACTACTGAAAATTATAATAATAAAAAGATTTAATTTAAAACAATTTAAAACGTAGAACGATCTAATTTGTCAATCGAACCGATCGAGAATTCAATTTCCAATTTCATCAATTCGACCAACCGTAGCGCATCGAAGTATCTGATGATGTTGCTGACGTCTCCCACCCGCCACATGCAGCAGTGGAGGCCGCCGTGCGTGTGGCAACGGCGCAGCTCTCACCTATCAAGTGTTTGCGTAAATGAGTCTTACATGCCTTTTCCACATCCACCCCCCCCCTTCCCTTGCTCACGGCCGTCCTACTTTGGTGGTGGAGCAAAGGTTGAATGAATACACCCTCTCGGTTGTTGAGTCTTATCATATACGGTACTGTTAAGTCCCGTTGTTTGGCGTTCACGATCCCAATGTGACGTGATTCTATGGAGTGGGGAGAATTTGAAAGGAACTTTGGGCTACGACCGGAATTGCATGGTGGTTTCATATCAGACCCACTCATCCAGCCGGCGATTCCGTCACGGAATCGTATTGATCCACGGACTGACCTCCTAACATGCAAGATCCTCAAATCGTGCAACACGTTTCTCAAAGCACATCCAACAATGCGCTGCATAGGTATTTAAATATATCTTTAACTTAGAACTCGTTAATATTAGTTACACTAGTCATGATTGAAGTATTTTGAATGAACAATGATATGTGAAGCATTTTAATGATATGAAGAATGCATACAAATGTCATTAATATTTGAAAAGAAATATATGCTATATCAGATTAAAAATAGGAATATGACATTTACAAATTTGCAACAAGTTCTCTTCATGCAGTAAGTCGTCATCCTTGTATATATGATGGACACAGCAATATGCAACAGCTACATATGATGAACTTGCACAGAAAACCAAAAAAAGAGTTTAATTCCACCAACTCAATGTTTGTAAATATGTTCTCGCTAGAGGTTCAAAGAACTGACCACAATTAAAAGAATAAATTTACACTCGGTCTCCACAATTTCACACCTGGAGTAACAGGTATCCTACCCTATACAACTTCTATGATCAATTCTTTGTTGTATTGATGTTATAAAATGTACAGAATTCCAATATACAGGCTGTGCAGATTTGATACTGATATACAAGACCACCTCCTGAATCGAGATTCTTTAGTCAAACTGAACTGAACGTTGACATATCAAAAAAGGGTCAACCGATAGTATAAGAAGGCACAATGCTACTTTTTAACTAGGCTGCAGCTAAAGGAAGATATTGGAGGAAACAGCATGTTGAGATCTTGTGGCAAGCAGGTGACAGTATGGAAAATGCCACTTGGTAACACAGCCTAGCTTTAACTCAGCTTATTCATTCTCTAAGACTGCTTACGTGACTTTTCATGAATATCGAGCACTAGATCTCGTAATTCTGGGAAGACCGAAACAAGCACCATTTCCAGCACACTAAATGCGAGCTGCTTAATGCATATGGTGGACTGCACAGAGGCACAGACATTTCCTTAGAGGTGAGGACAAGGTAATGATACAGCTCGACTTATCTCATACATCAGTGGTTAAATGAGATGCCAGAGGTTAGATGAGCTTACCTGAAGAAAATAGTAAATATCCCTAGCACTCCGTCGATATTGGCTTGGGCCAATCAAGCTGACTAATGCTGTTGGAGCTCCACCTGACAACAACATTTTCTTTTCAGTTGAAGACAGGATCCTTGAACATGCAGATCAACATAATCATAATCTTTTATTGGATGAATAACTTGTAGTAATCAAACTTTTGGTGTTAATCTGCCCATGACTAACATGGCACTTGTTAGATATGGACATGGGTGACGGATAAACATGGACCTGTTTAAAGTTCAACATAATAGAGGCAAATAAACTAAGTACCTGATCTCATACAGATGCAAAAAACCAAAACCTTGTACAAGTTTCTGCACCTCGTAACTGTCTCAGCGGCACTATTTGTATATTTCAAATTAATCAAAATACTAGTGAAGATCAGATTGAGTGCATGATGTCATATAAAATGGTAAAAAAAGGATTTATTTGTTGGAAAAGCATGGGACCAGCTGAGGTCAAAAGAGAAGGCATTAGTACTTACAATCTAATCTTACTGCCTACAACAAGAGTGCACTCAAGTCAAGTAAAAGCTCTCTAGAGATGAATATTCAATTGGTAGCTAGAAATTATCCTTTTGGGAACACAACATGCAAGACTCAATCTCAGAAGTTCACACAATATCATATATAAAATAGAAAAAATGGAAGAAAAAAAAAGAAGCTAGTCTTACAAGAAAATCTCGATTACAATCTAAAACAATTTACTACAGAAACAATAACAGTGATGCCAAGTTAAATGAGACAAAATCAAAAAGTGTATATGATTGTGACATTTAAAATCAATGTAAAGCATACTAATCAAAATGCATAAATTAAGGTTCTAATTTTAATAGTTATATGCAAAAATTTATGCATCGAGAAAAACCAATAGAAGATGCCAAACTAATAAGGTCATAAGTTTGTCACAGAAAGTCAGCTATATTCAACGAGAGGAATGCAACAAAAAGAGCTAAATTCACACTTGCATCACAATATATTTTAGAGAGAAAAATGTCTCACCAAGAAGCAATTTCTTAACATCATCTGCTCTACGAGCTGCTTCAAGCTGGGCCTCAAAAGAGTTTGGCCTAGGAACCTTATCATTGTACATCCTACCCTGAGATGACTTTTGATCAATGCTAAAGCCATCCAGCTCACCTTGACTGCTCCCCAACTTAATGATGAATGTGCCATTAGGCCAGAGAACCTGCTTCGAAGTAAAACAGCTGTAAAAAAGGGGAATCCATACAACTGCCTACACAAATGTAGAGATAAGCAGCTAGATAAAACACATGAATACTCCTTTGATTTATCCTGCTTTCCATCAACAAACTGGCAGCTAAACATTAGAACAAAAACTACTTTTCTTATCATATTTGTTACTTGGCTTTAGAATATTTTATATACATAACAAAAAAAGAGCATCTGAGATTATAAGACTATAAGCAACAAATGACAGAAGGATGAGAGTAAGACATTAAAAAAAATCAACAAAAAAATTTAAAATAAGCAACTAAAGGAATAAGCTGAGTGATTTCCATAGTACAGTAAAAAAAGCAAAATAAAGATAATTTCAATGATTAATTTTGTCGATAGGTACTAATTTAACAATGATTAGAGTTCATTGCTCCAATAATCAGATGCGATTTACGACAATGAGAGGTCATACCCTAGAAACTTTGAATTGACTATCTGGATCATTCCTTTTTCTTATTCATAAGGGATACTTCTGATGTTATGGCAAGCATTTCTAGTTATACGGCTAAAGCTGGAATATCTAAGTTGAGGGCTAGCAGAAACAGATCAAACAAATCAAAGTATCAAACCACTTAAGCCTGCTGAAGAAGACTAGGTGCAGGTTCAATCATTTCATAAGCCTCTGGAATATGGGCCAACATAATTGACAAGGTAAAACTTGGATCAAAAAGTTTATCAAAGCCAATACCCAGCCCATAGAAAGAACCATGTTAAACTCAAGTCATCTGAAAAAGAAGGTTGATGGGTCCATATCTACTATCTTTGTTGGATCTTTCTCACCCTTAAGTTATTTCTTAAGGTACAATCATAAAATAATTTTAAATTCAAATCAAACGCTACCAACTTTTTTGCAAACCACCAATCATACAGAAGTGTATACCTAGAATATTGTATTTCTAGCTAGTCCTATCAGCACATACAAGCACAAAATACTAGCATACAGTGTCCTGCTCCAATTAACAGCATAATGCCCTAAAGGTCTACCTACAACTGAATATAGGGAGAACTACATCACATATCAGCTCACTACAAAGGTTCAAGTAAAGTAGGTCCATTTAAGTGAAACAAATTTCACAAATCTAAAGAGCTCTTCTATAAACAGTAAAAAGTGAGTCCAAGAGCAATCACAGTTCTAACAAATTGAAGAAAGACAAAAACATAGTGCTCAAACATTTCTTTTCTAGAGGATAGGTGTTGTTGAACTACAAAAATGTAGGGCTCAAATCTTTTTTTGCTCTAGAGGGTAAATATTGTTAAACTTCAAAGAAAAAATGTTCTCCAACAGGCCAAATGTGTTACTGAATACACAAAAAAAAATCCCTAGGTATTGTTAAACTAAAAAAGATGTTTTCCAAACCAGCCAAAAATGAGCGAGTACCAAAAAAATCTACTCTTACATCTTGAACCCATCGAATTCCTTGAGCAACAACATCATCCCTCCTTAGCCAATGGATTTGCCTTAAAATCCAATCATCAATGGCATCTTCCATTATCAACTGCAATATCTGTTTTGAAATCCAATATACTTGTCTTCTGCAAAAAACAACAAATAAGGTTGAACGTTAATGTTTAACTCTTTAGAATAATGACATTTTCCGACAACAAATCTACAAGTTAGGAAAACTTTTTCACGATAAAATTAGCATGCTTGATGTCCTTGCATACTAAATATTGGAAGTAGTCAGCATGTATATGCTGTCTCCATGTATATGCTCATACATGGAGACAGGTCATTATTGCTATCAAGTACTGAATGGTGACAGTTTATATTAAAAGAATAAAAAGAAACATAAAATATGAATAATATTCATCAGTTGTGCCAACATGACTGCATAATGCCGTTTCATTTGCTCACCATGAAGCTTTAGAATAATGAATAGAGTATATCAGTCACATGTTGTCATATCATAGCCTCTGTGTTTATGACACGAGACCAGAATTTCTTACGCATATTAAGAAATTTATCACAGCAATGCATTACTGAAATATCTTACTGGGTTTATGGCACAACAATTATAAGATATAAATGTCATGCACTTAATTCTTCAGTTGAAAGTCATCACAAACCTATTAACAAGCATACATCTGATAATCAGTCATTAAATAACTATACTTCTTGCTTTTCTGCCAGACTAAGCTTGTAAAAATACTAGGCACGTTGAAAATGGCTTTATATATATATATATTGTATATATATATATATATATGTATGTATGTATATATGTATGTGTATATCTATATATATATATATATATGTATATATATTATATAACAGATAATACTTCTAGTATGATCGACAATATAATACTTCAAGTTTGTGAAAATTCTTTTTAAGCATCTTCGTTATAGAAACAAATCATGTAATTACCATGTAAAACACACCTTAGCCAGCCCCTCCTGTTTAGTTGAAATAGCTTATCAACCAGATTCAACATTGGTACACTCACATTTGGTGGTGTCCACTGCATAAATAGGCAAGGAAAAAACATGTGAGAATAACTATGATGGTTTAACCGTGCCAATGATACAAAAAATTGGTTCTTGTTTCTGACAGCAGTTGCACAATCCCCAAATCAGCAATCATCAGAGACCAACAGCTGGTAAAAAATGTATGACCAAAATTGCTAGATGTCTAATCCAAACAAATGACTTTTTTAAACTTACAATGTCCTGTTTTCAATGTGCATACAAAGATACAGATAGTCTAGTTCATGAGACAATCACTAATGCATGCCAAATGCATGACACCTAGGTAGCAATGGAGCAACCTTATCATAGTGCCACTAAGCTTCCAAAAAATATTTAAACAACATCTGCTAGAGTCTATTTCAGCATTGAGTTCCATAGATCTAGAGGATTTCATCCATGACAGAGTAAACACAACTGAGCAGTCAAAAGCTATACTAGCAACAATTATTGTCATCAAAATTTAGCATCACAAACCATGGTTCTGAATCTCAAGCACTGGACCCATACCAGCACCAAAAGGAGGAGGAGAAAGAGGAGTACCCGGGCTGGCTTCGACAGGCAATGGACATCACAAGAGAGGCATCTCTCACATGTGCATGAAGGAGAGAGAGAGAGAGAGAGAGAGAGAGAGAGAGAGAGAGAGAGAGGTTACTGTTTAACCATAAAAAACAAAACAAAACAAAACAAATGAATTGGAACAGATTGCCTGACAAAGGGATGATTGGAATCCTGGTTCACACTGGGACCAGTAAATACGGCTAGGTACATTGGGTGAAATTGGGAACCTTGTCACATACAACAAGAAGAGATACTACATCAAAACTACACTATACTGATTACACGAATTCAGACATATCAAATATATTTAACACAATGTTCCTCCTAATCTCTCCACCTTTCTTTCCACTGAAAGACATCTTTAAGTTCCACAGGTATTGCATAATAAAATTAATCACCTTATTCAAACAACTCTTTGGAGAGTACCATAAAGTCCAAAAAAATACAACTTAAGCAGGACAATAAAGTCCTCGCGAGATGCTCCAAAAATAAACAGTCTTTTCTATTCAAGCATCAGGAAGTTTTGCAGGGGAAAAGATTTATCCCATTTGAATCAAACAAGAGGGTTTTTTCATCAAGCAAATGCATCATGTGCATCAACTCAATTGGACAACAAAGAAAAACACTTGACTGCATTACCAAGAATTCAGGATGCAGAATCACCAAATCAATGGTATAAATGCATACACATCCAAAGTAAACACAAAATTCCCACGTTTTAGAAAATAAGAGAGAGATTAAGCACCTATTGGAACATGAACTTACCCAATAACCAAGCCATTCTATCAACAAACAGGTAGCAAATCCACACAGAGAAAGAAACTTCCTCATTTTTCTCTTGGCTTTTTTCTTAATTCCTATAGTGCTGAATCACTATCTATCTTTAATATTCTGTATTTCTTTCTCAAATTACTTCTAAACATCCACCACAAACCTCTCGACATTATCTCTTTTACAAATTCAAAACATCCCAAATAACATAACAGTTACAAATATAACAAAGTCAACTCTTAGTTAAAGGTCATAAATGACTTGGATTTGAATCAAACTCAAGTAGAAGCAGATATGAACCACATAAAAATTGAATTTGATCTAAATCATTATATCACGTGAACCAAAAGCTAAATTGTAACCAGTCTAACAGGATTTATGAATCAATATTTTCTACATGTTGACATTTCACCATAAGTTCAATTTGTAAACTCAAGTAATCGATGTAGTATACCAATCAAATCTATATGTTACTGTAATCTAAAATTTATACTTTTTACTATTTCTAGTTTCCTGTGTATTGCACAGGAATTTTGCTAGTATGTACTAATAGAATTGACATGTTTACACAGATAGCAAGTAAAGAGAATCCAGGCATAAGCCAAATGGTACAAAAAAAGGGTGTGGAAAATTCATATGCCAAAAAGCAAGCTGCACCTCAGGTGGCATTCCAACTGGATCTTCAAAAAAAACAGATGCTACTGAATTTTTTGAGGCATCCGAGCCAATCCTGTCAAATTTATCTGATTCTTGGCTCTGCTGAGATTCCAAACCTGTATATTCTTCGATGTGCTTCACAACACGAGGCGGAAAGCTTTTGGAGTTCAACTCATTGTCTGAGTGCCATCCATTATTTACAGAAGTTGATTGGTCGTCATCGTGTTCTTCATCCTCAGAAAAGCTATGTGATGTTTCCATACTACTAAATCTAGGGATTTGTTTACTTATCTCCTCTTGATTCCAGGACAATGACAGACCCTTGTCAGCTACTGGAAGAGAAGTTACATAAGATGGTGAAGTGCCAACAACTTTCCGCATGAGACCATCAGAGACCCCTTTAAACTGACGAACTATGTCATCCATAGCATCATCTACATTAACTGTTGAAATGACAATAAGCAATTGAGATAACTGCAGAAGCATAAGTAAACAAGAAGTATAACATGAAGTTCCATCTATTGATAATATTTAATTGACAAATCCTGTCAATAACAATTAGGAAAGTGAAAATAGCTTCTACACCATGCAGAATAAAATCTTTGCCAAGATAAAATATAGGTTAACCAGAAATTAAGTTCTATATATAAAATCAGATATGAGTTCACCAACTTAACAGTGCTTGCTCAGACCCAGTAAACACCAGTTGGTATGTACCAGTTAAATCAATCCTTTAAACATGGATGTTGGTCATGTAACAATTGTAAAGTCGTGATTCTAGAGAGATCTTGAATAAAATATGAAATGGCTCCTCATTTTAATAATTGAGCAAGTTAGATAAGACTATGTATTATGTGGCAGGATAACTACACTTAATCATGTTGGAATGAGACCTAATAAGCTCAACCATCTAAATATAATCTAACTCTTAAAACTATGAGCAACCATCCATTAATGATACATAAAATCAGAGTCTGTCTTAAGAAAGAAAAAAGAAAAACCAGCTTTTAGTGACCTATACACTACATCTTCTTATTGAACAGTAAAATAGCAATGTTTGTGAGCAACATACCAATCTCCAAAAAATTGATAGACTGTATACGATGTTCACCATAGCAATACAGAAATGTTAACTCATGTTACTTAAGACACACAAAAGCAACGTCAAATATATAATGAATTCCCACATATGAACAGGAAAATAAATATATTTGTTTTGAGATTCTCCTAAATATAAAAAGGTGTAACCAACATCACAAGGGTTGAAAGATCTGGTAAAGTGTTAGAAGGAAGCAAAAAACATTATGTTCCGAAAGAAAAGGCAAGCTTGATGCAAGTTCATTTAAGAGAAATCATGCTCAACTCAAAGCCATAAGAGTCAACTTCCTGTTAGAAAGCATACTCTAGTTTCAAGACTAGTAAAATTTAGCAAAAAAGCACAATTATGAAACAATAAATTAAACTCAATCTTTCCAACAACAAAGAAATGTAAAAGCTAATTAACAAAAAGGAAATTTTGTAAAGCTACATACCTGCAAACGTTTTCATCACTGATGTAGATTTCCCATAAGAGTAATTCTTAAAAATTTAAAAGACAAAAAGAAAGAGAATTAATATCTTGAAAAAATGCAGCACTCTAAACCAACTCCATGTGTTCTCAAAATGACAATTCTGCATCATATCCACGTAACCCATACCTTTGAAGAGACACTTAAGAAGTCCCATACTTCATGTTGCTCTGCAACATTAGCAATCGATAAAAGATCCTGCAAAAGAGATAGGAAGATGTAAAGATAAAGAAAAAAAATCCAAACTAAGAGACTGCAAGGTAAAGTTTTCAGGCATACTTGCAAATATTTGTCAAGAAGAATACAACGCTGGTGCACAAAATAATCATCAATGCTGGATGAAAGAAACCTCTTTGGGGGCAAATGCAAGGAATAATTAGGTATATCCTTGAGATGCCGGTGCAGCCGCTCGAAATTCCGATATCTGTGATTTAGAGGATAAATATAAAGAAAAGAAAGAAAGAATAGTCTACATCCTTGGTTATAATTGACTTGCAATTATGGTGTCATGTATTAACAAAAGGATCATTTAGGAGTGGGAAGAAACTCCATGAAGAAAATTATTATTTCTTAAAACCTGAATTAACAAGGACTGAGGGTTTCAAGCAATATGGTATATATCAATGAGTATTAAGGGTTTTGGGCAATACGGTATATACATACATATATACGTACACATATATATATATATATATATATACATACACATACATACATACATACATACATACATATATATATATATATATATATATATATATATATATATATATATATATATATATATATATATATATATATATATATATATTGCAATTTTTCTTCTCCTGGTTGAAATTCATGCAATGCTGATAGCCTTAACTGAAAGGACAAAAGCTTAAAACCAAGCAGCTGATACAGACAAGGACTATATTACAAACAAAAGTTGTGAGGATACTACCATATTGTGAGAGATGAGAAAAGAAGACCAGAAAATATAATAATTTAGCATTTGCATGTTAAGAATGATATAAATATGATGTATGGGTAAGAGCATGCCTTCTTTTGACAAACCAGGTCTTGTTCTCTGCATCTGTCACAGCAATTGAATAAACTGCAAATGATTTTGATCCAAGCTTCTCAAAATATGCTCCAACAACCTGCAGAAACATTTTAATTGTCAATAGTGAGTGCATTATCATTCCAGCATGTAGCATGTTGCCTACAATGTCACGTAGAGAACATATCAGCCTAAGTGTTGAATTAGCTACCATTTCTGATAGTATGAACTATGAAATGAATAGCCATGTCTTCTACAGGGCAAAATTTTGTATGATAGTTTGGACAGGTAAGATTATATATACATATATATATATACATATATATATATATATACATATATATATATATACATATATATATATATACATATATATATATATATACATATATATATATATACATATATATATATACATATATATATATATATATAAAACAAATAAAGGAAGGATGAATATTTCTGCGAAAAGAGGAATGTAGAAAATTAGAATTCAGCAGATTCAATCTGATGCCAAAGAAAGAAGAAAGCAAGAATCAAATGATCATTCCTATATGAAGCTTAAGTGCCTAACAATTTAAATGGTACAATGACAGCAAAAGCGTCAAAGATAAATGAGCTGCCAAAAGAGTACATCTTTTGAGGACAAGCTAGAACATAACATCCATGAAGCCATGAAGATAGCAAGAAAAGATGTCAAGGGTTTAGAAAATTTGTACATGAATACCAAAATGAAATGAAAAGTATTGGAGTTGCTAATTTGTTAGGGACCATTGCTGTCACAAACTTCAAAGAACTCATAACATGATGAATTATTTAGGTTTTAAAATTCTTATTGTTTCAGGATACCCGAATCAATAATTGTCGCATGAGTATCTAAATCTTTATTTCTCCATAAGTGTTTTGACTGGTCAAGCAAGATTTCGATAGAGCTTTTGTTCAGCATCTTCTACTTGATACTGGAAGAAACCTGACCTCGGTACCACTACTGAAGTAAAAAAGAGGTGAAGCAAAACCAAGTCATATTCAAAATCTAAAATCTAGCAGGTTGGTTAGGTTAAACAGTCTTCTCCTATTCAGCAGCATGAATTGGTTCTCTCTCATTCTCTTTTATGAAACCACTGGATTGGAAACAAATGGCTACAAATTGGAAAAGAGCATCAGCTCATGCTTTTCAATGAGAACCAAACTGGTGAACTTTTTCGTAGTACCTTCCAGTATCATTCATGTATATACTTGTTTGATTAATGTTTGAGATAACACTTACTAAGAGTAGCATCTGGATCTTTTGACTAATGTTATGTTACAGAGAGGTGAGGCTAGCAGCAAATCCAAGTAAAACTCATCCTCTACGAGTCCAATTTCTAGAGTTGTAAGGCCATGCTGAATTATTGACAGCTGAGAGTATGAGAAAAGAGGTAAGAGGACAGTATTGTTGGGAGGAGAAGAAAGAAGAATTGAAGAGGACTCATCACTCATCAGGATATTTTCATCCAATAATCCAGCAGCATGAGTGCACATGCATCTCCAACGTACAAAGAATTACAAAAGCGATTGCACGATTGACTGTAATAAGATAGAGTTATTCTGTCAATCTTTCATATTAAATCATTCAAAAAGTTAGGCAAATATGTATAAATAAAATTTATAATCAATTCAATAAAAGAATATGTAATATACATACTAGTTTAAATCTACAGCTTATGAAATGACATACATACCCATTCAAGAAGAATGAAGGTGTATGTGACTAGTTATATCATCATGGACCATGTCTTATTGTATTAAAATATTATAATTGTCAAGGAATTAAATCTCAGTTTCAGTTACCATGGCTGGACCAGTATAAGTCCAATCCGTTCCACATACCAACACACAGTACGTTGGAAAATACCATAATACTACCTTACTAGGATGAGGTGGAGGAAGTAGAGGAGAAGGAGAAGGTGGAGGAAGAAGAAGAGGAGGCCATAGAGGATTAGGAGAAGTACCAGACCAGAGGCGGACGGCAGGTGGATGGGTGACAATGGATGGTGGCAGTCAGAAAACAGTGCCTGAGCAACAAGGAGGCAGAGAGGAGAGAGTTCAAGATTAAAGGATTGGAGATTTAAACTTCAAAAGTTTTTTTTTTTAACCAGACCAGATTGGACTGTCCGAATTGAGGCAGTCTGCATATTGGTTCATGTCTGGACTGGTAGATACCGCACAGTGTGGACCAAGCGAGGCGAAATCAAGTTACATGATAATAGAAAAAGCAACAGTAGTAAGGAAAAATAAACAACATATGCTGTTGTATCTTTGTATTACAAGGGATTGAATAGATATCTGCAGTGTGATTTTATACCTACATAGACCTTGCATGGCAGACCTTCATGCAGGCAACATCTTAACAGAGTATGTCTGACTCGGCGATCAGAAGTTAAATCCATGATTTGACTTTCTTATAATGTAATACTTCTCTAAGAGTATAAAAAATTGCAATGAAGGATTCTCACCCGGCATTTGATCTTAGGAAGATGCAAGGATCTTTCACCATAGAAAACCACATCAGAACTTTGCTCTTCCTTATGCTTGACAATGTCTAGGAGACAACTCTCCTTGGAACTAGCACCTTCATCACTTTTGGTCATAAATGTTGCATCCATATCAGGAGTGCTGCTAGATCGTTTTAGTTGAAAGTTATTACTCCTATCTGGTTTGCCAGCATTTCTTTCATTTCCAGAAACATGGCCCATCTCCATATATTGCTCCTTCTCCAGATCATAGGAAACATGATGCTCATTGTTTACTATTCCATGCATTAAGTGAACCATATAGTTCTCATCTATACCCTGTATCCTTTTATTCGCATTGGTCACTAACTCTTTTCCTGCACTGACAGCTCGGACAGTAGTATTAGTGTATCCTGAACTAGCATTCACAGATCCAAGTATTGTCCCCGCTTTCATTAGATTGGCAGTCTTCTTTTGGTAATTTCTGCCTTTAGTCCACATGTTCTCCAAGTTCTCGGGAGCAAGAACTTCAGATCTCCTTTTTGTAGTGGCCTCCAGTATCATGGCCCAATCAGCTGGCCTGGGCGGCACAGAATCTTTCTGTAATGCATTTGGGTGGCCATGTCCAGAACCATCTGTTGACTTTTCGCCGCCACTTTGAACTAATCTCAATTGAGAAGAGAGATTCGAAGATGTTTTTCTTGACTCCCATTGACCACTTTGAGTATTTTGTCCAGCATATGTATGTGAACTATCAGATTTGACCTCCATGTTGCTGTTGTCTTTATTGTCGAGAAACACATATTCAATTAACTCATTAATATACCTGAAAAAGTAGTAGTTATACAATGTTTACATATAAAGGTTAGAAAACCAGTTAAATACAGAAGTTTCATGGTGTAAAGGACAACACAATGTTGTAGTTTTATGTAATATAAACATATCACGATACATAATTGCACAACTCAGATGGGCATAAGTAGTTATGACTAGGATATCAAATGCATCATTGAGGAAAGATAGCATTACTAATCAAAATCCACTGCAAAACGGCTGATATCAAAAAGAGGATTTCCATTGCAATAATTTTCCTAAAAGGATTAAAAAAACATTTCAAACTAAAAAGTTTACACAGAAGTTGCAAGGTCAATTGACTTACTCAGGGCTCGCAAATTTCATAACAGGTTGCACAACCAAGCAGGTCAGGAGCTCTCGACTGAAACAACGAACTAATGGGCATTGCGCCTCTCGTGGTTTCAAGGTTATGGCTAAAACTCCTCCGACAATACGTTGAAGTACCTAGAAACTAAGAATATGTAAACCGATGCTCTGTTGACATAAAATGCATGGACATTTCCAGCTTGATACTTGTACCTTGTATTCACTCTCTGGAGAAAATAAAGCAGGGTGAAGTTCCTTGGAAGCCATTAAATGACGTTTCAATCTTTCATCCCTTTCCTCTGAGGATAAGGTTTTCATGACATTCACGCCTATCTCAGACTGATTTTTCCTGTAAAGATCAAGCTGATTTCCTATCAAGTCAAGAAGATCCCTGCAGAAGACATAGAACTAGAATGCAATTAGTTGACCACAGATATGCCCCAAAGTTACAGAGAAATTGTTGATGCCCAGCAAAATTAATTCAAGATCACCTTGTTAGTAAGTCAACAAGGTTGATCCCTTTAACTCTTCCTGATATTTCACCAAGTACATCAAGTATTATAGAGCGTATTAGTTCTGGAGCCTCTTTGTCAGGAGTAATAGATGAATACCAGAGATCTAAGACAAAGTCCTGCAAAATTTTGTTAATAAATTCCTTGATGGCAGCCTCAACAAGAGGTGATTCAATTTTCCTCTTCCATCTTGAGGTTGGCAGCACTGTAGAAAGACGTGAATCTTCAAGACGTAACTGTTTCTTTATTAAATGGGACAAATATGCTTGCTTAGGAACTGGGCGCATCCTCCAACAGAGCTCCACCTCATAAGAGAAGAAACGGAAGGCCACAAGTATGAGAAATGATATGGGGACATTTGTCCACATTGATTTGCTTGTGTCTGTGAACAACAAGAGATAGTAGCCAATGATGCAAACAAAATCACCATGATGTCATCATCAAAGCAAACAATAGAGTAAAAAACAAATATAATAAGTGAAATGGTAACGACCATGCATAACAAAAGAGAAGAGGTGATTCACACTTGCAATGTTGAACAAACCCATTACAATCCTTTTGAGCTACTTGTTGAAGCATTGCCTCGAGCTCTGGCACAAAGCTCATGCACTGCAAGGTAGGAAGACGGCCACATATATGCAGACCCACCCCCACATGCAGAGGGGTCATTTCCCTGATTTGAACAGATGATGCACAGGTTGTAAAAGAACAAACTTAATGTGAAGTCACTCCCGTTCCAACAAGCCAAATTAGGACACTTAAAAAGTCTAAAACATATCTCTTGTGGTGGAAGAGTTTCTCAGTCAAGAAAGATGCAATCTAACATCTAATTGCCAAGACCCAAACTCCAATCATTGGTTGCAGACAAGAGATCATCCAATGGCATTCTCATCAAACTAAATCACATCACATGCCTACATGCCACTTTCTTGAATGATCTTGCAGTCAACTTGAATTTACACAACACAAGATACAAGAGTACAGTTTTTATACTATTATTTACTGTTCAACATTTAGTACAGCCTATCCACAGAGAAGGTAAGGGCATTGTTATGGCATGTCTGATTCTGTTATCCTATATTCCTATTATTGCTTCCCATAACAATTTATTGTCCTTCCCCAACTTATCCAAAATAATCTTTTCCCTTTGGAAAATAGATTATATTCAATTAACTATATTAGCCTTATATCATTCCCATCATGTTAACCCTTTTTGGATCCAGAGGTTTTATACTTTTGTTCATGACCTAGACCTAGCTTTTAACAAAACAAAGAATAGACAGAGGTTAGTTCCAAAATCTTATCCATGGATCGATACAAGATCCATCTTAGCCTATCTTACAGTCACTAGAGGAACCGTATGTTGGAAGAAAAACAGAGAAAAAAAATGATTATAAAGGTTAACAGGAAAATATAATCATCAAATGCTTCATAGTGTTGGGGTAACTGCTGATCCTGAGGAGTGTTTCTGGTCAAAGCTAATACCATATCTACATATTCACCATTAAGTTGTATTGACATCTTACAATTAGAAATATGGCTTCAGAATTCCATGCCATAGGAACCCACCTTGCTGATGATAGTAGTCACCAGTAATTCACCCATGTCAAACACTAGGATATTATTCGATTGTGAAGCACCAAAAACTACTTCTCAGTGCACTAACTTCAAAGTTAGGAGTCAGAACATTTTGTGAGAAAAGACAGATTTGGCTGATCGAAATACCACATCATCAAGTGCGCCCATTTTTCTAGGATCATGCCTGGATTGGCCAAAATTGACCTCTCAATGTAACAGTCGTAACGCTCAGATGGTGTAAGTTAAAAGCACTAACCACACCTCGTTGACCTAAATGCTGCCTCCCCTCTGTTCCACTCGACAAGACAACTAGAACACCACTACATCAGGGAAATTACTTCACAAGAAGACAAATGCATTGCAACTTCTAGCAACTAGACGATGTACCGCATGAACAAAAGGAAGAAGTAATCCTCTGCTGTTCAAGAACCATTCTACAATGGTGCACCAGACAAGAAAGGTCTCGTCCCAAAGAGCCTGCGCATTTTGCATCTGATCATGTCAAGATGCAGCTTCAATTCCCGAATTATTAAGAACAAACCCTAATCCTCTGGCCGCAACATAACATGAATCTTCCCGCATCCTTAGAATCGGAAGTAAACAAAAAAAAAAAAAAACAAAGCAAAATGAATCAAGAGGCAAGCCGTACGTACGGGACAAGAAATAGGAGATGGCGAAGACGCAGATGGCCCAGAAAACCGTCCGAACCTTGGCCTCCTCGATCAGATCTTGCACACTCTCCATCGGCCTCATGGTTCCGGCAGCTCGTGGGATCCCCCGGTCCGCTACGAAAGAAGAGCGAAACCCGAGACGATCGACCGATCGATGGATGCGAAGGTAGAGCCCAAGAAGATTGGGGGTTTATTGGAGCCCTAGAGAAAGACGTCCGAGGAGGGAGAGGGAAGAGGCCGGGGTGGGACTGATCGTCTCTTCCTCGCCGCTGCCGCGGCCGTCTTTTCCGGGGGCAGGGAGGGGAGGAGAGTGACGAGAAGGTAATAATGAGCTCCTCCGCCCTTTTGTCGTGTCCGACTCTTCTTTCTCTTTTCTTCACATGCCAATACACCGGAGATAACGTTACATTCCGCGTAACGGCGACGAAGAGTACGCCGTTTTGACACGCCCTGCATCAAAATTACAGAAATAGATAAACTATTATTATTATTATTTCAATTAATGTAACACCAGGGCTCAAGATGTTGAAAAATATAAATAAATAAATTTAAATATATATATATAAATTTATTTTTTTACAAATATTATTTAGGAAACTAAAGTGTTATACGGACTATAATTCAATATAATTAAAGATAAAAAAATAAAAGAGCAAATTGATTTTTTCCACCCCTCCAAACATGACTTCTCTATAGGCAAAGGATAAGTTTAATATTATATAATGGTAAGTAGTTATCAATTGGGAGCCCACTGAGGTCTTTCTTTCTAACAAAATATCTCTTCAATAATGATATTATATAATTAAGATTTTCTTTTAGTATTATAGAAATCAAAAGAGACCTCTTATGGTAGGCTCTTAATACGTTCCCGTGATCGATGCTAATCATAAGCGGGTTTGCGTGCCAGACTTAATTATCGAATTGGAATGTGATAATGTCCATCCAACTTTCTTACCCCCCCATATCAGATCAATTTTGACATTTGCAATTGGGCAAAAGGATGGCATCATTAAAGATGGATACATTAGTTGACTAAACTTTGATCAGATATGATATTTGGAAGGGCAAATATGATATTTTCAAACTCTGAAAGGATAGATATGTAAAACCATAAATGAAAATAGAGACGTGCGACCAAACAAGTATATAACTTGGCTTTGGAAAACATAACAGAAACATATAATGGCCCTGCAATATTCTACTGCTACAACGCATAGATAACGATACAAACAGGTGGACTTGAGGGACTCTGACCATGTATCATGTGAACCTGTTCTACATGCCAATAATAAATAAAGGGAACAATGATCACATAAACACAGATCCCAAGGAAAGAATTAATCCAAGATGCCAGGTTTCAGTGGCCAGAGTTGAATGATGCAGTTGTGAAGAACAGATGGAGAAAGCCAAAAACAGTATAAATTACACATAAATTACACAACAGTATAAACCCAAAAACAGTATAAATTACACAACAGTAAAAACAGTATAAATTAAAAGTAACATATAAATTAAACAAATTACAACACCATGGATTCATTACTTGGACCACAAAGTCAAGCAACCAAAGTCAATCACAAACAGAACATAGTGGGTTGCACCATTTTCCAGTTGAAGCTGGGGTTTTCGATCTAAGTTTGTAAAACACCACAGAAGGAGAGAACATATTTTTGCCACATAAAAAAGTTCTTGACCTGAGTCATGTCAATAGCAACCCCACCAGTAATGTAACTTGCACACTAATTCAGAGAACATGTTTTGATATGGATGATAAGCACAAACATGCATTGTTTGACGCTGACAGCAAAAGAAACTCATTTAGAGTAATTGACTATCTTATGATGCCAAAAGTTTAACTTGCAATTCTGCATATCTAACAAAAGTTAAAAATAAGTGCCTTGTATGGTTCCTAATTCCTACAGTTACATAATTCGCAATTTTGTGAAGCAGGAAGCATATCACATCAATTGCCTCCCAAAGAAAGAAGAAGAAAAAAAGAACTCAAGTTTCAAATTCATTTAGAATTCTCAACTCGTGAGCCCGTGTGCTGCAATCACATCCTTGCTGCTGATTCCTTTCACCAATAAAAGTGCCAACCTTGTCACCAACGATGGCTTTTGCAATGTTTCCAGGTTTTGTCAAGTTAAACACAACAACTGCACAATAGAGTTTAATGAGATTGGGCTACAAAATTTATTGCGAACTATTTTTCTTTTCAAGGTGGTAATAATTTTGTTGTACCAGGAATATTATTTTCTTGACACAAGGTAATAGCTGTCATGTCCATCACAGAGAGATCCTTTGATGTCACTTCTTGATAGGTCAAATTGTCGAGAAGCCTAGCATTCGGGTTGATCCTGGGGTCATCCTCATAAACGCCATCCACATTCGTTGCTTTAAGCACAACCTCTGCATTGACTGGATAAGATGTTGCAAAGAAGTGAGTAGAAAATTTTTCCAATAACAGAAGGTGGTTTATGTAAGAGAGCCATGTTTTGATATTTGGTGCATTGAGAAAACATAACCTGCCAACACTTCTCAACTTATGGCCAAGATTCACCTTATTCAAACAGGCTCATTCTGAATGAGCCTGCCACTAAGCAACCTGGAGGGAAAAGGATGTGGTTTTTCAAGCTTTTTCCTACTGGCAAGATTCCAGGAAACTTGAAATTAATTAACCAGACCAACAGATCTTAAATAGGGTGTGGGTGTGAATATAATATTTCATTGTTCCACATAGTAATGGATGAGATATAATTTGTGTTGTACAACAGAGATATATAGGACAAGTCAGTTGGTGAATAGAAATTCAGACACAATTATATACTCAATGCTGACCATTATCTGATTGACAATTGGATAGATTGGATAACTAACAGATAGCATGATGAGAGTCTTCCTGGAGAAATACTTTCCTATTCTGAGATGACATTTAGTATAATCTTCAATACAGAACTCTTTTCAACTAATTATGTGACTGTTCAATAAGATCTTTAGTGGCTTTTCACAACATTCATATATTAAAATTATCTGGAAAGAATGGACCCTCTGTGATGAGAAGTGGATGATTAGCAAAGGAAACAAACTGAAGGAAGCATGCTACTTTACCGATCCACTGTTGTTTTGGATTATATGAAAATCTAAGGGTACTTTTGATATCTTTATGTGTACTGATTTTCTCTTTCCAGCTTTTGGGTATTCTTTATACATCTAGTTATTATGCCTAGTCTCCTCTTGCCACTCTAGTAGGAAAAGTTACATGGATCAATTGCTTCCTGTCCACATAGGACTTATCCATACTGGTTCAATCATTCCTTTATAAAGCAAAAAAGTTAACCACAAATGAGATACCATTAATTATGGTTCTATGTAACATCTTGAAAGTACAATTTAAAATGCCAAATACTGTGCAACTTGGTGGAGCAAAATGGAACTCAAGTTATTGAACATGGAAGCAGATATGTAAGCACACACTAATTACCTACTTTCTGCACAACGTAAGGCAGCAGCAGTGTCAGTTGTGAAGAACGGGTTGCCAGTTCCAGCAGCAAATATAACAACTCTCCCTTTCTCTAAATGTCTAACAGCCCTCCTCCTAATGTATGGCTCTGCAACTTCTGACATGCGAAATGCGGTCTGGACACGAGTAGGGATGCCAATGCTCTCCATTGTGGCTTGCAGGAATATTGCATTCATAACTGTTGCCAGCATCCTGAATCAAAGGGCAAGCATGTAGCATATAGTAATGCTATCCAGAAGTTCTATAACGCTAGCTTAAAGTTATTAAGTTTAGCAATTGGAAATGTTCACAAATGAATAGTTCTGTAAATTAGAGTTTATCATCAATAAATGATGACAAAAGATTACACTGCTGAAATGCAGTTTGACTTCTGATATATTCTATAATAACAACAAAATGACTGTTTGCCCATACACATATTAATGAATTTCTATTATATTTGATGCTACATCAGAGATTGTGAACCCAACTTCATGATACAACTTGAGGAGCTTAAAACATTATACTCACGTTAGGAAAAAAAAGAAGGAAAAAAGCATAAAAAATGTGGAGTTTCCAAATGTTGAGTTTCCAAGGCTAAATGAGTTATTGAGTCAGATTTGGCCATTGGATGTTGTATGATATAACTGTCCTTACAGATAAAAGCTAAATCATATTCTATGTCTCTATAAGAAAGGTTCTAGCAAGAAAGGAGCCAACGCCTGAACCTTAAAGTCTTAGCACTGGCAGAGCGATAGAGTAGGTACACATAATCTTTTAAACTTTCCCAGGTTTTGGGGAATGGTTAACATGTCCACTGTCCATCATCATGTTTGTATGGATTTGATTTGCTTAAAGGAGGAACAAAGAATAAAAGGGAAGAACCAAGTGCATAAACAGATTCAAAAACCTTTTTCAATTACCATATCATTTGACTAGTAATCTATGCATCTTATAGGTTAGTAAAAACTGATCAAACTCCAGACAAAAGCAACAAAGTAGGACAGCAGACGCAATGGAACATCATCCGCAACCATCAGCAAATAATACTGACCACAAGCTAACAAATCCAACACCGAGTTTAATTGGTAAACTATCTTTTAGGCACAACAACGATAAATAATGCAAAGTCTTTTCAACTATTTAGAAGGATCTAAATTAGTACCCAATATAATCTGCAGAGGAACGATCAAGACCACTGCAGCCTGCCCAGGAGGCACCTCGAAAGATATTACCTCCACCAACCACAATAGCAACCTAGAAAAGACTCTGCAAGCTGTCAGACTTAGAACGATAAAGAAGATACAGTATGACCAAAAAATTAATTCCATCAAATAAATTTTGCCTGCATATACGGAGTGAAAAAGATCCCTTTTATGGTCATAAATTTATGGGTCATCTAACCAGATAAGTAATTGTGCATTGTTTGTGCTAACACAGAGTACCCTCTTCAAAAAATTATTAGTAACCCGTTCTACCACTTGGTTACTAAAAAGGCAATGTTTTAGAAATGTTGTTTGTCCAGGTACCTCCACTGATGCAATATTTGATAGAGATGGCACTTGTATTACAGTATATAATCTACTAGAACTTGTATTGCAGTACAAAATCTATCAGAACAAACCAACTAAAATATCAAAACAACAGCAGATCAGATGAATCGACATCAAGGAATACAAACCTCAATACCAAGTCTAGTCACAGAAGCAACCTCTCTTGCAATAGACATTGTAATCTGCAGAATTATCACAACATGTCACTGAGAAAACCTTCAGGCAAGAATAGAAAAGCTCTCACTCTTTGGTAAGAAAATTTTATGGACATATTTAGCAAGTCATACAAAGTTTGGGAAGAAAATCTACTAAAGATGTCACATGACAAAAGAAAATTGGCAATCGTCAATCTGTGGAATGTAGTTAGACCATAACAACTAACAACATTCGTAAAGCATAAGAACAGTTATACTATCGAGTTGGCATGAAGAACATATTATCAAGTTTTCACCAATCACCAAAAGTTTCTTAGATGTATATCATTCTAGCAATTCATATTATTGTTGACAGTAAAAGATTTAAATTGTTGTGCACTGGTTCCATGCCAGCGGGGGACAGACATTATGCCCCACGACCAAGACACAGGTAAGGCATCTTGCCAACACAAGTATGCTGGCAACAGACCCCCATGGCATAAGGGCAACAGAGGTCTAAATCAAGATTAAATCTCTAAATGTCAAGTGTTCAAAGGATAACAAGTCCCAATTCCTAGCCCAACCTAAATTTCTGTTGAACAAGTTGAACTTGTTAAGTTCGGAACCAGTCCAATCTGCAAATCTAAAATAAAAAGAGAACCACCTTAGATTGCTCTTTGCCATGGAAAAAATCTTTGAAGTATTCATGCAATGACATAAAAATTATGATTACAATTTGCCTTAGATTCAAAGAAGTGGACAACAGATGCAACAAGATCATAAAGTATTTTCCCTTCCGTATTTGTATGAATCTAGAAAAATTACCTTTGGATCAATAGTTTGAGTGTGGTCTCCCGCAAGTGCTTCTCCACTTACTTTAAGCAAAACCCTTTGCCATCTATATGATGGCTTTGGCACGGAACCTTCATCTCTGAGCAAGCCAAAGGGAGCCATGGTTGCTGTTTGAGGCCTATACATGATGGAAATAAATCACTAAGATGTGAGCATAGGTTTTTCACACAAATAATGTTCAAAAGAAAGAAACTTGCATCAGAACATAGTCTTAGTATCCTAGTATCATCTTACCGCAAAGGAAAATTAGACTATCAGAGTAACAGGTTTAGATAAGCATAATTAAAGACAATGCTCATTGATAACATTGCCCTTCTTCCGTAAGTGATGACCTTTTTGAGATGGCAAGCAGACTACCTGAAGACATAATTTGCTGGAGAGTTCAGCAAGCCCTACCCATCAACAGCTCTTCCGTCGAGCAAATAGAGTCAGATATTCTCCAACCCTTTGTAAGCTTCTTATGTTTCCTTTATGACCTCGAAGTTAAGAACTCGGAAACAACTTCCTTTCTCCTTTTTATTATTCTCCTAACTATGAACTTGTCATCCCCCTTCAAGCTACAAGATTGGCTTTAATGGTCACAAAAATTTGAAGCACTATAATAGGTAGAAATATAGCTCTTCTTCGCATTTCACAAAAAGTCAAGAAAGAGATCATCTTTTAGTCGTCGTTTCAAAACACGAGCGCCCTAAGGCGGTTAACAATTACCTAAAAAGAAAAAAAAAAAAAACAGAAAATAAGAATCTTTAACCCACCAAGAAAACCATTTCCGTTTCCCGACAGCTACACCCACAACATCCTTTCGGCAAAGAACACACACAATCATCCCCCCATAAAATCCTTTTCTTTCAATCCCCACCACAGTTAGCCGGCACGACACAGGTGTAAAAGACAGCCCACGGAAGAGCAAACCTTGGATAATTGGGCGAATCCGAGGCCAAACCGGAGGAGCAGCTAACGACCGACAGCGGAGGCGTCCTGCTGCGAGCGCCCAGCATCAGCGACGGAGCTCTAAGCCTCGGAGCAAAGGAAGAAGATGAAGCGAAAGAGGAGAGAGGGGCGCTGGGGAATAAAGAGAGGGAAGGGGAGAAGACGGCCATTTGCCGGTAGCCTGAGAATTTCCCCGTTAGAAATCATCGAGGAGGATATAAGAGAGGAAAAAGAGTCAAAAATAATAATTATAAATTAGAGAAATAGAGGATATTTTAGAAAAGATGGTTTTACATATATATTCTTTCAAAGTTGAGAAATACCATATCTGCCCCCACCCCACATATATATATATATATATATATATATATATATATATATATATATATATATATATATATATATATATATATATATAGGAAACTTTTTTTATTCTTGTTGATAGATTTTATTTTCTCTTTACGGGTTTCGATGAATGACTGAAAAATAATTTTTATTATTATTTGATCCCATAATTGAGTTTTATTTCTTTTCTTGAAGTCACTTTAGAGTGAATGGGCCAAATGTCATTCCAATGTTTCTCCTTAAATTTTGAGGTCGATCTGAATTTGGATCCTCAACTTTTAACTAATATTTCCAATCAAATTTTGACTTTTATCCATAAATTTAATGTAGCCTGATTGCACAGAAGTTGACTTATCGACCACACTACAAATATCAACAAAGAATCATGGTTGACTTTTGTCTCCCTTGAATCGTCAATTAAAATGAACAACATTTCCTTGCCAAACACTCGTACCAAAAATGACAAGAAATTCTATCGTATTGTGAGGTTAACTTTATTTTGTGACTGCCGGATAAGATTTGGCTATAAGACAATTGAAATGTCAATCAAAATTGAAATACTCAACTGACTGTTTCCATAATAATTCATGTTATTTACACGCTTGAAGAAGTAGAAGCACTGCCTGCCCCATCAGCTATTTAGTTGGCATAAAGGAAAATGGAGCTTCCAGATATCGTCGTAGAGACTCATCTGCGGAGAATTTGATAACCACAGCATCATCCTTCTGCGATTGCAAATTTGTTCATGAAAGGGAAGATCATGCATTACTGTGTTGCAGAGCTACATGGTGCCAAGCCAAAAAAACAAAAAGACTTATCTTAGCAAGGGCTAATATAAAACACAAAGATTGTTGTGATTGCAAGTATAAATTATTTTCCTTGTTTTTTCACTTGGATTGTTTGATCTACAGATGTTACAGAAGCATACCTGTATAAACATAAGCTTGTATAGAGTTGAAGTTCAATGAGAGGGCTCTTTGTGACGCATCTTGAATATCTGCTTAGCAAGCCAAAACAATGTTAATGGCCAGTCTCACAAAGAACACCAGTAATTCGAAAGATGCAAATTTGTGGATGCCTGGAACAAGCAAACCAACATCCTTAATCTGAATGTAAGAACATCTAAGCCATGTAATAATATTCAGCTGTTATTCCCAAAAAAAGATAAGTGGTTACTTGCAACGAAGGATACATTTCTGACCATAACAAAACTGCACTTGTTTTGCTGCCCCATTCCACAACCCCCACTTTTTCTTTTTCCATAGAAACAAGGGAAAAGGAAAAGGATAAAGCGAGGTCCTTTGCTGTTCCTGATCATTTCACTCTGTTCTGTCTGAAAAATGGAACATCAGAACACGGAGCCTTTGCAACTATATGCTTTACAGTATACCACCAACTCCTAAAATTGTATAACAGAGCAAAGCACCAGATAGATCATGTCCATGCTGTCATAAGACGCATATGTCAGATAACCATAACTGATCTTCCAGAGATGTCTGTGGTGTAAATTAGTTATCTGTAATAATCACATAATGTGCAAGTATCAGATCACCAATGTCATTTCAGTTATTAGTTATTGCACATTGTCTCTTCTCGCTTCATAATTGAACAGGAAATCCATAGTTATGGAACGATCTGATGGTTCCATCACTTCCTGCAGTTACAATCACCAAATTCCATGTGCCCGTCATATGAGCGAGGCTCCAATAATCATGATGGAGATGGCTACTAAGCTCACAGCTATGATCAGGCTGTATTTGAGGCTTGGTTTGCGAAGGGAGCTTCTCCTCGGGCCATGTAGCTGACATCTTTGACGAACCATCAGAAAACAGCCATGTCCCAAGAGAAAAGCAATCTGAATTCTTTAACCAAGGGAATGGTTCCAAAATTTTGTGTGGCAGAGAGGAAATCCAAGTGTTGTTGCCAACATCAGTTTCTCTATAGCCCACGCCAGGCCATGGCACCGCAACAGATACTCCTCTGGAGAAAAAGAACTCAGATGAATGAATTGACTTGGCACCTATGCATGGTAGGTTGCCTGATCCATTGTAGTTCCAGATATAGACATTGGAGTCCTCACCCACGGATATAATGTGTCTTCCATCTGAACTGAATGATGCAGACAATTGACTTTTGGCTTTCCTGTGTCCTACATTGTTTATCAAATAAAATATAAGCAAATAAGTAGAATTTATCAAGAAAGATTATCAACAATTGCAGTTGATTGACCTGTTGCCCAAATAATAGACATTTACACTCCTCTTCTCGCAGAGTTATTCATATTGCATCCATGTTGTATATCGGCTTAGGATGTGTTATTCATGTTGTATGCTCAAATATATATCAACAAGAGAACTCATAAAAATTGCATAAGTTTCTCGAAGAATCAAAGTTCTCTTCAAAAGATCTTCCAGTTCAAGAAGCTAGGTCGAACAAAATCAACAATAATGAACTATCTCTAATCAATGTTAGGCTAGCACATGCATATACATATATCCAAACAAATTCAGCATATCAAACCCGACTTTAAGAAAGTTGAAAGGTGAAATTATGCTAAACCTTTGAATTTGAGGATGACATCAACCCCATCACATATCCGAATTCTAGAATCTGCTGATGTGATCATAATTCTTCTAGAATCTTCTGGGCAAAACTGCAAGGATGAAGACTTATGGGTGACAAATTTTTACATAGAACAACAAGCTTGGCGATCATAACAGAGTCAGATGCCTTACCTGCAACCCAGTAATTCGCTTGCCAGAAGACCTTTTTTTACTGCAGAGACTTAATTGCAGGTCAAGTTGAATCATTTTAGCTACATTCAGAAAAGAAAAGAGAAATGACAAACAGGAACTGAAGAAGAAGCTATGAAGTAGAACTAAATTCTATATAAAAGGGACAAGGAAACTTCAATAAGGAGGTATATCAATAGAAATGAAAAGAATGTGCTCTATAAAGAGACACAAGTTTTCTTTTTTCATTTTTTTGCTGAAATGAACAAGACTGGTGAATGCTTAAAGAGGATTTATCAAAACCTGAAATATACCTGAGCAACCGTAAAAACGGCAGTCCCCTTTAATAGAACCAACAACAAATCCCTGTTCAATAGGAGGAACAATGTCAAAATGACGGTGTTGCTGAAGCATAAGAAATTAGGCAATGCATAATTGTGGGTACTCAAGTCAGAAAGAAACCTTTCCATCTGGCTGGTAACAAATAGCAGTTACGATGTCCTTTGTATCAACCCAATCAGTCACTCGATTCTCCGGAATTTCCCAAATGCGAACTTTTCCATCAATTGAACCGCTAATAAAGAATCTATCCTCAATAGGGTTGAACTGAATGCATGTCACTGGTTTTCATAGACAATGAAACAGAATCAGAGGAAGTTATCCTTGAAAAAAGAGATAAGCATAGCAAACCAATTAACGCAACTACAAAAAGTTTGCACTGCAAAATAATTCTAAAAATATCAACACAAAATGCTAAGACATGTATGAGAACTAAAACCAAATTCGGCTTATGCATATAAAGAACTACAACAGCCATGTACATACAAATATTGAATATGTATCGAAAAGCAATTGAAAAGAAACAAAAAATAAAGAATATTTTTTGCTTCTCATGTTTACCATAATCCTTGTGTTGGAAAATCTTGAGGCATCCGTCGCAACCAACTTTCCACAGGCGTACAGTTTTATCCTTAGATGAGGTCAGCAGATACTGCAACAAAAATTTGGAGTACAGTAAATAAGAATGTGGCAAGTTTAATACAAACTACAAAAGAGGTGAAACAAAAGGTTTTAAGCAATAGTTTAGTTTTAAAGTGTAATAGCATGTGACAACTCAGAAGCTAAGGAGAAAGAATAAAACCCCTGATATCATCTTAGAGAATGAATTATGATTTTACAGCTAAGAGATGACACTGTTTTTGGCAATGGAACTTCAAATGCTAGCATAGAAACATAAGATATGAAAGTCACATCTGATTAAGTAGCTAGGTTCATTAGAACTTACATTGGATTTGGACCAAGATATGTCCAAGATATCATTTGTGTGCCCCCTCAGTTCTTGCAAAGGAGTTTCCTGAATCTTAAAAATCTTTTTTGGAATAAGAACAGGAGCCAAATTGCTATCTTTTCCAGGAACCAGCTTGGTGTCTTTGATTTTACCAACAAATGTGGATGATCCTTCTGGAGCAACACATGTGCAAGAACCTTCAACTTGAATAATCTGCCAAATACATGCGACACAATCTTCACCACCACTTGCTAGGTACCTCCCAGTTGGACTAAATTTCATGGTCCTAATCAAACCCTTGTGTGCTTGAATTTCTTGACCCATGTATAGTGCAGTTAAATCCTTGCAACTTTTTCTATATCGATGCACTCTTGTTCCTATCAACCTGGTTAGTTTGGACTTTTTAACAGAAATATCATAATTGCTTGCTCCCACACGCTGCCTCCTCTTTCTGAAACTTCTCCACCAGTTTAAATATTTGTTTTTTTTTGGATCAAGACTGCAGACAGTCTTTTCACCAGAAGCGGCAGCCTCTTGGCGTAATAACTTCTGAACAGACCATGAGAGGCCAAGTAAATCTTCAAACTCATGCAGCGTTATCAACTTGCCCGAGCCAACTTCTTTCAACATGCTAGGTAAACCATCTTGCCCAAGCTCATGAACAATAAATTTCCTACCGTTATCGAGATCTCTTATACAACATAAAGAGTCTTCAGATGCTTCAACATCAGGAGATGACATACCATTCGAGACAGAACCACTGCTTTCCATAATTCTTTCCATGTCCCTCTGATTTACTGATAAATCCACTGTCGACTCTTCAGTACACGTAGAGCAGTCAACAGTATCCACAGAACAGCCTACGGGAGATGGCACAAGCTCATCAAAACCCATTCCTCTAAAGAACCTTTTTCGCCTATCCTGAACACTCATTGGCTCCCTTGTCCATAATTCATATTCCAGTGTCCGTAGCTCCAATTCTTGAGATGCAACAAAAGAGTTCTCAGATGATGAGGAATCTATGGAAGTCCTGATCTCATCATATGCGTCAAAGAAGTTATCTTCTCCCTTGTCAAAGCTCAGCATGTTTAATCAGAATGCTGCCCAGAAGCAGAACCAAACACCATTTAGAAAGTTCTCCATGCCATTTTAAGGACCATAAGCATAAGATTCACCAAAGGTAATTCAGTCTCCTGAGTCCGCTGCTGTACCTGCATTTAGAACAGATGGGGGAAACAATCAGAAGCGCCAAAGCGCAAAGGACCAAAATGTAAATTCCATACATTAAAACAGCATCAGCAGCAGCATTGAAAGACCAGAATTATATCAACAACAGAGCATATTGATTCAATGACATATGTAATTTGTTAAAAAAGCAAGATATGTATATACAAATATTTAGCGAGAAAACACCACAAATGATTCACTCCTGCAATGCTTCAACTAATTTCCAATTCATAAAAATTTATACTTTTTGAAGCTCTCAATATCCTGGTGATAGTTTCGATCCAAACACCACAAATCGCCAACTAAACAAATGTGGAAGAGAAAAGAAAAAATCAGCAACCCTAGAATTCCAAATACTTGATCGAAGATCTAAGAGAAAATGTATTATATATTTAATTTAAAACGCCAAACCCCTAAAAGCCAAAACCAAAAGAAAAACATTAGGCGCACTATTACATTGCAAACAGTCGAAGAGCAAAAACAAACACCAAGAATGTCCGAAATAGCATCTGAAAATATCAAATGCAATATATAAATATGTAAAGTAGACCAAAAATCGAATTTTTTTTCAAGCGCAAATGCCTAAAATTCCAAATAAATAGCACCTCGAATTCTACGAATCAACACCAACTGATTGCGTTCACCGTTCACCGTCACCGGCACCGGCACCGGCACGATTCGAATGAGAACTCCTCCGGTTCTCCCTAAGATATTAATCTGAGGTCTGTGTCTCGGCAGCGACAATGGCGCAGGACTAACATCTAAACTAAACTACAAAAGACGCCACCCCTCGAAGCCCACGGGGATGTAAAGAAGAAAGAAACCAATGACCCAACAGCCTCTCGATCCAGCCACCCTCGCCCGCACGAGCCCCAGACACGGGCGGCGGTGGCACGCTTTCCAAGACTCTCAATGACATAGATTAAGAAGTCTAAAATGGTTTTCTTTTTACCGTGGTTTAAGAATACTAGTAAAGATGGGCTTTTGTATTCCCTTCCCTTTCTCGTCTGCAATAATGGTGCTTTTTATGGATCGCAGTCGCGGAAAACGAACCGGACAGGCTTGTCGATAGCCCGCTCAGAGCTACAGAAAGCGATCGCTCTTGACAGGCGGTGATCTCGTCTCCAACCGACAGCTGCCATCCTCTCTCTCTCTCTCTCCCCCCACGAGCCAGTGGCCTAGTGGTAGCAGTAACAGAGTTGCTGTTGAACGACCATGAACTATGATAGGGGTTGGAGGTTTCGCCTTTCCAGCTCGCTCCCAAAGGCTCGCCCCGGTCATTAAAGGCGCGTCCTTGAGCGCTCCCGAGGCACGCCAAAGATCGCTGCCTCATTTTGGCCGCATCAAGATCCAATCTTTGTCATTTATGTCGAGCGGTACTCGATCCGGCATCCTGATTCCGCGGTGACAAAACTAGGTCTCAAAACTTTGGGGGGGTCAGATTTCGGTACTTACGGGCGAACTGAAAGGCCTCCCCCTATCGCGACCGCGTCCTTATCGCTTGCATTGGCGGCTGGGTACAAGAACTCCCTCCATACTCCGCAAGAACCGCGTCAACTCCGACCGCTTCTTGCCGTCGAAATAGGTGGCGTCGATGTCTGCCGAGAGACTCGAGAATTGGAATTGCTCACACGAACTCTGGAGGAATCGAGAAGCGGGTTGTGGCGGTGGTGATCGTGGTGGGAACCATATGTAGGTGAGAGGACGCGGCCGAGCGGTTCGCTTCCGGATACGGTGAACCGTACTAATGGACCGGCCTAAACATTCTTCCCCCATTAGTTATCCATGATTGACTTCTATAATGAACATTTGCCTTCAAAACACATTGGAAACATGATTTTTTTGGCATAATATCAACACTTTGGAGCATCCTATATAATATATATATATATATATATATGATTTTTAATTCTATTTTGTAGTGCCAAAGATATTAATTCAAAAAAATTATATAATTAACATAAAATTAAATTAATTCATCTTATAGATCGATCCTTCTTTTTTTTTTTTGGTTTTTATGTATGTAAGAAGAAATTTTTAGACATAGAAAAGCGATGGCACTACACAAAAACATCAATCAGAAAAAAAATCCAAAAATGAAGAGAATGTATGTATATATATATATATATATACAATATTATTTTGAAGAAAAAAAAAAGAGATACCAATAAAAAAAATAAAATAACAAGTCGATAATTCACCCATGGATGACACGGTGATGGCATATCATTCAAGCAATGGAGTTCATGCTAGGGGTTATAGGTCAAAAGCACCATCCGGAAAAGAAAGGTGGAAAGCTGGACACTCTGTTGTCTTGTGCTTTCAGTACAAAAGGTGCTTTAGTGGGGGATTTTGTGCTTCTGGACCTGTCTTTGTTGACAAAACACTGCTCTTACAGTTCCCTGTGCTGATGGAATATTCCAACTCAAAGTCATTTCTCACCTTCAGGACATGGATGGGGGTGGATAAGCATATCAGAATCACCTGACAACACTATCTCACTTAAGCTCTTCATCAATGCCTAAGCTGTCCTGTACTTGTTGATGTCTGCAGTACTACTTTAAGAAAACAGCATCTTTATGTGTCCTGTTTACACTACAACAAAAGATAATATGATTGTTCTGAACGCACTGTTCTGCAGTTGAAAAGATGACATCAAGCAGTGGGCTGGAAATCCTCTAAAAGACACTCTCTGCTTGGATGAGGAAGAATCTCAAGGGCAAGTATCAAAAATAAAAGAGTGGGGAAGATGTTTACTTGGCTGCAGGAGATGCAGTGATTGAAGATCTCTCTCTCTCTCTCTCTCTCTCTCTCTCTCTGCAAAGAGATGCAGTACTGTAGGATGCTCTCACAATACCTTGACTTGTGGTTCTCACATCAATGGAGCTTTCAGATAGGATTAATGGCACCTAATATAAGTTCCAAACTCAACAAACTCCAAAGAGAATTCCAACAGGCATATCCCTGCATTAATTGCCAAAAGGTGATCTGAAAGCATAATAAATTGCGTTCTTTGACTTGCAAGTGTTATTCTACTCATCCAATGTGCCAAAGAAACCTCCAACATGATCTTGGTTAGTGTGGGATCTGCACAAATCACCACCTAAACCTTTTTGCATTTATGTGGGGAAAGATCTCTGCCATCTGTGAGATCACAGTGCTCAGCTCAAACAAAGCTAATCAACAGGCGTGGAAGATCACTGATCTCGCAGATTCACCATAAAATACTTGGAAAGATCTCTAATCATGTGGAGACAATCTCCCAGTTGGTAAGCAGCTGCTTAATGTGCAACCTGTAAGTGTTGACAATCTTCACCTAATGAATGATGACAGGCACGACTTGCTCCGTTTCCATTCACAACAAGTAAACAAGAAACATATTCAGAACATTCAGCAAAGCTAATGGTAAATTTCAAAAGTGTTTTCTTGACATGAAACTAGCAAATCAGAGAAGACTAAAAGCAGAACAGCTTTTCTTGAGACACAACAATGACCAGCTGCGTTGAGGCTTAGGTAGGGAGGCAGGCAGGCCAGTGACCCATACAACATCGCCATCAAGTTTGTCGACTTCTTCAGCTCATGGATGAGCGACACTGCTTCATTGGCGTCTCTCACATGGTGTTCCTTGAAATCAGCATAGACTTCTTTAAGCCATTGCAAACCTGCCTCAAGAAGACCAAGATGTTCTTTCACCGTTTAGGATCTTGGAGATGTTTAGTCACACCCATGGCTGTCTAAGGCCGAAAGGTGCTCAGGTGCCTCCAAAAGGTGGCACAACACCAGCTAAAGATCCCAAACACCGCCTCATTTTGTCTCCACAGACATCCCTGTGACGACCTACACCCTATTCTTATATATATATATATATAATTCCTTTGGTGAGGTTGCGCATCAGATGTCTTCTTAGTTCCCGTCGGCCCAACCCAACCCAAGCCGACCGGATAAGAAATCGGGTTGTGGTGGAGGCCGGGTTTGCTTGTATTAGGGAGGAGGGACAAGTTGATCCGAACCAATCGAGTCGCAACATTGGGCTCATGATTTGAATCGGACTAACCATCGTCACGAACCCGATTCATATTTCTAATTTTTATGGTCATCATAAAGTTGATTAATTCGATTTTTAAGCGGAATTCTGGACCGTGTCTCGGACGAAACAGGGAATCCCGAGCCCGTCGCAACAGAACCGTTTCAATCTGTCGGCGCCTGAATCGTGGCATCAAGTGGGGAAACGGGTCGATTCGTGTCGGAAACGCACCCGAGTCGAGGAGAAGCGGCGAAGACCCTCTCTTTCCTTTCCGCCGTTGTTGCCGTCTTCGATCTGATCTGGATTTATTTGGAAGAGAAGAAGCGGAGGAGGAGATGGCGACGATGCTGCGATCCCTAGCTGCTCGGAGGCACCTGTGGTCGTCATCGAGTTTGGTGAGGAGCTATTCCTCTCATCAACCCACCGCGCTTGTCAGCAAGAGCTTCACCCGGTCACCGCCCCTACGCAGTCACCCCATCTCAGGTGGCGATCGTTTCTTTCGTTCTTCCGGTCAGATGATTGAGTTTTCCACGGTCTTAAAGATGCGAGCAGTAGTAGCAACATATATGACTACTTTAGTCTTAATTGTTGTGTCCAACGATTGCAGTAGATGAACTCTGTTGAGGCTAAAAACTAGCATGCGTCCTTGAGAGTTTCATTGAAGATTTTGAGTTCATATCCAACTTTTGTTCCATTCTGATAGGATCAAAATTTTGCTTAACAAACTTGCTATTTAATCTTTCTTGGTTGTTCCAATGTTTTAGGGCAATATACCTATACCATATGCTATACATTTAGTTGTCTTCGCTTGAGGTGGTTGGCCTCAAGAAGTGGATATCGAAAAATACAGTATGAGAGGAAATTTGTTTCTCTAGATTTCGTCCTTGTTCCTCCATTCTGTATGATAGCACCTTTCATGATCATTGCTTTGATAACTGAATGCTGCTTTTTCTCCTAGTTCTAGATTGTTAATTGCCAAACCTGGACTTAGTTATGGAATCTAGATAATTCATGTCATACTAAACTGAGTTAACAAAGACAATAGAACAATAAATGCAAGCATAGGAGAGACATGGATTTATAACCATAGAATTAAAATTACTCTGGGTTAGGAGTAATATTTTTTTTATATTCTACTATACATCTCAACAAGTATCTTATTGTTTTTATATCGTTACTAATATAACCATGTAAATTTAAGGTTGTGACATGAAACTTGTTTTCTGCATGTGCAAGATATCCCAGATTGTAGTTCTCCGTTTGTGAATCGTTTGCGACGTGCATTTAGTTGCAATGTAAACCAATTGCCTGGCATAGCTGACCCTGACATAGAAGCCGCCTTTAAGGATTTAATGGCTATGAATTGGGATGAAATTCCAGACTCAGTCACACACAACACAAAAAAGACTCTTTCTAAAGCCACTGGAGATGAGACCGGTCAAGAGGCTTTGGCAAATGCCTTTCGTGCAGCAGAGGCATCAGTTGAATTTTCTGGGATTTTGGTGTCTCTTAGAATGGCACTTGATGATTTGTGTGGAATAAGTGGTGAGGTATGTTGATCGTGTCTCTCCACTCATGTGGGAAATCATCAATTCTTGATGTTAATTCGAAACTGGTTGCTTCTAGTCTTTGGTATTCATCGTGTGATTGTGGTTCGCAGAATGTTGGGCAACTTCCAGAGTATCTTGAGGATGGCATAAAAACTGCATATAAACGGTACATTACGTATCTGGACTCCTTCAGTCCAGATGAGACCTATCTGCGGAAAAAAGTTGAAACAGAGTTGGGAACAAAGATGATACATTTGAAGATGAGATGTAGTGGAATTGGTTCCGAATGGGGAAAGGTAACTTTTCTTTTCGTATTAATAATCCTTTTATACTTCATGAATCAAAACATAGCCATATTTATGCATTAGCATTTTGTTATATCAGGTGACATTTTCTTCGTTTTTCTATATATAACCTGATATGTTTGTTAAACTGTTGTTGCTCCATGTTGCTTTTAGAAAATTCCAACTCCTATACCCCCTTGAAAGTTTGATGTCGATTCTTTGTATTTCTTGTCACCTGTCAGTTTCTTGGACTTGCGCTCAGTTGTCAGGAGACAACTTATAGCATATTTAGCCTCTATTTTTTTCCTTGTAAATATTTATGATTTTATGTATGAGTTTTCTTGAGTTTGACTGTTCTTTGCTTCGTCAACAATAATGGTCTAGTTTCGAATATGATAAAAACTAAAAAGTATGAGTGCAAATTATGTAACAACAACAAATCATAATATCCCAGTTATTTGTATATTCGTGAAAACTGAACCTTTATTACTTTAGTTGTTTGTTGCTCTAAAATCTCTTCACATATGAATGTTAGCAAGTTTTGGAACTCTAGCATACATTTGATTCGCCCACTCTTTCATGTTACATTTGCAGAAGACTCATTCTCTACATCTTTGGCTTGCAGGTAACACTTCTCGGCACTTCTGGGTTATCTGGGTCCTATGTGGAGCTCAGAGCTTGAAAAAAAGATCATGAGAGTGACTCCTAAGCTTTCCTATCGGCAGCTGTCTTGAATAATAGTGGATATGTGGTTGCTCCACTATATCGAAATGTATCTAAAACAAAAAGATATTAGCTATGTCATATTATGTTTTCAGGGATTTCTCCTCATAAACAAAAAGTGACTTTGCATGTGAATGTAAAGTTGCCATGTTTCTTTTTCCAGCCTGCTGATGAAATATATATATTTTTTTTCTCAGTGGCCTTTAAAGTTGTTCTTTTATGTCCTCCTGTTGCTTAAGCATCACCATTATTTTTCTTTGCTCTCCTAGGACTCTTGTTTATGCATTTTAAACTACATTTTTAATTAGGATTGATAAATTACTCTTTCCAGATGCAAACATTCTTTTCTCAAAGAATTGAATACTAAATGTTGAAATCTGCCCAAAACTCAAGCATATGCAAGCTGAATAGTTTTGGCAGATACATATGTAACATCTTAAGAACTGATATAAAGATGGGTTCTATTAATTTGATGACTTTTAAGAGCTATATGAGGTATTCTAAGGAACAAGAGCAATTATTACATTCATGTTATCGCAACTCTTCCAAAATTGACTCAAGGTAAATTGTCAAACTTTCTCTCCCTTTGTTGGTGGTGGTTATGTATCTGTAAAATGACTAATCCATTTCATTGACTTGTATCTAGGTTTCATCTTTTGAAGGATCTCTTTTGACTTCATTTTCAAGTTTTGCAGCTTTAAGTTACCTTTAAATTCTTGTCATCTAAAGTTTTGTTGTCTGATAAAGGTGGTTCTATTGAACTTTTAAGTTTACCTTGCTTTTGGACTGCATTTATACTTTAATCCTCAACTGTCCCCAACTCTTTATAGGGCTTTCTTGTGCTCTTCTTCTTTAACAGATTTATGGTTGAGAAGAGATGGAACTCAAAGTTCCATATTGGTTATGGCTGAGGTATATGTTGTAGCTCGTTCAAAATAGGAGAGCAACCGAAGGTAAATCTTGTTGATGGATTGTGGAGGTTACTCATTTGTAAGTCGAAAGACGATGCTGCTATATCCTTCATCGCACACTTAAATTGGTTGATTTCACTTAAATTGATTGTTGACTCTTTTTCCTGGTGTCTGTATCGACCAACTCGTCTTCTTTTCACTAAAGCAGCATTCCTTGGGTTGTTTCCTTTCCAAGTTTGTTCTTCTGTCGTTTATTATTTTTCTTTGGGATGGCAAAACCTTTCACTAAAAGAAAGTTTGCATCAAGGAAATTGCCAGGCATATGATGCTGACCATGGAGCCATGGATGCCACATCAGCGTGCTGAAATGTTATATAGATGAGACAGCTATTGTAGCCAAAGTGGCTGGCTTTGTTTGGTAACTATCTTATCTGTCAAGCAGACACAGTCTCATAATCCATCCACATTGTAAATTAAGTGTGATTGAGCTTCTTTAGAGATTGTTATTTCTATTTAATTGCTTCTTTCTAATCTGAACTCGTTCATCATATTATTGCTCTCTTGTCTTATGCAGTTATTAACATCAGTTGTCCAGCCTCTACTGTCACCTAGCTATTATAGTCTATATATAGACCAAGAACACACTTTACTGACAACTTATGAACTTGGTCTGCAGGGACCATGAGATGTGTTCTTCCTGCACTGGTGATGACCAAGCAAGCTCCCACATCTTGTGCATTTGGTCTGTTGGGACCACGAGGAGTTATCCTACCTTGCTGATAATGTTTGCAGGATGATCAACCATGACACCGAGGAACGTTTTAGCTTGTTCCAACTTGATGCAGCAACTTAGTTGAGTGTCTGCCTTAGATATGCTCAGAATTGACATGTAGCAGTCCAGCTTTGGAGAGGTTTGAGGTGGTCTTGCTCGACTGTGGTGGGACTTTCATCTGCCCTAACATGCTCAATACTATCGAGGTTTCGTGTAAGACAAACATCTTTGGTTAAATTAAGATGATTCATAATTTTACATGGAGTGTTTTTGGTCATCGAGTTGTGGCACAATTTTATGCAGGATGGCAAGAATGTGGTGTGGCTGTATCACAAACGAATGGCACACTGCAATATTGCTCCTCTCTTGGGTCGGGAAAAGTCCTCACAGATCACGTCATCTCATTCATGATATCCTCCATCGCACGACCATGTGGATGGATATCTTTTGGGTTTGTTCACCTACACCTTTACCCACTCTCCCACACACAGGAGAGAGGCTTTCTTTCATCGAGACATGTTACTGAAATAAATAAACAAAAGAAAAGGTTGATGATGTACCCCCACACAATGAACATTCATCATCAAACCCATTTCCTCCTCCTATTCTAAATGATTAAAGAAATAAAGGGATTAAAGTATATATGATATTATAGATATGATATATGTTTTAGGGTATCAAATGCAAGGGAAGGGTGAATGTGTAGATGTGTTTATTTTTGTTTGTTTTATATATAAAAGGATAAGTGATGAAGATAATTTGTAAAGAGATATTATCTTATGAAAGAAAACAGAAAAGAACTCTACATATGTATCATTATAGTCTTTTCTTTCACGTACAAGATAGAGAGGCAAAAGGAATACACAAAGGTTTGGGTCGAAGGAAAAGAAATACAACTGCATCCGATCTCCCGGACAGGACTTTTGGCTCCATCATGCAGTGGTTGCAGGTCTCTCTATTACCAGTCGTTTCATCTCTTTCTCTGTCTCTCTCTTTTTGATGTTCTACTGAGAGCAGAGATCTCAAACTCCTAATGCATGCATGTATCGCAGCTGCGGAAACGAAAGGAAGTACAGAAGAGAGAGAGAGTTGCCTTCCGAAAACAAAAGTCATGTACGTATAACGCTTCAAGGAGAACTATCTCTTTCAAGTCCCATGGAGTTATGCTGCTTTGAAGGCCCCGATGGTGGTATCGGCCGCATCGCCTTAGGCGAAGAACCGACGATGACAAAACCTGGAGCACTCTTTCTCCCCAAGGCTCTTCCTCTGAAGGCTTGCATGTCTCTGGGGCCATGGCAGCACGAGACCACTAGAAGAAGAAGAAGAAGAAGCCACGCTGCTAGAATGGAGTCCCTCGTGAGATGACCCATTTGGTAAGAGGAAGACAAGGCCAAGTGGAGTGGTAGGGAAGAAGAGCTTCGAGCGTCGGTAGATGGAGAGATGGTGTGGCATTAAATGAGAAGAGGTGGACTAGGATTTGAGGAGCGACAGTAGAACGAAGTCGTAGTGTAGTGGTGGGGTTGAGGTGAGACTAGAGGTGGAAGAAAGGGACCGTGTCGCCATAAGGTGAGTAAGGGGGTGGGCGTAATAAAGAAGGAATGGAGAGGAGGAAGCAGAAGCAAAAGAAGGGAAAAGTGGGGCATGTCGAGTGAGTAGATTGAGTTCAGGGGGGTGTCAATGGCCGACGGAGGAATTGGAAGCTGTTGTCTCGGTCCCAAACAACGTTTACCTGTCTCCAGGAATTTGGTAATGGCATGGAGGTGACAAATGGTTATACATTATTTGATTGTGGATGTTTTAAATTACCGAAACAATCATAATAAAAAGATGCTATACATAAATTTTTTACAAACGACAAGTGATTAATTTGATCGTAATATTTTGTTATGATCTATCTCTTTTCCATTAACACTTTAAGAAACTTATTGGACTTTTCGATAAAAGACTGATGTTTGATGTATACAATTTTGTTGAATATATCAAAAATACGATATATTTTAGGCCAGTATTTTAAATCTTCAATGCTTGATATATTTTTCTAAATGCATATTGAATCGGACAAGTTATCGATGTAAAAAATATATCAAAAATACGATGAACTATAATAAACCATAGAGAAGATAAGAGAAAAAAAAAGAGACATCGACGATGAACTCTTGATTTTTTTTTCTAATTTTACTAAAACCCTTCAATCAATTCTTATCTAATCATAAAATTTAATTTAATATTCTAATATAATTATAAAAAAAAAGGCGATCCAACCACGCAAAATATACTTGCTTGCTTCACAGGAATTAAGAAATCAAGATGTTCCCACCCAATTTTCCAAACCATGCATTCCAAAGAAGAGTAGCAAATGATGCTTTCTTGCTTGCTTTGGTGAAATTTAGAAGAGACATCCCATTTCCACTACTCATCATAAAAGGATAAGCAGTTTGAGACACATCTCAGTACTGTAGCAAGCAGTCTGCAACTTATACATCCTTCCGGAGTTGAAGACATTGCAACACATTCATGACATGACCAATAATTTCATCTAAAGTATACGAAGATACGTAGAGTATCTTGATGCTACAATGCCCTTCGCTAATAGTATTTACAGTGGATTTGGCAAGCCGGAGTCGATTCAGATGACAGACAAAGTTCTCACATAAAGTCCATTGGATCATCTAGGCATTGGCCACTAGGTGACTTATCATTTGAGGACTCTTGTGCCTCAGACGCATGGAGATGCTGAGCTTGATTGCTCGAATGAGAATAGTAGTTTGGTACGCTCTGCTGAATCACAATGTTATAAGGATTTCCATTTGCCCTTGGAAGTTGCCCGGTTGCTTTCTTAAGCCGCTGGACTTCTTCTCGCAAAGTTTCATTGAGAGCTGCACAAAACCATAAAAGCTTTTCCTGATAAGTGAAGTACCATTAGGTTCCTTGAGAATTTAGTTTCATCACGGAAAGCAATTTGTCTATTTAAGAATGCTAAAGACGTGGAATATTCGTATTATATGGTAACTGTGTCAGTCGATGAATTCATGATGTAAATAACATCTTGTGCATTTGGTGCCACTTGAACAAAGTAAAAGCATTATCATTTGTTGACTCCAAGAAATAATAAAGAAATGTCATAAATAACGTTTTGTGTCAGAGTCAAATTGTTTAAACAAATGCATGGTGGATTTGCTTTTAGCATTAATTTCTAATTGGTTAACAGTAATAAAATGGAAAAGTATCTACGGTTGATCGTTAACACCTACCCTCACGAAGTTGAGCTTGTTGCTCCATGGCTTGCAATCGCAACTTGAGTTCTCTGTTCTCAGTAGTCAAACCAGTAGTATCTTTCTGGGATTTGTTAGGAAGTTGGACATTAATCATGTATTCAATATATAACAAAACGTGGGGTCATTGACAAGTAAACTACTTTCAGATGGAACAAATTGAAATCATAATCAATGCTTGAAAATTAAAAAAAAATGAACTTTTGCCCTTTTGAAGAAATTAAAAGCAAATATGTTATTTTACTCTGGTCAAAAGAACTAAAATGTAAAATGCAAGGATGTTTAAGGGAAACACAACAATAAATAAATTGCATATTTACATGAGAATGCAATAAACACCATATCTGCTATTAATTAACATAACGTCTAAAGGAAGGTAAATAGTTTAAGATCAACGAGAATCGACAGGAATGTAACTCAAAATGCAGAATTGGGAGGGTAAAAAAAAGAAACAGAGATCCAATGTTGAATCATCGGCTACTCATTATTGTCCTTTTTCGGCGAGAAATTATTGACAAGAAATCACAAAGAGAAAATGGAGCCATATCTGGCCAACTTGCCCTACTCTTTTAAGCTCATTGTCCCAGTTATTCCACTTGGCTACTTTTTTACGGTTAATTCTTAGTTGACGGGAAGCATCAAACAATGATGTCATAACAATTTTGTCATGATTCCAAAGACCATGCATAATCTAGTCTAACGCATTTGAGATACTTGTGCATTTCTTTGATTTTCGTACCTTCATCACCACAATTACTTTACCAAGTTTGCTGATCTTCCGATGTTTAACCATTAGTGTAGCCATTTGCCAAGTTTGCTTCAATCTAACATGCTAACAATAGAATTTTCAGATTTGATTCTCTGCTTTGCAAGTTGCCCCTACATTATGACTCTGGTCAATAAACAGGTGCATGAAGTAGGAGAAAATTCTTCAGTTTCATCTGTCACACTATACAGAGTCCATGTTGCTCCATTTGAAAAGTATATATTCTCCCTGTTATCTTTGTCGACTGCATCCCGATTCACTTACCTAATTCTATTTCCTTGCTTGATCAGCTCATGTTCATCAACATATATAAAGATCCACATCTGATCCTCCCGTGTTCCTTCCTCTTCCATCTGTCTTAAATAGAAAATTTTGCTCCTTCACAAAGGCCACACATGAAAAACAAAATAATTTTAGAACTGCAAATTCCTTTCTTTCAATATATTGGATCTAATTTTAAAAAAAGCATGCTTTCCTTTCTGCCAGTAATTTGACTTTAATGAAAGGCTAAATTTCTGTGTTGTTACACTGTCACTCTAAAGATATGATCACAGATCAAGAGCATTAGGAAGATCAGAAAGAACTGAAAGAAAAAGAGGAAAAGGAAACTGATAAAGGCCAGTTAGGCAGGCATTTTCTGATGCTATGGTGGCAATGGAGCAAAGAGAGTGCAACAGTTGAGAACGGTGAGTCATAACATCGAAATATTTGTCACAAGATGGTAGTACACTATAAAGTTCACAAAAATTTAACTTTGAAATTCCCACAAAAGTTACTGTTAGCAACTATAGCTCCAGTGCACATTTTACTTTATACTGAAAACAGTATTATTTAAAAATAGAAGTTAAAACAAACAAGCTACAAGCTATGATGTCCATGCCATAATATTCATATGTCAGACCAACTTCACCTTCTAATGAAAGCCAATTGATCCAAAGATTACACCGATAGGACTAAGAGGATCTGAATAAAGTTGCTTGTTGATTTCAGCAGCAAACTACACAAAGAAAGCAATACTTTATAACATTAATAGATGAATTAAGAATGAGTGAGCTGACTAATCAGAAAGCACAAAAAAGGAAGAAAATAAGACTCGGAAATTTATCGGACAGGCTATTACATGTCTGTGTTGCATAACACTGATCAGGGGTTTCAACAGCATCCAATTAGACCTATTTAAAGTAATGACTATTTGGGTATTGGAATCTAATCGGAGTCTGCTTAGCAACTTCTAGATAGAAATAGATACGTCACTCCTTTACTAAGAGATCCAATCGGCCACCTCCTCAATTCTTATAGTTAGATTCAAAACATAACTCTTAAAATGAAATTTGTAAAACTACTTTTAAAATTAGTATACTGATCACCATGATTAAATAAGGCTATAGAACTATTGGAGACCGAAATAGTAAGGAGTTTCAAATTAGTCAAAATTATCCGAGTACAAGAGAACATTGGTCATGGTTGGCTTCACTTCACATGAGTAAAATTAGAATTTAGAAATGTTGAATACATGGTGACAGTCAGAAATTACGTTTTCTGATAGCCCATAGAATGACATAAATGCAATTTATGGATGTTAATGAGATCCGCTGAGATGGGAGTCTGAACTGATTATTTGACATTTCAAAAGTCAAAAGCACTCAGTTCTGGCAGTAGTATACAGATCATACAATAGCCAAATGAAAAAAACCAACAATGCAACAGCCCATATCAACAATGCAACAACCAAGACTTAACACAAATTAAGAACCCATCAACCAGAAGGTGTGTAAACAGTATGAACCCTTAATATAACTGCAATATGGACTCCTGACAGTAGACAGACTGATCCCTTTAGTTTAGGGACTATCACATAAATTTAGTCAAATTGAAATCTTTAAAAGGAAAGACAGTAAACCCTAAAGCAAACAATATCTCCTACCTGCAGAAGTGTAAGCTGTGCTGAGAGAGAGGTTGCCTCTGTTTGGAGTGTTTGAACCTTTCTTTCAAGTTCACTTGTATACCGAATCTTCCTCTCCTTCGAACGAGCAGCAGATTGCCTGTTTGCAAGAATCCTGTGGCACAAATCCAACAATCATAATCATGTCGAGATTCTAGAGTCAAAATATCTAAGTATTTTATTAAATTGTGTGGAGTAAATATCTCTTGAAAGATATTAAAGAAGGGGGTTTTCCCCCTTCTTTTTCGAGAGAGAAAGAAACACCGTCCATCGCTGTCCAAACGCAAGATAAAGAAGGGATTTTGGCATCAAAAGAACCTGCTAAATCGCATTTTATCCTCACATAAATAAAGATATAAAGAAAAAGTAAAATAGCCGACAGAACAATGAGGAAATCAATCGTGGAATTAAAATCAAACAAAGGTCCACAATTTGAGGAGTGTAGATTTTTAGGACATACGAAAGCAAAGGAGGACGGGACAAAAAAGCAGACCTTTTCGCACGCTTGGGATCGATCAGTGCCAGCTCGGAGAGCTTATCAGATGCCATCTCCTTCTTCGCGAAATCCGACAGCGGCGGCAACGACTCCTGCTCGAGCGGCGAGGCCGCCCCGTCCATCGACCCGCTCCGCCGGTGGTGCCCCTTCCTCTCCGACCCCAAGATGCCGTCGTCGCCGCTTCCAGCTGCCGTGCCCTGGAACGACAGCCCCTCGAACAACGCGGCGTCGACCGACAGGCTCCTGAGGTGGGCCCCGGGGACTGGCCTCCCCGCCGCCGCGATCGGGGCCCCGCCGTCGCCGGAGAGGTATTCGTCGGAGAAAGAAGAGAAGTCCATGTCCGGGATCCCGAAGTCGAGGTCGGAGTAGCAGAGGAGGTCGTCGGGAACGCGGATGAAGGTCTCGGAGTGGGCCCGGCGGTGGGCGGCTCCGCCACCGCAGCCGCCGACGCCGAGGCCTCGGGGGGTGGGGAGAGGGATCTGCCCGAACCGGTGGTTCGTCGGCTGCAGCGGCCCGGCAGGGTCCATCGCAGGATGCCCGGAGATAGGATGGTGGAGGTTACGCGACGAGGGTCAGCTTGCGAAATCGTACGTACAAAGAGCAAAATGGAGGGATGTAAAGGGCATCTGACGGGGCCCGCATGTGGGTCCGTGCGGACAAGTGGGGGCTCTAAACGGAAAGGCAGGTAGAGGGACGGGTGGAAAAGTAATATTCTTGTTTTTTATTCTTTCCCACGGGCAATCCCCTCCAACAGTCTCGGACGGATCGGGGTCCTATGGCGGCGGGCCCACATTAGTGGACGGCTGTAACATGAAAACTTGGAAGATTCTAAGTATTTCAGATGAAGGAATGGCTAGAGGGGATCCGCCGGCTACAGCGTCGTCCGGACGCTTTTGTGATTAGACACGTGTTCAGAGACTTTTGTGGGTGATGGTTGTGACGTGTATGATTTGCTTTATAATCCGGTCAGCTAAAAGAGTGTGTGTGGGTGCGTTTGCGACGAATCCTCGTCTCCCACCGCCAGACGCGTGACGGAACGCGATTGGAAAGACAACACGTATTTCTGTGGGACCGAATATGGGGCCCACCACTGTCTCGTCGAGTATTTTTTTTGGCTACAAACCTTTGAATAGACCATATTATATATTCCGTACTGGCGGAGATCACTTGTCTCAGCCAAGGCAGGAAACTGTTTTTTTGCCTTTTCCGTGTTGGTGGGTCGAGATAAGATTTATTTATTTTTTAGAATAAAAAGGGAGAAATAGCCATTGGCTCATGCGAATTGTATGCTGCAAAAAAGCAACCCCTAATCATTATAATTAATTTATTATAAAAACAAGCAGACAATTAGTATACGAATGTCGACAGTTCGAAGTATCATAATTATGACGAGTTTAGGGAATTGTTTTGAATTATGGATGGATTGAAAAATATATATTTTATATAGGTTTATGCTGACATGAATATCTCATTCTGTTGTTTAAATTTTACCTGTAGAATATTGATCTCTGTCTTAGAATTCAATATTTTTATCTCTACCGTACGATCTAAATCCGGTGGCTATTATTTGGCGCCTTTGCGCTATAAAAGAAGTTTTTGAGTCCCATAAATAACAGAGTTAGGACGCTAACCCAGCCAACGTGGCCACGTCCGGGCCAAGTCGTAGCTCGAGTCGCGGTACGCAGCGGCGTCCAAACGTTCCAGTTAAGCGACCACTATAAAGGTCAATAAAGTTCCCGCTTTCGTCGGAGCAAACTGTGCGCTCGTCCCCCAAATCGCACTTCCATTCCCTCCCAAATCCGCGTCTTCTTCTCCCTCGATCCATCGTCATCGAGTACTAGTGGCAGCTCCTCTGGAACCTTGCACGTCGATTCCCCACGAAGGACCTTTAAGAACGAGGTAGGATCTCCCCGTACAACTCAGCGCTCTTCGGATCGTTAATTGATTGTAAGAAATGACCGTTTCCGTTGTTTTCTTGTCATTGTCCATTCTTGATTCTTTGGAATTGGGTGAGAAATCTGATGTAAATATGTTGGCTGATCTTGATCTGGTTGTCTTCTTTCGTATGAATAAACCCTAGATTGAATGACCTTTAGGTTTCAGTTAATATGTTGGTTTTAAGGTTTCTGTTCTAATTTAATCTGGCATTAAAATGATCATGTGAGAAGTCTCATGAGAACGTATTCGTACATTACGATAATATGGATATCATAAGGAAACATTTCAGATTAGCTTTGCTGTTTCTCACTGTGATTACAATGGACTAGATGTTACCAGATTATTGAATCATTACTCGATGACATATTCCTATGAGCTACACATAAGCTGATACATTTTGCATCTTTCGGCCCGATTATTATTTTATTATCATTTACCCATGAACAATTTATATCAAGATTAACTACATTGATCTATGATCCTCTAAGAATCCCTAAGAAAATTACTTGGGTTGAATGCTTGGCATCATCTCCGCAATACATTGGCTTGGTTGAGATTATCATAGTAAGCAAAGAAGGGAAGTGGTACAACAGTTGTTTCTGTACAATCCAAGTCAGAGTTTGTCCTTCCACAGTGTTTAAGGCAATGGTGGGAAGTGCATAAATATGATAATTCATTAAGCAAATCAAAGTATTAGGATCTGGATGCTTACAAGCTCACCATTTTCTTGTCACTGCACTCTTCGTCATCTTTGTCACATCATCATGCATCCATTGATGTGGATGATAGGTCTTGTCTCTTCATATGGCTCATGCATTATGAGTGATTAATTCTGTCGCATACATGTTCAAAACCTCAGTGGCTTTGTTCTCAAAAAAGTTAATGGTTGTTGGTTTGGATGGGTAGTGACTTCAAAACCATCACATTTCATAAGACACCAGAAACCCAAATCAGGGAAAGAAAAGCGATATGGCTTGTATATATTGACTTAGTTACCTATTTATAACTACTGAACTTGAGCATTTTGGTCAGGTTCCTCCCATTTGCAGGTTTCCATTGATTGCCTCGAAGCTGTTAATTGCGAATGGGCTTCCCTGTCATTTTTGGGGAAATCATCTGTTGGAACATATTGCAAAGGCCTTTTCTGGAGGTCTATCAGGTTTGTGTTTTCAGAATTGGCCCTGCTTTGTATAAATAATTATCTGGGGCATCACAGGCTTCCTAAGATTAGCTAACTATTATTCTATCATCTGACTCTTATGCAAGCTTGAATTCTCTAATCGAGTTTGTTTAACAAATAATCTTCATGATGATAGTCTAGTCCCTTAAAGTTAATTGCCAGTGATTATTTGCTGTACACATAAATTTTTAACTAATTTTTTTATATTTGCTGCAACATGATTACTGTTGTTTCTAATTGGTTCATATTCAGGTTCTTTTGGTTAGGTTTGTGATTCAAGAGCTCCCATTGTCTTTCTTCAGCACATTCTACATTGTGTCAGCATTTGGTGGCTTCCTTTAGACCCTCCTGAAAGGTTAGCATTGCTATTTCCCATAACTCGGTGAACATTTCCATGGCATCATTTTTTGCTGCTTAATAAGAGATAAAAGAGCAATGGGAAGAAAGTTCTGTTTAGAGGAAGCTCATATTGTTTTAGAATTATGTATTCATTCTCAGGCTTTCTTTTTTTTTTTTTTTTTTCTTGAACGGAATTCATAGAATTTTTAACTATCAAAAGTTTATTACCCTTTGAACATAAAACAGTTATATTTGGTGAACCTAATGGTCAACGATAGCAACCATTCTGCTTTCGTTATTAGATTCCTTTATGTGTCTGTTGGCATTTTATATAGTAAATAAGCAGTTCGTGATGCAAAATTTGACCTCTTTGACATATTCTCCTTCACCCATAGATGTAGCGGAGAAAAGTCAATAAGTCTTCAACTCTTATTTGAGTTCCTGATAAGAGTGACTGAATGACATACCTTTCTTTTGTATGAACTCTATAGGTTTGCTTATCTTCTCCCTCTTTTTTTTTTCCTAATTTTTTAATTTAAATCGGGAACAACCCGACAACCTTTCTATTGTACGAATTCTTCGAGGGGTATGATTCGAATCCTTGTTTTTGTTTCATTCATCTTTCCGTCGAAATGCTGACATGACAAGAGGATGGGCCTGAGATAGCGTGTTCCGTCATTTCCGCTGCTGTAGGCAAGCGCGAGCACTGGCCTTTTGAGCTAAACTATAGCACGGTGAGGTTCTCGTCGTTGTGGAAGATTTCAGATAATTAGTGACACACTTGGGATCATGGGCTCCATGATTTAGTCACACCGAGAGGTTCTCTTCGTTGTCCTTTCTAATAGATATTTTCCTTCCCTTCGTCACTGTCAACGCTATGTTGGTCGGAAGTCCTTTCACCAGTTACATTTTTATTTCAGTGCCTTCCCCTACCAACATATTTTTTGAACACGGGATCTTTGACCCGTTCCAAGTTTCCAAGTTCTTCGGGTCCGCGTGGGGCTTCGAAATGTCCAAAAAGCCCTCAATCCTTGTGGACGGAGTGGAGTGTAGATGCGAGGGCTTCTTCGTCTATTGAACCTTAATCTTCTGGAAACATTCGGCGCACGCGCGCGTCCTCATCCCCTGCGGGTCTCCGGGGAAGAAAGCCCGTCCGTGTCGCTTCGAGATACGAAGAATCACAGATCTCAAAGCACAAATGACTTCATGGCACTGCTGCTACGCGGGCGCGCTGTGTCGCGGTCCGCGTCTCGCCCGCGTCCATGGGCATTGCGGGCTCCTTTCACCGCGGTTAACTTGGACATTTTATGTTTTGTTTAGAAGGGCATATCCCGCTTTGGTGGGACATGGCAAGTCGCGGTCACCTTTCCTTTTGTTTCTTTTAAATTTGTCCGCGTATTTGTTCCTTCCGAGGAAGGTTCATAAAAGGCGCCTCTTCTCCTCTCTCCTCCCCTCGATCATCGAAGGTTTCCAAGCAAGCCAACAAGCAAACGCTACCTCGACGAAGGTCTTCGAGGTAGTGTTTCGCTCCCTCCAGTCTCTTTCGTTTTCCTCTCATTCCCGCCCCCACCTTGAAACATCTCTTGCTCTGTAAGAATGAATTGAGTGGTTCGGTTCCACCGATAATGCCCGCTGCGGTCTCCCAGGGCTTGTCCTCCTCCTTCTCGCCCTCCCTCGGCCGGTTCATCCCAAGCGTCCGTGGCGACCAGATCCACGCCATTGACGCCCGCCACCACATGGCCGCGGGCGCCGCCGCCGAGCAGCCGGATCTGCTCGCTTTCCAGCGCTGCGTCGCAGACCACTTCCTCGACCTCTCCGACGTCGACGCCGATGGTCTTCTGTCCCTTTCCTGGCTTCGCAAGCTCCTCCACTCCTTCCTTTTGTGCCATGAGGCATTCCGGCCCCTCCTCCTAGACCGCTGGTCGCTCATCGCTCGCCCACCCCTTGACCGTCTCGTCGCCGACTTCTCAGATCGCACCGTCAAGGCCCTCGACATCTGCAACGCCGCTCGGGATGGCGTCGACCAGCTCCGCCGCTTGGGGACCCACCTCGAGATCGTGGTTGCCGCGCTTGGCCCCGCCGCCGCTTCCTCCTCCCGCCGCGGACACCCCGAGGGCCAGCTCCGCCGCGCCCGCAAGGCCCTCGCCGAACTCGCTGTCATGCTCGACGACAGGGACGCCGGCTCGGTCCCCTCCCACCGCAACCGCTCCTTCGGCCGCAGCGGTAGCGGCAATGCTGGCTCCTCTTCGTCCTCCTCGCCTAGCGGCAGCCGCCGTCTCTCCCACTTCCGCTCCCTCTCCTCTAGCGTGTCCCGCTCGTGGTCCTTAGTACGGCAGCTGCAGGCCATCGGGAGCAACATGGCCGCGCCTCGCGGCCACGAGGTCGAGGCCACCGCCGGGCTCGCGGTGCCCATCTACACGATGAGCGCGGTGCTACTGTTTGCGATGCGGTCCCTGGTGGCTGCGATCCCATGCCATGATCGCAGCATCCAGGCCCACTTTTCCATTCCGCGGACCTTCCCGTGGGCAGCGCCCATCATCTCTATTCACGAGCGGATCGTGGAGGAGTCCAAGAAGAAGGAACGGAGGAATTCAACCGGACTGCTGAAGGAAATCCAACAGATTGAGAGGTGCACGCACCAATTGACGGAGCTGACACAGGCCAATCAGTTCCCGATGTCAGAGGAGAAACAGGAGGAGCTGAGGCAGAGGGTGGAAGAGTTAGCACAGGTCTGTGTGGTCTTGAAGGAAGGACTTGGCCCGTTGGAACGCCAGGTGAGGGAGGTCTTCCTTCGGATCATGTGCAGCCGCATTGACGGTTTCGATCGCTTGTCTCAGACTATGCAATGAAAGCTCCCATTTTTTGTCCTGTGGCAGAAACAACTATCTGATGTTAATGATATGGGGTCGTTGTCATTGCAATTTGGAATGAGAATAGAGGAAAAAATGAAGTAGATAAAGTGAAGGAATTGATATAGAGCAAATGAGTCTTCATTCACACAAATAATCAGGTAGTACTTTTGTATTTACCATGATAAATTGTGTGTAAAGCATATGACCAACTATTTCTGTTGCTGATTCGCATATATGGCTCTCCAGTAGTGTCTTGGCCTTTTCTTTCAAGTTGTCTGTCCAAATCTTGAACCCTTCATGGAAAGCCATGGTCAATTCAGGAGTGCTTGAGTTTACTCTTTTCTCCCCCAAGCCTCCGCATGTTGGCTCGTGTCCTTCAGAAAATTTTGTAGAATTAACTTTCTCTTTGATAGAAAAGAAGTATAATTCCAAAGTTGTGTTGTTTGGTCTCTTACTCTTTGGTCTAATCTAACCTAAAAATGTCTTTACATCAGTGGACTGTATTTTGGATTTTGCAGATTGTCGATCACTGTTAAGCCATGTAAGCTAGACTTGTATTAGTTTCTCCATAATATTTAGCGACTCCTTTTTTAATATGTCTTGTTGTTTTGTCTGCTAGGTTGTATATGAACATATAAAGATTGCTGCACATGACAAACAAAAACTTCTTTAGAACTGTATAAGGGAGAACTGGCTAAGATAGCATGAGCGTCTTCCATGATGAATCTCCAGTTGGGAAAGAGGGTTACTTATGAAACATATTCAGAATAATCCAAGGGGAAACTGGTTCACATAGTATGACAGAGTCCAATGAGGAAGCTCTGGTTAAGAAATATTGTTATTTATACACGTCAGTTGGACTTCTTGGAAACAAATATCATGTTTTCTGTTCTGTCTTCTGAATCATATGCAATTGGTGTTTGGATCATAGTTCATGTTGATGGCTCTTGCCAATGGATGATTGGATGTTTGCTTAAAAATGTTGTTACATTGGTTTGAAGTTGTTATTGTGCTATGATGTTAGCTTGTCTTTGTTCTGGTAGTAGTTTGATCTTCTTACAGCAACAGCAAATATCACTTTCATATAAAGCGATAGTTTTAACTATTGGTTTGTCATCATCAATGTATTTCCTGAATCATTTAATATAAACATATCGAATAGGGATGAGGACACTTGTCACTTTGTTTTCCATGTAAAAATTTTTCTTATGAAGTCAGAGTATCTATTCCTCTTCTTTCATTGGGCACAGTTTGTTGCTTGTGTAAATCAAAAACTTATGTTCACTGCATTGCTATAATGTCTATGGCATCAACTGGAATCTTAATGTGCATACCAAGGATTGTCATATTGTAGGGCATATTAGTGTATGTTTGTCATGTTAGATCAGCATGATTATATGCAAGCCAACACATGCCAAAAATTAGCCAAGTCAGCACATAGGATGTTTCCCCCTGATTTGACATAGTGCACATTAGTACCTATATTTTTGAGTTAATGTCGACATTCTTAGGTTGACTGAAGGGGCAATCTTGTGTGCTGATGGGCAAAATATGGTATGGGAGGCCCATCTCTTATCTAGATTATAGATTGAATTATTCAGAAACACTTTTTTATTGACTTACTCCTGTGTTTTTAACTCTTTGGTTACAGTTTTCTTGATTGGTCTACAGAATCAGCTAAAACATTAACTACTTAGCCCTTCAATATTCCAGAATTTCTAACTAATCAGTGCTCTCGGTTTAGATTCATGGAACTCTTGTAAACATTGTATATTCTTCATGGAACTCTTATAAACAGTGTCTATTCTTGTAAGCTGACTTGGGCACTCCTTTGTATGTGGTTCATTTATTTGACAACAGTCCAGGATCCATCCCTTTTCATGTACTTAACAGGAGAACATAGTAGTGTTTGTGAATGAAGAGACCTTTTAGATCACATTATTCTTGTAATTGTCAACTTATAATAAGTGGTACCATATTTTCTTTTTCGTATTTTGTCCTAAATAAGAACCGTCTCATCTTGTTCTAGAAAGAATCTCTGTATGGTAATATGCACTTAATTTTCCTGAATGAATATTAATTCGGAACCTTCATATCGGTGATACTCTTTGTCAATCATAGTTGCCACTTCTCTAATTGGAAAATGCATTTGTTCTTCATCTTCTTACTCGGGTTTTTTACTTTTTTATTATTGCAGTCACCTGAGATCAGTTCAATCAATGTAATTGTTCAACTACTATGATTGTCGGCCAGACAGCAGCTATGTCATCTTCAGCAAGTTTTTCCAGCTTCAAGGTGAGGAATGTCCATTGTCAGTTTCTGATGTGTGCAAGTATATTCGCCAAGTTGAAGATAGTCTGATCAGTTACGTCCTTGTCAATCTTGACATACTTTGTGATTATAACAATAACAACAAAGCCGTAAATCCTAGTTATTTGGGATCGACAAGATTTGATATTTAAATAGTGCAAGATTTGATGACCAAAGCAGGGATTTTATCATTTATTTTGTTTAAAGCAGAGCAAGTTGTCATTCGATATTTTTAGCATTTATTTTCTGGTGGTGCATCAGGTAGCCGTCTGCATCAACAGCACATCCACCCAACTTTGTTGAATTTTTATCTTCATTTATTTTCTATAACAACATTTATTTTGTACTCTGCATCAACAGCACATCCACCCACCTTGTTGATTTTTTTCTTCATTTATTTTGTTCAACATCATCTGGTTTACTCTGGTTGTTCATTTTTTTCTTATTTTCCCATCATCATCAGTATCATGATCCACACCGAATTACCTTGTTGAATTATTTACACAAGTGTTGGGACAGTCTGCCAGACTGAGTAGGTCTGGTCTATAAAATTTGCATAGGATTATGCCTTTCTGCAGTTCTTCTATGGTGTTTGCTTTGCATGCTGAACTATTGAAGGAAATCCTTGAACATTAGCTGTTAAAGTATATCTTCGTCACATAAGTCTCAATTATTTGAAGTTGGTTATATTTTTTTTATTGTTATTATGGTTATATATATATATATATATATATATATATATATATATATATATATATATATATATATATATATATATATATATAAAATTAAGTTTAAAATACTTAAACATTTATTTATAATTTTTATTGAAAAATTAGAAATTTTTTTATCTTTTCTGTCATATCACTAACCTTAATCATTTTATCTCTTTTAATTTCTACTTTTGCCTGTGACGGAAAATTTTTCATTCTTCTGCAGGACAGTTTATGTTTGAACAGATCTTTGAGCATCAAGTTTGCCTCTTCCAATTTGAGGGACATGCAGTTTTGCTTTCAACAATTTTGTCTGCTACTAGCTAACCTCATTTGATCACCCTGAAAGTTTTTATCATGCAGGAAAAGAAAAGAATTTCCAGCAAAAAATATAACGTATGCAGACATCCCATTCTCATTTCAGCAGCAGCAGCAGCAGTGTATCTTTCAACATGTTCTATTCATGTTCAGCATCATAAATAAAGCTTCACTAGTTGTACCAAAAGCATACAAGACCTGAACCATTGGACTGGAAGCGACAACCAGAGAGGAACCAAAGGTGTTCGTATATTGAGCCTCGATGGCCAAACCCACCATTTTATTACCGAAGAGCAGTTAGTGTGCAATTAGAAGGCATCACTCTTACCCTCGTCATCAACCACAGACCACAAGGACTTGCTACTTTTGTTGATGGCAGAGCAATTAGTCCGGATCTCGCCTTTGTTGCCCGTCAACACGCTGAGCTGACCCATCTTAGTCATGGAGTAGACGAACTTCTCGAAGAACAAGGTCTGGTTAACTGCGAAGTCGATGACGATGGACTTCGTCGTCTTGTTGGTGTACAGATCCTGGTCGGAGGTGAACAGCCCCTGCCTGTTCATGAGATCCACGTAATACTTGTTGTCGAAGGTGTCGGGTGACCGGATGTCGAGCACGGTGGTGTTAGTGGTGTTCTTGACCGGGCAGGTCAGGTAGAGGTCCTTGGCGAAGGTCTTGTTCATGGTGGGGTCCTGGGATGGGAAGAGTCGGTTCTCGAAGGAGGTGCAGTGGCCAATGCCGATGGTGTGGCCGCCGGAGAGGGTGACGAGGTCGTTGGCGTCGAGGTTGAGCTGGCTGAGGGCGGCGAGGAGCTCGGTCACGTTGGATGTGGGGGAAGGAAGGAATTTGAGCACATCATCCCGTGTTGCAAAGGTCAAGCCATCCCGCCGGCCGAAAGGAACCTTGTAGCCAGGGCCACCCGACTGAAGAAGAAGATGACAGAAGGACACAGACGCTTAGACACAGATTTTGATGCATATATGTGGGTTGAAATCCAGATGTCTAGATTTCTAATGGCCATCGGTGGTTTGGTTTCAGGAGGAGAGGCAGTACCAGGTGAACAGAGTCGCGGGCGGCGAGAGCGGCGATGTCAGCGCAGGAGACGGTCTGCCCACAAGCTTGGGTAACGAGAACCTGGAGGTCGTTGATAGCTTTGAAAGCTGCCGGCCGGAGCGTCAAGTTGGGCGGCGCGTCCTTCTCGCCCGGCCCACCTGCCGACCCGTCCAACAATATCGATCCGTCGCAGCCCTGCACATGAGCAGCACATCCACCATCACAAATCCAGCTAGCAAACACTGTGTGGCCACTCACGGTAGCCAATGGGTGCCGTAGAGCTACCTGAACGAAGCAGTCATGGAAATGAACTCGGAGGAGGGCAGCAGCGAGGCCGATGTTCTTCTTGAATTCTTGCTTTAGGTACTTCTTGACTACGGACTCCAAGCTGGGGCAGGTGGTCTTGTAGAAGTCGAAGGAGAGGCCCGTCACCAGAGGAGGGTAATCAAAGGCTTCCGAAGTGGAGGAGAGGAAGACAATGCAAGAGACCAGTAGCAGCAGCCGGGACGTCGGAGCAGTAGCAGCCATCGGTGGTGAGCAAGGAGAAGAGCTCGTTCTCGGCACAAGCCTCTTCCTGCTCCGAGGCACCCTCATTTATAGGCATTAATGGCTATACAGATCATGAATGGACCATTCTCTTCTCCATGTTTCAGATAAGGTGCGTCGTTCCCTGCTCGTGGTCCACTCGTGGAGTCATTTCCACCAGGAAGCTTCGTCGCCACATCCAAGGTAACAAAAGACCATTAAATTGCTTTGTTGAATAGTCCGCAAACCTAAAGCTGCATTTGGTCCTCATCCAATCAAATCCACGCACATAATATCTCATATCTGTGTTGTTTTCGTGATTGGCAATTCATTTCATCCAAGTATTATTATTACTCTGACGTGAAGTATTTTGTTTCTTTAAGTCGTATGCCGGAGCGTATCTCGACCACGTGCATCGGGGGAAGGTGTGAGGAGCAAAACCCCAATGTAAAAATAAAAAGGCCCCATGGCCATTTTCTCAAGCTCGCCATCTTTGACCCAGTCCGAAGAAGACCTGCCTTGGCAGATGCAGAGTGTAAAGTCGTAGCCAAAGAAAAGCCGACAGACAACCAGCAGCCCATCGGGCAATCAGTCGAACTGCAAAGGTAAGATTCTGATGCATGACTGCAACTTCGATGAAAGCTAAGTAAAGGTCATGGTCATGGCTTTGCTATTGTAGGGCACGTGAAGATTGAACTGGTTTCCCACATCAACTTGTTCATTATTTATAGCTGACGGAGAAGAAGCAGTTGATGTCACAAGATTGGAGAAAAGACAGCCTCTCCGACGAAACAAGGAAGTCTAGTTGTTTCTTTGACCTAAATCGAGCACGAGGACTGGAGAGGAGAGACTTGTGTTCATATCTCCATGTGGAGGGGTTGGTTTTCAGGCCAGTTCGTGTTCTCATATCTCCTCTCGACGTCTCCATGGCTTTCACTCGAGTAGATGCCGTCTCCCTCGCCTGGCTTTCTCATTCCGTAATGTCAGGTATCACGTCGGTGTTGTTGACTCTTCACACACATCTTTCTGTGACCAGAATCCTCCGACCATCTCACCGATCCTTAAATGCACTGCAAGTCTATTCATGTCGGTAGAACTTTGACATGTAAATTATTAATAATGTCTTAATCAATCTTACTCGGTTTAAGCTAATGTACATAAATACACACACTTGCGTTTCCAAAGGATCTCCATTTCCTTTCTCTTTCCTACCTTCTCGAGGAAGAGAGACTTTTTTTATCTTGTCGAGGTGCATAAAAGGCTTAAAGAAGGTTTTCTCTTTCCTGTAGCAGGTGGGCGCAGCGGAGTGGTGTAGGGTCGGAACACGATTCCATCTTATCAACTAGCTATTATGATATAATAATAGGAGGAGCCATGTCCTGTAATCCATCATTGCCCTTATGACTACTCATAATATGTCGTCCAATTTAACTGGCGTTGTGATAGGAGCCAACTAAAAAACGAGTGTCACATGTTGACAATTCTCTCACTTATCTTAAGTGGATCGTATTATTTTTATATATTTTATTTTCTTGACTTCATATGTTATCCGTCGCTTATATGTATATATATATGTATGTATGATAAGAGTTGAAGAGAGGATGCAAGCCTAGTTTCTTATGATATATTATCAATATTGATTAACCATCAAATATATAGGTATTATTTGATTCAGATCTCATATCCATACTCAATTCAATAATATTTATGATCATAAGGTGATTGATTGAAGATAATAAGATGATAAATTTTGATAAGTATGGACGACGGCATATCACAACACATCGAGACCGAATATGCAAATAACCATATGAGCTTAACTCAAACTAGTCAAACAATTAGTTTAATAAATCATAAATCATATAGTTTAGATTAGTCAAAGTTAACATGTATTAGATTTATTATAAATTTAATTCAAAATTTTAAAATTATTATGTTACATGTCATATCTTAGCTTGATCTTGTTTACCAACTCCATATTGACTCCAATCTCTCTCTCTCTCTCTCTCTTTTTTTTGTCTTTAGACTCTATTCGATTCAAAGGTTTACGCTTATTAGATCATGAGCTATACATTATAATTCGAGTATTTTAATTCTTAACGATGTGAAACTATGGGTTGAATATCTCTAAAAAGATGAAACCTTCGCTGTTGTCCCCTCCACTGCACAATCGTTGCATGGTGGCTGCACTGTTTTGAGTCATCTTATGTTCGACAATTTCTCTTTCCTTGGCGTCTCTCAGAGACGAACCACCTTTGCCTCGCGGTAGCAAAGGTGGAGGAGGCTCACGGCGTGCGAGCAAGGGAGAGGGGACTCGGGACAACAACACCGGGGAGCGTGAGATGAATGAGGAGGATAGTGGTCGTGCTTCGAGCGTCAACGACAATGCTGCTATACATGATCTCCTTCTCGGCTGATGGGTGGACGGATGACTCCGACTCCGGTACTAATAGTTTACTATCGGGGATCTCTATTTTTTTGTTATTTTTTTCGCTTTTTTCATTTAATTCTCTACCGTTTGATCATGATCGAGTGAACGATATTATTATCGACCTTGCTTACGGTGAATGTCACACGATGACTCCTCAACACTAATTACAAGCGTAGTCGGAGATGACATCGCTTGTTATCACTAGTCGTCACCCTATTGACACCATTCTCTAAAAAGGAAAAGGAAGAGAAGAAAAATGATATATTTATTTATTTATAAAAAAATATTTTTAAATATTAAAAAAATTTATAATAAGATTATGTAAATAGTAAAAACGGGGTTTCTAAATTTAAATTTATAAATTAAAATTTGAGATTACTATTTCTAAATGTAAATAGTAATCTCCAAAATTAATTAGTTAGTTAGGTTTTTTATTTTATTTTATTTTAAATTAAATTAAATGTACATTGGGTTTGGAATAGGAAACGAACCCCAACACGTAAATTTAAAACCCGTTTTCCCTACGGCCCGGCCCGGCCCGGCCCGGCAACCGATTCCCACAGCATCTCGGCCCTGCCGTCCCCCGCCGCTCCATCCTCCGCCAGATCGCCGGCCTACGGTCAGTCTTTCCCTCCCTCCTTCCCCAGATTCTCTCTCTGTTCTTTACCAGCGTTCTTCGCTTTAGGGTACCTTCCTGGGTATTTGCCCTTGCCTTCTGCACCCGGCGATGCTCTAGCCGGCGGACCTCCTAAAGGGATTCGGAATTGACGGCCCTTCGAAACCTTATGGTACTTCGCTCGATCTTTTCTTATTGTTTGCTTAAGTTATTGGCCCTACTGTTTCCCGTGGATTTTGTGTGCTGTCTGATCGTGCGCTGCTTACTCCTCCACGTATCGTCTGCGTCCTACCGCCCATTTTCTGCCGCCGGTCTTCTCTCTCTGCCTCTCGCCCCTATTGCGCTGTCTGTTCTTGACCGGCGTTCTTCACTTTGGGGCACGTTCTTGCGCGTTTGCCCTTGCCTTCTGCACCCGGCGATACTCTAGCCGGCGGATCTTTAGAGGAGATTCCCAGTTGAGGGGGGGGGTGGCGGCGGGCGCTCCGAAACCTTATGGTGCGCCGCTCGATCTTTTCTCCTTGTTTGCTTCTGTTATGTCTCTTGAGCAAGCATTACAGCACGGACGAAACCTTGTGGAATTTTTCATGTAGCATGTCCGTTCTTAAACTTCTTTCGGCTTTTTGGTTGTGTCAACCGATTACTTCTTTTCACGATGTTTATTGATTATGTTAAACGAAACCAACTAGAGTCTTTTTGACACCAAGGGCATTAATTTTGTATGAGGATGGGAGCTGGTATTCAATGATTCTTTAGTCTACAAGTTTCTTTCATCGAGGACCTAGTTTCTTTTATCAAGAAACCATCCGATGATCTTTTTCCCTGGAGGTGAGTGTGTTATCTATTTATGTTTAGGATTTAACTAAGTGCCTAGAAGCGAATAAACTTGTTCTACCCACAGGAGGATATATATGACTACCTGAAAAAATAATTATGGTCAGAATTTTGTTAGCTATATTAGTTTTTAAATATATGAGTACTCACCCTTGCCACTGTTGAGCTCTTCTTCATAAAAAAGACATGCGCCGTGTACCTCCCACAAACATTTGGAAACCCCCAAAAGAGAGCTGAATTAAGTTGGACCCTGGAGAATGTAACTAGGGCTATTTATGGCTGGACTTGAGCACGAGAAATGTCAAACTTCTAATAGTCTTTGTGTAACCCAATACAAGATAAAAGGGGATAGAAACTCAGGTTGAACGCCCAGCGGAAATAGTTTTAGAACTGGCCAAATTAAGAGTAACGGACACACTCCGCCACTGTTTATGGTGGAAGATGTAGCTTAGCACCTTAAAACAGTATTGGTACTCTTTTCCCTAGGTATCAGTATACCATTGGGCAGATCTATTTGGCCTAAATTCTAAAGATTTTTTAATTTCAATTTAATTGAAATATGGAATCCAACTGCACTTAATTATATTGGCTGAAGCTGCAAATCATTGTTTTCAGAGACTTTAGTTCAGCATGTGTAGTTGTTTGCTATTATTTGTTTCTGATGGTTTGTTCTTTATCTTTTGACATTAAAATTCATCATAGTGGTGAAGATAACATTGGCCTTACAGTTTTGAGTCATGCAATGGTCCAGTCATCGTCTTGTGAGGTTTTGTCCATAATATTTAGACGTGAAATTATAGAGCACAAGGCTGATGATAGTCATAGGCTTTAACAAACAACAAACTGGTCTGTCTTCAAAAGCCAAATATGTACTGTACCATTTAAACATGTCTACTAAGAGAGTAAACAAGAAATTAAAGGACAATACACTTAACAACAGGAGAGCAATGCACCCACTCATTCATTATCTATGCATTCCATTCTTTGTATTGGATTTCTGTAGGATAGTGTAATTTTGACCTTCTTAATAGAACTGCTTATTGAAGTTTGGTCCACTGGATTTGCTTTTGTTTGTGATGTAATGATCTCTTGCTCTAATGCTTGCTGAAGTTGATAATGGCGTTCTTTTGAAGATCTAGACAGACTTTTATCTTATGGTAGTATATCTATGTATTTGTTCATTTTCTTCTGCAGATGTGTGTTGCTATACTGATTTGCTGAGAGTCTGGTTATAAGCTCTTATTTCGAGTTCATCCTAGTAGTTTTGATTCTTTGTTGCACCTGGCGAAATTTCTCTGCGATTGCTACTTTGTTATGGTATTCTGTTGAATCGGACTAGCTATATACCATTAGAGTGCGTATCTATCCTAAATGGTAGGATTCCATATCCTGCACTCATGTTTGGAATTTCTACTTGAATAAGCAAGAACAAATATTTCTATATTTGTTGCTTAATAATGATGATTCTGTATACTCTCAGTTTCAGTGTCCAGCGTCTTGAATTTCATATTTTGTAATTATAATGATCTTTTTTTTTATGAGCGAATAGTATGAATGTGAACACTTATCATGCTGATGTCTCTTGAGATCTCAACTACATAACTACATGAAGATTGGTGATGGGAATGCTTCCTTTTAGGTTTGTATCTTTTCTTAGATGACCGGTACATAATGTTGTACTACCGGTTTACCATGAGTCTATGCTTGACCCTTTTTTTTAATTCTTTTGTTTCTGTAAACATGCATCAAAATGTTGGATACATTATATTTCTAGAATTTGAATTGGAACACGCCACTGTGAAATTTTGATTGTACTAAAAGCTAGTTTTCTAAGTGATTCATTCAAAGCAATTATAATATGATTAACATTGTGGTTAATTAGAGTATAAGATTATGGAAATGGAAATAAAAATTCTATTTTAGAATCAACTGAAGCAAAGTTAACTCAAACCCAGCTTCTTGGTTGGTATTGAGGTGCATTTCCTGACTTTTATGATGTCATGTGATTACACTTCATTATAATTTCCAACTTATTAATCTAAACTTTTAACAACTTCTACTGGAGCTCATTTAGATCTGTTTTTGGTTTTTTTTTCCATAATTAGTTCTTCTTCAGATTTTGAAGTTGTCTCTTTAATAATTGTGGAGTTCATCTTATGTCTTCTCATCAATGTGTGGAAATAGTTCCTTTTCTCCATCTTTTTGAAAAGAGCTATCATACCAATTCATACAACTGGCCTCGGAGGCTGCCATAGTACCAGCATGATAAAGAAGATTGAAACTGATGATAGGAGAACATGGATTTGATAACAACTTTATGTCATATTAGGAGCCAAAAGTGTGGTTAGTATCAAGAATACTGGCAGAACCTCAAGATATATGGCTGAAGAGAGTCCAATAAAGAGGAGCCAACCAAATGGAAAAAGCTTTCTTTCATTGTGTATTTATCTTACATAAATTTAACTGACAGTCTTCTCATTTAAAAAGAACTAACCAGCTCCTACCTACTTAAGCTTTAAAAAAAAGCTAGCCCCTATAGTATTTTATTTTTCTCCAGAAAATAAAATTATTTATTTATTTTCTGACAGTTTTTTAACTGAAAATAAACTCATTATAAGATATGTTTGTTGGGAATTAAAGACTACTATAATTTAAATAGAATTAAATTCAAACATTTAGTTTTTATATATCTGCATCACATGCTCTCAAGTCCATGCCAACAAAGGACGTCGTGTTGGTTGGATCCTTGTATATTTTGGAAGTACTTGGATCTACTTATCAACTTTCTCTGCCTAATTCTTTGAGACACAGGACTAGTGGTCGGAATTGTATGAGAAGGTTTCCAGGTTCTAATGATATTGAGAAAGCTGTCCCAAAGTTTCTTGTAGGATTGTTGGAAGGTGCTTTGCATGAATTGACTACCCTTGACAACCTGAAAGTTTTATATCTCCAAATTTTCCACACCTTGACTAGAAACTTCCCATTTATAATTTCTTATGCTGATTTAAGAGTGTGTACTTTGTGCAGTGCTAGCACATCGATGGTATCTATTTTAGTATATTCACAAGATTATAAATATTTTTTTTATTTTCTAATTTGGGCAATCTTCTAAAATTACTTTATTTAGGAGATAAACAAAATTTTTATCGAACCACAGCCAACCATTTATGTTAACTTTTTATGTGGTTTTAGTATTCCGTGCAATAAATTTTTTTCTATATTTTAAAATATTTCTGCAATGTATAAGATGCACATTTAAATTGCCAGAAGCATGAAACAGATTTGAATCAACAGACTTCCTAAGTTCTTTTCAATTTTATTGATGGAACTGATTTTGAAATCATATTTAGATGATATATTTTCCTTTGGTCAGGCAAAAAAAGAGAATCTAGTTTACACATTTAGATTATACGCTCAAAATCTGAGACCCAAATCCTATGAAAACTCAAGGCTATCAGAGAGACAGAAGGGGAAGTTTTCTAGATGACATTGTTATTTATAAAAAAAGAGTTAGCATTTGCAAGATTGCAATATGAACTAACCTGTCATAATGAAGTTTTAGTTTTTGACAGAAGTCTAAAAGATAGTTAGGGAATTCATTGCATTTTCTAGAAGTACAGAATGCAGGAAAATTAGCTCACTATAAATATGTGGACAATATGCACATCGCCTATAATTTTCTCTACAGTGTTCATGGTGTTCAAAGGAATCCTTTCTATCGAACAGAATATGAGTCATGATAACACAACTGATTTCGGTGCTAGTCCATCTGGACTAGTACATTTTACTTGGCTGATTCTACATCCCTATGAACTGTCTCTACTGTGCCTTAAAAGAAAGCCATCAAAACAGTTTGTGATAAAAGCCCATGCACCTGGAGGATACCTCTTAGTGAACCCTGGATGACATGATTTAGGAACATATAATGATGACTTGGTACAGTTTACTTCCACAGACCACTTTCTTATTTTCTCTGGTTTTGGTATTTCCTCATTTTTAGTTTGCTTGATGAGTTCTACGTGTTTCAAACTTAGTTGATTATGATTCCCTAGATAAGTGGGTTTATTGCACTGGCTGAGAATTAACCTGTAGTTTTTTATGAGAAGTTTGACGTGGTAGTGATCAAGGATATTATGTCTTTTGAAGTGTCACTCGGTGTTGTGTAAGATCTTCGTCTGATTGTCATTTCTTTTGTACTTTCTGCATTTTGATTTGAGATTTTCAATGAGTGATTTAAACTAAGTCATCAGTAATTTATTATAGTAGCCTGTAGCCTTAGTAGTACAATTGTAACTATCAAAATTGTGACTTCTGTTTCTCATTTAATTACTTTTTGAGGTGATGATGGGATTAATGAAATCCAACTTTGTAGGATCAACAAGGTGAAGTCCCACCTGCTTATAAACTTATTGAGAGGAATGAATTTTTGTATCGAAAGTGAGTTATTCTTCTGTATGACTTATAACCTTCATCTCAAGTTATGGAGTTTTAAAGCTGGAAGCATGCAATATTATTAAAAAAGGAAAAAGTCATTCATCATGTAAGTGATAACTAATAAAGCTTGTAAAGAGGTAAAAAAAGGGATGAAATTACTGATATGTTAATCACTGTGTTACTTTCTGCATTTTGATTTGAGATTTTCAATGAGTGATTTAAACTAAGTCATCAGTAATTTATTATAGTAGCCTGTAGCCTTAGTAGTACAATTGTAACTATCAAAATTGTGACTTCTGTTTCTCATTTAATTACTTTTTGAGGTGATGATGGGATTAATGGAAATCCAACTTTGTAGGATCAACAAGGTGAAGTCCCACCTGCTTATAAACTTATTGAGAGGAATGAATTTTTGTATCGAAAGTGAGTTATTCTTCTGTATGAATTCTTTCATTTTATTAACAAAATTCATAGTATATGAAAATTTAGATATTATAATTGCTCCATGATTTAAGTTGGTCCCATTGTTGACTAGGTGGACGTAGGTAACTTGAAATTGGAAATCTGATTACGTGGAAACTTTGTAAACTTATAACCTTCATCTCAAGTTATGGAGTTTTAAAGCTGGAAGCATGCAATATTATTAAAAAGGAAAAAGTCATTCATCATGTAAGTGATAACTAATAAAGCTTGTAAAGAGGTAAAAAAAGGGATGAAATTACTGATATGTTAATCACTGTGTTACTTCTTTTTTTTAAAAAAAACATATCACTGTCAGTGATATGCTAATCACTGAGAACAAGCAATGAGAAGGCAATGGCAATAACATAACAGATCTGATGACATCTTTTTAATAATTCACCTATATTTGATATAAAATATTTTGTTACTAACAGTTATGACTAGATTGTTTATTTGAGGATTTTTCTGGAGCACAATTGAGATAGTGAAAAATTTAGGAATAATTTTAAAAACTTCATATGAAATGCTATTATTGATTGACATTTCCGGTTAAGAATGGCCTGACAGGTTTGATTAACATGTTACAAAGTTCTAGTCAACCACCACCAACTTATTATCTTGTTTTCCATGATCAAGCATTTTGCAATTTTAACAATATGTTACATTGGAGAACAAAGAATGATGGTAACAATGACAAAATAGGACATTTGAAAACTTCTTTTTACTTATAGTAAATCATGTATAGTTTAGAACTTTCTCTGACCAAATAGTTCAACTGACTAAATTGATTTTTTGAATTTAAAAATTCTTAAAGTACATTCAGATAGTGAAACACTTGTGAATAATTTGAACACTTCCTAGGAAATGTTGCTATAGATTCACTGTGATAATGAAACTCTAGCTTCAATTATGAAAATGATGTTCTACTTTATTATGAAAATTATTATAATAATCATCATTATGTCTTCTTTTGCTCCTGTTGGTATATGGTCAAGTGCCTGGTATGTTGATAGCAGATAGATGATAAGGTAAGATATGAAATTTTGCTACCAGTAGATGTATCAATCCTTTCTCAGAGGAATTAAGGGAATGTACCTCTTCTCTTCTCAATAATGGGTGCAGCTATAATTAACTGGTAACCCCTCCAGTTATTTAAGGACAAATCAGCCAAACATTATATAAAACTTGATTAATGAGGGGTAGATGTGATTGGTTGTGTATCGACTTAGTGCAGGTTGATCAGTGATTCAGCCTAGCTCATCCAGTCACTACCATCTTGAGTATATCGATCAATAATTAAAATGCCCACTGCAATTTTTGAGTAACTGGATCAATAAACATGAATAACAGCATGCAGCGTCATTTTTATTATTTGACATTTTTTTCAGACATAAGAAGCAAAAAGAGGAAGACATAGCTATTTGTGAATGCCAATATGATGCCGGTAATCCAGAATCTGCATGTGGAGATCGATGCTTGAATGTATTGACTAGCACAGAATGTACACCTGGTTATTGTCCTAGTGGCAGCCACTGTAAAAATCAGGTCAGTGATACCTTTTAATTTACCTGTCAAAGAATGTCTGACACAATCCGATTATTAAATAGCTTAAATTTATGAGGAGCATGTGGAGCATGATAACAAAGTAGGACACATTATGTGAACTACAACATTTTGTTCTGTAGATTAAACCTTTTCATCATCACATTATAACAAAGACATGCAGCAAAGTTCTGCAACATTATATTATAATAAAGACATTCATGCATGCTTCAGACTGTATGTTGTCTGGATATCTTACTCTACACATTCTATTTTCCTGAATGATGAAATACTGACTTATGCATATTGTAAATACACAATGGAGTGAGCTTGCTAGTTTTTATCTAAAACTTCTCAACATTTTTCTTATCATCTTTCCAGTTTAACATCATCTCTTTTCAACCACTAGTCTATTTAATGCTTTTTATAATTTATAGTCAATCTGTTTGCTTGAAATATAATTTTTTTTGATAAGTTATGGTGTCTTTCATAATATCACCGACTTGACATAGTCCTGCACTTTGCATGTGGGATGAATCATATAACAAATGGAAGAACTTAACAAAGATGATGCAATAATCTACTATGATTCCATTTCTAATCTATTCCTGATGTTAAAGCTTTATATAAAAATATCTCCATCCAAGGCAAGACAAAGGCTTTTATATGTGATTGACTATTAGAAATACAGGAGGAAGTGAATTTGGTTTAGTGAATGCATACTGATACTATAGTGAGTTCATAAACTAACCTCACCTACTAGATTTAGATCAACAAATCAATATTAAAAAATGTCAACTGTTAATATGAAATTTTTTAATGTTTACTCTTACAAACCTCTACTCTCATTTTCTGCTATGCTAAGTCTATAGCGAGTTTATAAACTATGCTCAATGAAGGAGTTCCTCCTGTTATTGTTTGTTGCCAGTCTGCAATTGTGTGACTGCAGTTTCACCCACTTCTCATTCCTACGTTATGCTCATATACTTTCTTAATAACCTGAAATGTCTCATGAATCTATATTAACTAATTGGTAAAATTTAAATATTATTGTGTTATAGATTTTTCATTTCATGAGATATGCAAATTTAATAAGATATATTCTGCTGAGAAAAGGGAAGCCCAAGGTTTGGTTCCTTGGTTGGCCAGCTTTTCTACTCAAAAGAAAATCAAAACACATGAGTTCACGTTTCTGTGAGATATGTTGATTTTAAAAGTCAAGAGTTAATTTATTTCATTATCTTACTGTAGGTGATCCTTTGGTTACCGTAAAATTGTCATTTTGCTTCCTGTTCTTGTTTATTCTATCTTTTAGCATCATCAGTTTTCTTTTTGGTCAATATAACTATGTTGCCAGAGATTTCAAACATGTCAATACGCCAAGTCAAGGTTATTTAAAACTGAAGGTCGTGGATGGGGTCTTCTGGCTGATGAGAATATTAAGGTAATGGAAGATCCAACTTCTATGAGACAGGCTTACGTAAAAACAGTCATGAACTTTTAGCAATTTATAACTAGCTATCTAATACCTGTGTGATTTTTGCTTGTCACACACTGTTGGGGCTGCTGCATTTCTTGTGCTTATTTAGCAAGTTATATCTTTTCGTCTAATGGGTTATTGTACCTGTGAGTGATTTAGGCTGGACAGTTTGTTATTGAGTATTGTGGGGAAGTGATATCATGGAAGGAAGCCAAGCAACGGTCTCAAGCCTATGAATCTGCAGGTGCAGAACAATTTGTTTGGGTGAAATCTTGTAGCCTCCCAGTTCTAGTTATGCATCAATGTGTTTTTTTCCAGGATTGAAAGATGCATATATTATTTATCTCAATGCATATGAATCGATTGATGCCACTCATAAAGGAAGCTTGGCTAGATTCATCAACCATTCTTGGTTAGTATCTTTGAATTTTTGAAACATGAATTCTTTTCTCTTCACATTGAATTTCTTCAGTTGCAATGATGGCCATTGGCATGAGAAAGGCAGCTTGGCTAGATTCATCAATCATGTCTTCTGTGACTGAGGGTGGCCATTTGCATGCACCACTGTAAAGTTGTTTCTTTAAGACCTTGGTGAAACATTTGAATAACTAAAATAATGTGTGTCTTGTATGGGTAAGGTTGAGTATATTGACCCTCTCTATACCCACATTGGAAAGTCTTATGAAGGCCTCCCGTTTATTAATCTTTTGTGTTTATTTTACTAAATTTACTTCTCTTTTCCCTTCATTTGTATGTTCTTTTGCTGGACAGACAATATGTTGCTAACCTATAATGTTTGCTTGACATCTAATGTTTGCAAACTGCAGTCAGCCAAACTGTGAAACAAGGAAGTGGAATGTGTTGGGAGAAGTAAGAGTTGGGATTTTTGCAAAGCAAGAAATTCCTGCCGGAACTGAACTGGCTTATGACTACAACTTTGAATGGTATGGTGGTGCTAAGGTGCGCTGTCTTTGTGGTGCAACCTGTTGCTCTGGATTTCTTGGAGCTAAATCTCGTGGCTTCCAGGTGAAGTAGAATTAATATTCATTAAATTGAATTCGGTTGCTCTTAGAGGTTAATAAATTTTCACTGTTGAAATATACCATTAAAAATATCATATATTTGTACATGTAGCCCTTGCAAAGTTGCCTTTGTGGTATTCTTCTTGAAGTGTTTATTCATAGGTATATGCTCAATAAGGGCAGTACCAAGTTTTGTGTGTTCATTTTAATAGACACTTTTGGTCTTTCCAAAATATTTCTTTTATCAATCTTTTGATTTGGTGTTTGTTATTGTTGAGCCAGCAACTGCAGTGGTTTTATAATCTTAGACTTTGTTTTCTGTTCAGTTGCATAGAAATAGTAATTATTTTAATTTTTCTTTCCCCTTATCATGATACTAATGTTCTGCAGGAGGCCACCTATCTTTGGGAAGATAATGATGACCGGTAAGTCTGCTACCCTGACTCTGTTGCTCGAATTTGAAATTTTCTATTTACTGTGCATATAACTGTAAATAAACAAAGCAACCCATGGTAGCTTGAGCTGGTCTGATAGCAGTTTCAGCTGTGGCTTGTTAACAGTAAGCCGAGTTGCATTAGGTGATAAGGTAATAAAAAGCCAATCTTAAGCATTGATAACTTGGTAATTCCTGTGGAAGCTTGGCTAGTTTATGTGGCTAGAAGTGGAGTATGAATATATAGCTAGACTCCTGTTCCGATCAAGGTTAGGCTGAGACCAAGCAACTTGTACTTATTGTATGATTAAACATGTATAACTTTTTTTTATGGATTATACTGGTGTAAGCTTAATCTACATTGACTAACAATGCATGGCTATCATGTTACAGCAAAAAAGGGAACCACTTTGTTCCCTAGGGATATGCATCTTGAGTTGATTCATCTCAATTAATTAAAACATTTGAATCAGTCACTTTAGTTAGCAACAAATGTAGATTACTTCACCTAAATGATACATTAATAAAATTAAGATTTTGGTTTCCCACATCCTGTATCCCCAAAATAGTTGGGACTTTAGAGATTGTTGCTTTTTGTTGTTGTCATTGCAATCTCCTGTGTCTCTTGTTCAAATGTTCATGGTTATATGTGATTACATTTTCATTAAAGCAAATCTGGTAGAAGCTTGTGTGGTTGCTTTCATGTGATTATCGACTTTTTATGATGGCAGATACTCGGTTGAGAATGTACCCCTCTATGATTCTGAGGATGATGAACCAACATCAAAGTCTCTTAAAGCCATTGTCCCATATAAAGAAAATGAAGATTTTCTGGGAAATGCTGATGGCTTTGGTTCTGTAGTGCTTTCTGAATCAATGCCAATGGTGGTGGAACCACTGAATTTTGTTCCTATGGAAGTCAATGGAGTGAAGTATGAAACAACAGAAGATGAATGTATGTATGCAGAGAATGCTCAAGAAAATTTTGCTCGTAAAAGTGCAATGATTTCTCGTATTCGGAGTAACAGTGCTTGCCGAAATTATCACATAGACTCTAATTCCTTATCAAAAACCTCTTCACGCTATCCTGGTGGGAAAGCAAAATTTGGTGTACGAAAGCAAGTCAATGTGAAACTTATCTGTGAACGCTTAGCGGTGGCTGAAGCACGTGAAGAAATTATTGCCTATGAGGTAAGAACAATTCTTTAGATGCTTTTCTTTGGATATGTTGTTATTTAAACGTCTAAGAAGGGTAGATTGTAGATTTTTGATTTGGTATGATTTAGATGCTGAAGTTTCAGTTGTCAGTTCTGCCTGTCAAATTCTCCTGGATTAACCCAAGTGTGATATCCAAATCAAGTTCTTCAAAGATAACTTGGTGATATGTTTTTAATAAAAAGTGCTTTTGGTTTGACTACAAATCAGATTGAAATGCTCTATCCTATTACTGCAAACTTTTCTTTTACTAATTCACTATTAGTGCTGGTACTTCTTTGCAGTGTATGATTGATTTACTCAGTTTATTTTCATGATAATTGGCTTGGATCTTGAGAGTACAGTTTTTCCATATTTGAGATCCTCCTTTGAATGAACCTTGGTTCTCTGAGTTTTGTATGACTCCAAATGACTACTTAACATAAGTTTGAAACTTAATAATTTTGATTAAAAAATATGTTTTTTGTGAAATGTAACTGAGTGTTGTTGGTCAATACCTATATTGTTCTGAAGCTTCTGAATCATCTTAGGAATCAAAGAAGCAGGCTGCCGCTCAACTTGATTCTCTTTACGATGAGATAAGGCCTGCTATTGAGGAACATGAGAGGGACAACCAAGATAGTGTTTCAACCAGTGTTGCTGAAAAATGGATTGAAGCCAGCTGCTGCAAACTGAAAGCGGACTTCGATTTCTACTCTTCAATCATCAAAAACATAGCCACTGTTCCCCGGGTGTCAAATGATGCATCTCCTCAGGTAGATGGTGCAGTAAATGAGGTTCTGTTATTGGAAAATGGTCATTGAAATTTTAGTTGCATTCAAGGGGCTGAAATGTATTGCCTGACATGTTGCCTTCGATTTGCGGAAAGACGGTTGAGCCCATGGTTAAGTTGGTCCTTTTATGATCATACCATTTGTTGAATGAACAAAATAGTCACTTTTTATTTACTATGGCATATTTTTTTTAAATTCAGTTTCTGGAAGATGTTGATTAATATTAAATTAAACTGGTATCTGCTAACTCTGATTAGTATCAAATGTTTTTGTCACAACTTATCATGGTTCTCGCCTGAGATTGCAGGAACAGGTTTCTAAGCATGTAGCATCATCTTTAGCTTCTCAATAGATGGTTCCATCCTGCATCTGTCAAAGAATAATAGCATCAATTTACAATGACGTGTTTTTGTATTTTCTCATGGCGAAGGTTAATTCAGGCATATTTATAGTCGTAGGAGGAAGAAATATGTACATCGTAACAGTTCAATTATGTTTTTGTCTTTAAGAAAAATTATGCTACTACTTTCTTGACTTGTTCTAATAGGGCATATTTGTTGGTATAGACTACTGATGTATGGTCATGTGGAGTTACATTGTATTTGATGTAGGTGGGAGCATACCCCCTTTGAAGATCCAGATGATACCAAGAATTTAGGAAGACCATTGAGGTGCAAACTTGTAAACCCTTCTGTTCCTTTTACAGCATGGCTTCCTCTTATAATTATGCATTTCCCTTTTTTTGGGTCACCTTTAGTTCCTGTGTTCATAAGCAGGAAATAAGTGGGTACCTTTTGGCATTATAGAGCCCCACTTTGATTACAGAGAATAAGATCTGTTCAACATAAGGTTCTGCAATTGTTCATGTTTTCCAGGATTGCAAGCATATTCTCTCTCGGATCTTTGTTTCCAATCCTTAGGGTAAGTCTTGAAATTTTCAAATTAAATTTGATTTTAAGCAGAGTGTTTTTACCCTGAAAATTAGTCAGTGCTGGGAAAAGATTAAGAGCATCACAACTCTCCGACTCATCAAATCTGAAAATTTTGTTCTTTATTTATCAAATTAGCGAGTGCCGAGAAGAGATTAAAGAGCATAAAATTTTGCTCTTTCCAAATCTGACATTCTGATGCTTCCAATCCATATGAGCAACTGATCCATCAGTCTCTTCTTCATCAACCAGGTCAGTTTTTATCAATTGGATAAAGTAGAAATATCGAACTTGACACGAACTTAGAAATGATCTCCAAACAGTTCGAATTTTAGAGTTATCATTGATCATTTATTGCCACATGAAAATACCGATCTTTATTGGCAGGGGAAATCTCCATGTTCTGCAGCCGAGGCACCAAAAGTTCTTGACTAATACTTGTCATCTTTCTTTTTTTTTAGCTCTTTTCTTCTTGTCCCCATTGATATAATGCTTGACAGCTTTCTTTCATCATCTTCCAACATGCATCACATAGAATAAATTGAATATACACGTCATAAATATTAGCCCTTTGTCAACAAGGAGAAATTTCCATGGTGCTTGGTGAGCTAAAATATTAATGGATCGATCAACACATCTTATCCCCTCAACAAATAACTGGAACAAAACTCTGACCAATTCATTCTTCTGGCTGTCTCTGTCCCGGAAACAATTTAAGAAGACAAATCAGGCTTCAATAACATAGTTTAGCGTTAGCTTTTCCATGTCATTAGTGTACTTTTGACAACTAATAACTGCGTATGCATATATTTTAATTATATATATTGCAGTTATATATATGTATGTAATGTAGTTAATCTCTGGCAATTAATTGAGTTATGATAGTGAGAAAATACTAATAATTTAGATATTACTTTTAGTCAAATTAACTAATATTAAAATCTATCAACCTGGATTTTTTTTATGGAGGTCAGTAAGGAGGACATTAGTGAAGGATGGATGTTGATATTTAGAGTGTCATGTATGCTATCTTTTTTTTTTTTGTTACAGCAAATGTATTGTTTTTTTAACTCTCTACTAATTTAACCTGATAATTCTCCGTTCGAATTATTATAATGCACTATATTATTATTAAAATGAAATTTTCTATACATCCTTGGTGAAATATCACAGGACGGATTAGGCCTCTCGATTAAAAGCCTTGGCAATCCAAATAACACGCAGGTTTAGCGACTTAACCTGTCCTTTTTTCTCATCTCCTCGCTGGTATGGCAGCACGCGATTGGGAGCACCCGGTTATTAATGCATGATTAGTGACCCTAATTGTATCTGTTAGCTACGAGCCCGACTAAGTAGTTCCTTTGGCCGGGGAAGAAGAGCAAGCTTTGTGGCCATGGCGGTGCCGACGGCGTACCAGGGCAACACGTCGGCGGCGGTGCCGGAGTGGCTGAACAAAGGGGACAACGCGTGGCAGATGGTGTCGGCCACGCTGGTCGGCCTGCAGAGCGTTCCGGGACTGGTGATCCTCTACGGCAGCATCGTGAAGAAGAAGTGGGCGGTCAACTCGGCCTTCATGGCGCTGTACGCCTTCGCCGCCGTCTGGATCTGCTGGGTCACCTGGGCCTACAACATGTCCTTCGGCGACAAGCTCGTCCCCTTCTGGGGGAAGGCCAAGCCGGCTCTCGGCCAGAGGTTCCTCATCAAGCGGGCGGCGCTGCCGGCCACCACCCACCTCTACCATAACGGCACCGTGGAGACCGCCATGTCCACCCCCTACTTACCCATGGCCTCCGCGGTCTACTTCCAGTGCTCCTTCGCTGCCATCACCGTCGTCCTCCTCGCCGGCTCCCTCCTCGGCCGGATGAACATCAAAGCCTGGATGGCCTTCGTCCCACTGTGGCTCACCTTCTCCTACACCGTCGGCGCCTTCTCCCTCTGGGGCGGTGGCTTCCTCTTCCAGTGGGGCGTCATCGACTACTCCGGCGGCTACGTCATTCACCTCTCCTCCGGCATCGCCGGCCTCACCGCCGCCTACTGGGTCCTCCATCCATCTCACACTAACCTCTGCGTCTCCACACACGCCGATCACTTACACTTGGCGCATGTATGTGTAGGTCGGGCCGAGGACAGCGAGCGACAGAGAGAGGTTCCCACCGAACAACGTGCTGCTAATGCTAGCCGGGGCGGGGCTGCTGTGGATGGGGTGGGCGGGGTTCAACGGCGGGGCGCCCTACGCCGCCAACATCGACGCGTCCATGGCGGTGCTCAACACGCACGTATGCGCCGCGACGAGCCTCCTCATGTGGACGACGCTCGATGTGGTCTTCTTCAAGAAGCCGTCAGTCATCGGCGCCGTGCAAGGGATGATGACCGGCCTCGTTTGCATCACACCCGGTGCAGGTAACACACCTAACCTTAGAATTCGTAGACGACGACCCAGAATCTTGATTCCGCCTTCTCCCTCGCTGAAATCCATCTGTTGTTGACTTCTGCCAACATTTGACCGTCGACCATTTCTGCAGCGAACTGAATCTATAGCAGACCACATTGATTTCTTTATTACTTTTTTTGATGCTTACGTTCTTGGCCTGTTCAATTAAAGCTATAGCATGTAAGCTTCGACCATAAGGAATATTAGGTGATGCTTAATTAACCTCCTATTTAGCTGTAAAATAACAGGAAATTTAGGGCTTACCGTGTTGTGTACTGGGGTGCACGAAGACGTACAAACTAGCAGAAAGGTCAACGCCTTTCTGCAGCAAGCGACATATTTTATTGCGGACTTGTTTTGTGAGGATTTCTTTCAGAGGAACGGTGTGATCCATTACGGTGTTGCTCATCAGGACTGGTCCAAGGCTGGGCTGCCATGGTGATGGGGATCTTGTCCGGGAGCATCCCCTGGTTCACCATGATGGTGGTGCACCGCAGATGGTCCTTCCTCCAGAACATCGACGATACGCTCGGCGTCTTCCACACCCATGCCGTCGCCGGCTTCCTCGGCGGGGCCGCCACCGGCCTCTTCGCCGAGCCCGTCCTGTGCGCCCTCTTCCTCCCCGTCACCCACTCTCGCGGCGGCGTCTACGGCGGCGTCGGCGGCGTCCAGCTCCTGAAGCAGGTCGTCGGCGCCGGGTTCGTCGTCGCGTGGAACGCCGTCGTCACCACCGCCATCTGCGCGGCCATCCGCTTCGTCGTCCCGCTCCGCATGTCCGAGGACCAGCTCAAGATCGGCGACGACGAAGTGCATGGCGAGGAAGCTTACTCGTTGTGGGGCGACGGGGAGGCGTTGGAGCTAACGACGCATGGACCATTGGAATCGCAGCGTCCTCATGTTCCTACTGGCGTGACCCAAAACGTTTGAAGTATTTGATTAGTTCTATTGATCCATTAATTGTTTTTATTTGATGTCGAACACCGACACACAAAGAAACATACGACAAAGAGCTTCTGACGCAATGAACTGCTTGTGGTGCATCTGCAACAGTGTATATTTATTTCCCTTGGAATGAAACTGATCGATCCTCTAAAAGCTGTGTTAAGTTTCGAGTCGCAGTGAGGAAACGCTTGTGGGTTACATCTTCCAGCCTTCTTGTCTTCACAAACTCCAGGAAATTTAACTGCAAGCATTCACTGACCTCCAATTACGGTGCACAAACACACGCTATAAATCTCGAGCCGGGTGGCGAGGGAAGAAGCACATCGTTAGCTAGAAATGGAGAGGCACGTCCTCGTCTTCCTCGTCCTCTGCACATGCTTTGCTTCCTCTGTTTCCTCGTACTGCGACGACGACTACGACTCCGACTCCAGCGCTCCTGTTGTAGACACAGCAGTCGCACCTGCGCCTGCGTCCTCGGCAGGTAGCTACATCGTCGTCGTGGACTTGCCCAAGGGCGAGAAGCCACAGCACTTCACCATCAGAATCCTCGCCTCCATTCTCGGCAGGTGACGTGAGCTGCTCTCTTCTTCCCCATGACATGGACTCCAACTTTGATTCTGGTCTCTCTTTGGTGATGCTTCAGCGAGGAGGCTGCTACGAAAGCTTTGATACGTGTCTACGACTATGCCTTCTCCGGCTTCGAAGCACGCCTCAGTCCACGACAAGCCTCTGCACTAATGAGTACGTACTCTCTCCTTGAGACCACGATCGTGCTACACTGTTCTTATGGTCATGATAAATTGCTGATCTGATGATGCAGAGCAACCTGGCGTCCTTCAAATCTTTCCCGATAGCCAACTGGAGATATTCTAGTCTGAATTCTGCGACGCGATGAAGCTTTATCGATCTGTTTTCCTTTGGTTTGTGATGACCTGTGTGATGAATGTTTTGTATAAACTTGAAAGGCATCTTACTTTGTATTGTTTATGCTATGATAAATGATCTGTGTGAGGACCAAATTCGGATGAGTTTTTCAACGTAATCTCTTCGATGGTTCGATCAGTAACCAACAGTGGGATAATTCTATGCCCATCTTTCCAAAGTAAGTTTTGGTGATCACAGTAAGGATGGGCTTTGATGCACAGTTACAGTACAGGGTTTGGGGGTTTCGCAGCCCAACTCACTCCCCACGAGGTTGCATACATAACTCGAGAGTAAGTTTTGCATATATATATCAGTGCCTAAGGGTATGAGAAATATTTATGTGTGTAAATTCCCTATTAGTGTCTAATAGGGAATCGTAAAAAAATATTTATGTATGAGTAGAGATTGAAAAAATAATAATAATAATAATAATAATAATAATAATCTGATATTAATAAAAACTAAAAAATATCAGATGGCATATATTTCGTTTGACTTATAACTTAATTTTAGATCAAATCGATGTCAGATCGCATGTATATTAATTAAGCAGTTTGGACTCGTTGACTCATCAATTTCAACAGTTCCGAACCAACGAAATTTGCACCCAACACTTGTTTTCATTGGCTTCATGTTGTAATGCTGCAGAGGGCTTAAACAGATCCGAGTGTGTTTTGCTGGATTACAAGACATCTGTTGTAATGCCGCAGAGGGCTCAAACAGATCCGAGCATGTCTTGCTGGATTACAAGACATCTGGTTTATGTTCTCTCGGTTGGTGATCATGGGAAAAGTGGGGAAGAAGGAAAGCAAACATATAATAGTCTTGAAAGTTCTTTGCAGAAAACACTTGATTAACATTGATAGATCAATCAATATAGTTTTTTATACAATCGATGATGTAAAGTATGCAGTTCGAGGAGTAAATAGCCATTCAAGAATAATCTGATTTCCATACATTTCAGGTTAAGCAACTCTAGATAAATCCATGTTTATAGTTTAACCGGGATTTTCCTATCAATAGTTAAGATCTTTACATGATTGATGTCTTGTAATCGAGCTGCTTTCTGCAAATTTATTCTGAAAGTATGAACTCTTATGCAAGACAAAGTGCATATAGAGGTACATATAGAGAACAGTACTGCAAAACTAATTATCAAAGTCGGGACATTACCGGCACAATAACCTTAAACATGTCCGGATTGCATTAACAATACCATTCATGTGATAATGAAATCATCTTCCAAAATGGAACTCCCAGCTTTTCCGTTTTCGGTAGGCACTGTGCTAGCGTTCAGTGATCTTGAGGGCATCGCCCAGGTTGATCCTCAGACTGTTTCTCATGGTCCTCCTTCCAATTTCTCCATTGCCCTTTCTCATCATAGCCGCAAATTCGTTGTAATCTATTTGTCCATCCTGCAAGCACACAGTAGAAAACAATTTGATAGGAAGAAGCAAAAACCAGTGGCCAGAGAAAATAACAGATATGGTTCGCACGTTGTCTTGATCGATCTCTTTAATCATATCATCAAGATGAACGTCGTCAAGACCAAATTCGCTGCAAGCTTGTGAGAGTTCATCGACAGTGATGTAGCCACTTCCATCTTTATCGAAAAAAGAGAATGCTGACACTAAGTTCTCTTCCCTCTCCAGCTTGTTCATGTGCAATGTCGCCGCGAGGAATTCACCGTAATCTATGGTGCCACTGTTGTCTATGTCTGCCTGCCACCAGTTCAAGCAACACATTCACCAACAGAGATATATTTGCGGGAAAAACCAACAAGAAGCAGGGAGAAGAAGAGTTGCTGAAAGCAATTAGTAATGCAAGAGAGAGAGAGCAAAAGCCACAAGTTTCCATGTTTGTTTTGTGTACCGCATTCATAAGTGCTTGGATTTCAGATTCCATCAGTTCGGAACCCACTCTTCTCATACCATCTTTGAGTTCGTCAAATGTTATTGTCCCACTATTGTCTGTATCAATCATTTTGAACAGTTCTTTCAAACCACCAATCTCTTCTTCTGATAGGCTTTCAGCAATGACCTTTAGAACAAGGAAATGCACAATATTAACTTGAAAACTCATGCTTCAAAATAGACATTCTGCACGAGAGCACAATCGAAAGCTTTTTTTACTAACATTGCTAGAATCTGCTGGTTTTGAGATATGAACTCAAGACATTTTTGATAAATCAGACTTTTGTGATGTTCTTCAGTCCGATAATTGATCCAAACTAACAAATTTTGTCAAAGCAAATCTACATTTATACATGCAAATGGCAATTCACCCACCACCAAACCTGTACTATATGCACAAGCAAATTGAACCAGAGAAAGCAATTAAGTTATTAAATGTTATATAGTTAAATTAGATCATAAAATACATTAAACTAATCAAATTTTCAAGTTATATATAGTTGTATAATCATCTAGGAAGTTAGCATGCTGAACAAGTAACATAGAATTGATCAAATCTACTTACTTATGAAACACACATTAAATGGAATTCAACAAAAGAGTTTGATACATTCATATCAGGCATCTTAGTGATGCATATTCTGTTAATGATCAAACACGTTCAAGCAACGAAGGTTATTCTTCAGATCATAATCACGCTCCCGAACTAATGAGGTAGAGTACAGTGTACATCCCATCACTTTGTACTTGATAAATCTTGTTGCAAGATGCATCCTTGGAAACCCCAAACCATCTCCCAGAAACCCCCTTCGCATCAAAAGCTCTCTAGCACCAAAAAAAGAAAAGAAACAAAAGAATGGAAAGGAAGAGAGAAAAGCCTAAATGCTCAACCACTAGGAAACCAGAATGTGATAGAATAAAGAAATTAAAGAAAAAGGTTTCTAGCAGTTTATGGCATGGTTCAAACATGTACGTGTTGAAGCAAATGACCAGGGTAACCAACAGTGGTTCAGTTCAATTTTCTGATGCTTTTGACGAAACAAAAGTGTTTTGGCTTTGGATGCATCCACAATAATAATTCATCAATATGATGCAAACCTTTTTTCTCCATATTTACATGAGACCGCATAGGATGCGCCAGACAAAATGGAGATTTACGCTTATGCTTCTGCGGAAAATTATCTTTCCTCCATAGTGGTCAAATGCAATATCAGTGCAGCAACTTTTGAAAAGCTATCACTTATACGACCTGAATATGGAACATCAGGGTTCCCAATTTCTTAGAGTTAAGGAACACTGCCATTGCCAGAAGAGACAATCTACTCTCTGAAGAAAACACCTCTGAACCATCAACTTTTTTTATTTTTACTTTTTCCTGAACCATCAATTCAATTAATGGATTGCGTACAGTATAAAATCATCATTCCTAAAACAGCAGCCATGTTGGCTTTTCTGAGGCATTTTTTGGTAAAATTTCCTAGTCTCCTAGCAATAACTATTTTATTTTAACCTCAATTAGTGCTTCTTGGAACGGAAAGGATGCCTCATATATTTTGTACATATGCAGTCAAACAGATAGCTTTTAGAACGTTCAGAAGCGGCTTCTGTTGGTATAAGGAATTTGATTATTTAGCATTTTGACATGAAAATCTAGAAAACCTTTATCAATCTATGTAATTAAATGCATTTATGCTATGTCAACTAGTATGATGGAGTTAAGAACCAGATGTACTTAGAAATTCAACGACGTATTCATATAAAAAGTCATTGACAAGTTGTTTTGGGGAAAAAGGATTTGCCTTCAAGGCCATCTTCTTGAGTTTGTTCATTGCTGAGAACTGCTTCAGGCGAGATAAGACAGCAGAATCCAGTGGTTTATCTGGTGCAACTCTGTCATCAACAATCCATGGGTGACCTGGCACAGACAATTCATGTTATAGAGAGTTGAAAATTGTCCAACCTTCTGGGAAATTCCTTTTGCCAATCAAAATATATTCTTAAAAATCACATTCGCTAATCAGAATACTCACAAAGTACTTGATGAGCAGTAAATCTTTTCTTTGGATTCCTGTTGAGCATATTCCGTATCAAGTCTTTAGCACTATCAGAAATGCAAGGCCATGGTTCTGATTCAAAGTCTAAATGGCCTTGTAGAATCTCTCTGAAGATCCCTGCTTCAGTCTCTGAAAGCCAACGAGGAACAAAAGACCAACTAAGTACCCCATGTAGTATAAAATACAGCAGACTCAATGATCCTAAGGTCAAGATTCAGAAACATTATACCTGCCCAAAAAGGTGGAACCCCACTCAACAAAATATATAAAATGACACCTGCACTCCATACGTCTGCTTCTGGACCATAGTATTTCCGCAATACCTCAGGTGCAACATAATATGGGCTCCCGACAACATCAGAAAATGTGTCACCTGCAAACATTCTGAAAAAATGAGCTATAAAATAACTGAAACATAATGTTCACCTATCACAGGTAGAGCTTTCAATCAATTTCATTGGATAACAGGACATAATATGCACCTGAAGTCAGTCAACCAATTACTTTAACATGATGAAGAATATCCAGAAGGGATTCCAGAAAGTCACAGATCAATTTTGGAGTAGCAGTGTCGATCTTCAACGATGAGCAATATCTTGCAACGATAACATTAAACCTTTGTTTTAAATCAACAACTGTACTAAACATGGTTTGTGGATTCAAGTGATGGGACAAGTAAATATCATTGGTTTCAGATACTAGAATCTTTTCGGAGTTCAGCAGGCAAATTCCAGTAATGATGATAAATAGCTCATGAATCTGTGATGGCATAAAGAAACGTGCAGTCCAAACTTAAAACGAACGAATGATAATCTAATCATCCAACAGCTAATCTTCCAAAAGCTTCCTGTTACAATGCTCTGTCATAGACCTTCCAATTATCGGCGAGTACGAAGGGCATATGATTCTAATACTCGTATCCGGAAAAATAGGTAAACGCAACATACTCAATGCAATTCCAACAAAGAGCCAATACTATGACCAAATAGTATCACATTAATGTTACAAATATAACATAACAGAACAACATGTACACTAAAATGCCATAAAAATAAGATACCGATGAGTAATCAAAGATAAAGTTATTTCAATGAGTAGATTCTAAGTAGGAAGAGAAGAACAAGCTGACCAACCTGGTTTGTAGAACACGGACAGCCCGAAATCCGTCGCTCTGAGAGCAGCATCCTCATCCTGGCTTGCAAACAAGAAATTTTCCGGCTTCAGATCTCGATGCATCACCCCTAGCGAGTGGCACCCCTCCACCACTCCCACAATAGTCTTGATCAGCTGCGCCGCCTTCCTTTCGCTGTAGTGCCCCTTCTGGATGATCCTATCGAAGAGCTCCCCGCCGGCACAGAGCTCCATCACCAGGTGCACGAACAGAGAGTCCTCGTAGGTATCCTTTATCCTGACGACATTGGGGTGCTCCGAGAGATGGTGCATGATCTGGATCTCACGCCAGACGTCCTCGTAGTCCTCGCGGCAGAGGAGCTTGCGCTTGGGGATGGACTTGCAGGCGTACTCCTTGCCACTGGCCTTATCGACGCAGAGATACGTCGTGCCGAACTGCCCCTGCCCGAGCTTCTTCCCCACACGGTAATGGTCCCGAACATTGGGCGTCTTGTAAGGGAGGACCGAGGAGGGCTTCGAGGAGTGTTGGGGAGGGAGGGATGAGGATTGATCCATGGATAGTGAAGGAACGATGCGATCTTGCGCTTTCGCAAGAAAAACTGGATTTTCAGGTGCTTAGCCTGACAAAGATTGCTTCTTTCTGGTTTCTGTAATGGATTTCTTGGACGATGAGCTAGCTTTCAGGGATGAGGGCCGAGGCTTCGTGCCGGTCGCAAGAAAAACTGGATTTTTAGGTGCTTCGCCTGACAAAGATTGCTTCTTCCTGGTTTCTGTAATGGGTTTCTTGGACGATGAGCTATCTTTTCAGGGATGAGGGCGGAGGCTTCTCGCCGGTCGCAAGAAAAACTGGATTTTTAGGTGCTACGCCTGACAAAGATTGCTTCTTTCTGGTTTCTGGAATGGATTTCTTGGTCGATGAGCCAGCTTTCAGGGATGAGAGTAGAGGTTTCTTGCCGGAGGAGGGAGAAGTTGCGATTTAGAGTTCCACATTTCGTAGTTCATGAGATTTTTTGCAGTGTTGTGGTGAAGAAGAAGGGAGAAGCAGAGAGAGCGATGGACTTGCAGGTGCAGGAACGAGGGTTGAGGACACAAAAAGGAGACCAGGTCACCTCTGCTCCTATAGATAGGAAAACGTAAACAATACAAGAATGTTTCTCTTTTTGCACATCTCACTCTCTCTCTCTCTCTCTCTCTCTCTCTTTGCAGAGTAGCCCACGGGAAAACTGGGAAAAAGTTTGCTGGGAAGAACTGAAGTCAATTTGTGCTCACAGGGCCGATCTTCTTGCAGTATACTTTTCAAATACCCACTGGATTTCTGTAACAAAAATCTTCTTCTGGGGGAAGGAAGGAGGTCAATGTTTTCTGACAGACTTAATATAGATCATTCCATGTGGCCATCGGATGAGAGATCTCTGAAAGATTCAGCCAAACTGAAAGGAAGAATTAAACCTTGATTTCAGGCGACAATAAATCAATCAATCAGCAAAATCATCTGTATCAGTTGTCTGCTCTTCTCAAGACCATCTGTTAGAGGCTTTGACATCAGTCGTGCACTAAATTTAGCCCTTAAAAGATCATTGACTGTACTATAAATTGACATCATCCATTAATCAGTGCATTAATTTTAGGTGAAATGTATCAGAAATACTATATTTTATTGAACAACAAAATAAGAAGCATCTCTCCACAAAAGTATTTTTCTTTGCCTCCTTTATTCTTAAAAGTTAAAACTAAGTACTAGTCTGAAAATCCTATTTAATTATTGGAATACAAAGATATATTATGCATTATTACACAGCTCATGATTGTAAAATTATCATTCTGTCCTCATCATAAACAATTACTTCCAAAGCAATTGATAGCACAAACTTTGACTAGGAAAGATCAATTACTTCTGAATTTGGTGTTTTCTTAGATTTCTTAGTATATTTTTACTTGAGCAAATTCCAAACAGCCTCTGTAACAGTGGTGGGAAGATAGATGAAGGCTGGAGTAAACAGATTCTCTCTCTGCCATGAAACAACATCAAAGGAGCATTGCAAGCTCAGAATAATTCTTCATGTAGAAAACATCTACCTCACAACAAGACAGTAGTAACAAGGAAAAGCCAAAAGTAAAAAAAATGAACAAAGGAACAGCTTGGAGTGAAGAAGACAGCAGAAGCAGTCAAAACCTGAAGCATGTACAGTCCCATCCACAGTTGAGAAGGACAAGCTAGAGGATGAGTTAGTGAGTTGATACACATCAAAAGAAGTGAAACTATTCTCAGAACAAGTGGGGACAAAGTGCATGAGAAGGAAAGGACACAGGTGATAAAATGATCTACAGCTCATAGCCACATCAGCTGGTGAAAAGTCCAAAGTGGTGCTGGATTTGTTCAAGTTGGAGATTGGAGATTGATTGAACCATTGGAAACATTGTGATTTGTTTTCAAGGTTGGAAAAAGTCATCCAAGTCCAAACACATCATATATTATATATTAAATATGAGTGCATATAATATAACTGACATTTCACATTCAACTATTTACTCATTTCAGACTATAATTTACTTGATCCTCGGACAGACCTCATCTCGCTTCCACGTTGACCGAAGGTTAATGGTCAATATTTTTTAGGTGTTTTCCTCCAATAGAAAATGTATAAATCGGATTAATTGACTATCAATTTTGAGAATAACAAATAAATATGATAAGAATTTATTTTAAAAGGTTGAATGCATGACAATAAATTGATGACTGTGGTTGGTGTACCAGAAATAAATAATAATAATAATAAATCGTTTTATATGTAATTTAGAGAAATTAGACAGTCGTATCCCATTAAATTACCAACTTCGTTTCTTGTCATCGTTCTTTCCTTAGACTCATGCATGATGAAAGGTTATGATAATACCCATCAGCTCCTAATGAACTTTTGGTTTAGGAAATCCAAACCTACTGGTAGTATCGCTTCTTCCACCCACCTTACATGCCATCAAATTCCACTTATGACGACAATAGCTTTATGGAATTTGGTCTCATTGGTTATGTAAAGGCACCCATCATCTCGCAAGTCGAACTATCTATCATATGGCCCCAGAATTTTGATTATTAATATCAGAAAAAATATGATAACATATATATATATGTGTGTGTGTGTGTGAGATATATATATATATATATATATATATATATATATATATATATATATATATATATATATATATATATATTGGAATATACTCAAGTTCTAAATTAAAAAAAAAATACTTAAATTGTCCATTATTTTTTTTCATCTGTTATAATATTTTTGGTTTCTTATAATGTTTTTGGTACGTTATAATGTTTTCATCATCACAATAAAAATACTATGGAACCTACTTGAAAATAATATAAATGATCTAACTAGACTTGTAACTTCAATTAAACTAACTACAGGCCTAAAAATATATTATTGTAATGGTATATAAGTAATGAAAACCTAAGAAACACGATATGATGTCACTGATAGTGTTTTTCAGTAACATATATAGTATTTTTAGTACATCAATATAACACTATAAATATTATTACAAATATTATAAACAAGACAAATAAAATACTGTAATAATTAAAAACTAGTAAAAAATGAGTGAAAAAATTTTGACAACAAAAACTTTTGAGAGATATTTTAGGGATTTTATAAATTAAAAGTATTGTTTGTGAAAAAGCTAAAGATGATGTGCCTTTTGGAAAATACCCAAAATATACATATTTTATATAAAAAAATGACATTATATATATATATATATAGTATTAAAATTTAAATGAACAAACATACTACTAGTAGTTAACTTTCAGAGGATTTATTTGTAAGCTGCACTCATGGCTAATAATCCTAACCTTCAATTTCATTAATCTCATGGCTAATTGCAAATGACACCGAGAATCGTTGACTATCATATGACTCGGTACAAACTGATAAATGAATAAAAATTTACTATGAGTATTTATCTCTCCTTAAATATTTTATTTTCCTAAAAAGTCCACTGTTAGAAGCTAATAGGACTAATGTCAAGAATACCATCATGGGCCTTCATGGCCCAGTTTAGGGGGGGAATGATTTGGGCCACGGCCTGTGTGGCCCAACATTTAGTCCAATAATAGATTCTCCAAAAACTTGATTCCAGTTGAAACGGACCGTTCACATTCAAAGACGCGTGGCTCTCTTCGAATCTCGACGGTCCGATCGTCAGTGGATCCGTCCGGGAACGTAAGTTGGCTCATGATCCACGTTAGTACATTAGATTAACTAGTGCCCTCCTGTGAGACAAAGCAGAGCCATATGTCTTCCAGCAAAGAAGCGTGAGACCCAAAATAACATCTGGAGCTCTTGAGGGACACCTTAAGCTTCAAATACAAAACTCACTGTATCAGTATTGAAAGAAAACAAAAGACAACGTAGAGGTCAACCCACAACGTGGGATCGTCTTCGTGGAAATGGGGGAGGCGGGGGAGGCGGGAGTCGGATCTTAGAGAGACCCAAGGCGTTGAATCGCCGCTTGGATGGGCTCTCGATCGGTACCTTCAGCGGTGGCAGCGTCGAGTCTCTGCTCGATTTGGCTGTTCCAACTCGTCGGATCCCAAATCTGTAAGCCTCCGTTTTCCCCTTTGATGTGGAGAGTCGTATAAGCTGGATCTTTTGTGTGATCCTTGTGGAAAGGTTGCAGCTTTTGAGCAAAATCTACAGCCATTTTATGCTCTGGTGCTGTGGAGTGTATGGTGTTGGCTCATATGATTTGAAGCTTAATCATTTAGATCATATGAATAGGTTAGTTTTGATTGAGAGAAGAGCTTCTTGATCTATATGGGTGTTCTTCGCCTTTCCTTTCTGAGTAAAGGAACTATCTTTTCTATGTTTCAGTTCAACTAAAGGGCTTCTTTAGAACTATACATTCGAATTCCTCTCTGTCTTTACCATGCCCCAAGTAGTCCCCCGTAAATTGATTTATGGATATTTCTCGTATGTAATTGAAACTAACATTTGTGGAGAATCTATTATGTTTTGGTATAAGCTTGAGTGATGGTTTTTATCATGGCAGAACCTTAAAAGTGGCGGATGGACCCTAAGCAGATGCCAACTTTTGAAGCTTGCTCTTCCATGAGTAGCCAATCTAGAAATCTTAATCAGAACCAACGAGCCACCGAATTTGATGCTAGAGAAACCGAACAATCCCTGCCCAAGTTCTCCTCACACTTGGATAATTCGTTTCATCAGTCAAACCAGGCCCAGCAAGTAGCAATGAACTGGGATCCAAGGGCTGTGCTTAACAGCCTCGATATCCTTGGGCAGAAGATCCATCAAATTCAGGACATAGTCCGATCCACTCTTAGCAACGAAAGGCAGTTGTCGATCCAACCAAATGAATTTGCTGCACAGCAGCAGCTCATAAACACAGATCTAACTTGCACCATAATTGAGTTGATCTCTACAGCTGGTGCCCTTCTTCCGTTGATCAAGAATGCTTTGGCATCTGGCATCAACTCTCCTGGACAAATTGGTGGTGTCGCCAATTCTGCCTCTGATTTGGATCTAGTTGATGTGCTACGACAGAATGATAATCTTCTTTCAGACGGAACCAAAGATTCTGAATATGAAGAGCTGATCAAAGGTTTGAGTGACTGGGATGATGAGGGCATGAAGCCAATTTCCACAGAAGACATTGATGTGAAGGATAACGAAGATGGTGTCAGTGGAGAAAACCTCCCTCTTGGATCATACGAAGTCTTGCAACTTGAGAAGGAGGAAATATTAGCGCCACATACACACTTCTGTGCAATATGTGGTAAGGGATTCAAAAGGGATGCCAACCTAAGGATGCATATGAGAGGCCACGGGGATGAGTACAAGAGCCCGTCTGCTCTTGCCAAGCCAAGCAAGGAAGGAAGCTCCGAGCCCGTACCTATAAAGAGGTATTCGTGCCCTTTTATTGGTTGCAAGAGGAACAAAGAACACAAGAACTTCCAGCCTCTCAAGACAATTTTATGTGTGAAGAACCATTACAAGAGGAGCCATTGTGACAAAAGTTACACCTGCCGTAGATGCAATAGCAAGAAATTTTCTGTTATGGCAGACCTGAAAACTCATGAGAAGCACTGTGGTAGTAACAAGTGGCTTTGTTCTTGTGGTACTACATTCTCTAGGAAGGACAAGCTGTTTGGGCACATTGCTTTGTTTCAAGGTCATACACCTGCACTCTCCATGGATGAAGTTAAAAGCCAGGGAATGTCAGTTCAAGGGCAGAGCGATGAAGTCATGGCTAAAGAGGAAGACATAGATTATCTCATATCTGGAAATGTTATCGAGGATACTAATTTTTCAGGGTTAAAAGGCGCTGACGATGATCTTGGCTATTTCTCCTCTATGAACTTTGACTCATTCACCTTTGGTGGAATTGACGGGCTTCAGCAACCATCATTTGATACTTCTGAAAGTTTGTTCTCCTTCCATAAATGATGCTGGTTCTTGAAGCTTGTCCAGAATAATGGAGAGAGCTCGAAGTTGAATCATCTGGGATGATGATCATAGCTAGAAATCACAGAGATGATACATATGTTCAGTTCTCTGATGGTTTCCTTGATCATTTATCCTATACTTTGATCTCCTGTTTCTCGGAGAAGCAGTTATGCCTAAGCTGTTTTATCGCTCATTTGGAGTTTGTGATGTATATCTCATGTCTGTAGTAATTCATTTATCAGCATGTTACGTTGTATTAAAACTCACACTGTCATTGTTGTCGTTGGGTTAGGAATACAAAGGGACTACTGCAATTTGATTCAGATCTTCCATGTTGACACTGAACTTCCATTTCGACTGTTCCTTGAAAATTTATTGCAGTTTGTCACTCTTTCTTTCTTTAAGTGATACTTGAAAATGAGCATATCTCTTGGTTTGATCATATTTTGTTAGAGAGGTAAGAATGGAATGTTTCGCGTAGAACATTATTGAATTAGATATCTTTGATTCTTGGGTGTTGAACTCTATATATTTGTCACAAAAAATAGGAAGACCAGGAAGAATGTTGAAATGGGTTCTGGCGCATTCGGCATTTGGAAGAGAGTAAAAAGAAACTTTTTGAGGACCATCCATCCAAATAGCAGCAATAGTGACAGAGCTCTGAAAGGAGTATTTATGTGGTTGCATTATTCGAAATATCAAATTTTCTTTTTCTTTTTCTTCTTATTTAATGGTTTGATCTTGTGTTCTTTTATTTTCAAATACTTTGTAATGAATTCTGGTGTGCAGTAGTCCTTGCAGTTTTCTCAAAAGAAAAGCCAAGAATAGTGTGATGGTCAACTGATGAAAGTATAGTGCTGGCAAAGCTTGGCTGCTAATGAGTTCATTAAATCATAAGTGGCCCGCTTCATGCATGAATCGCCACCTACTCCCTTTTAACTTAAGCTGCATGATTGGCTATCCCAGTCACCACTGCATTTTAATTTGCAGCTCCTCCACTATTGTCTACAAAACAGGTGGCAGGCATGATTGTTGACAGGAGAATACTCTTATCCTGCTTGGGTGAGCAGAGGCAACATCTCAGACTTTTAGTTGCTTGTTTCCTCTATATGCATCTTGTGTCAACAATTCTTGAGGCACTCTTCTTTTCAATGAAAGGCATTCTTGTCCTGATTCCTCCTTTTTTGTATATCCATTGCACATCCACTCCATCCATTAGTCTCATAAATTTGTAGATTCTTTTGATAATACTTGTACATCATATTTACGAACATAGTTCGGATTTCAGAGAAGGTGGCTTTAGCTCTTCTGACCTTCATAGTTGCTAGTTTCAATGCCTCTAGATAACCTCATGATAGGGATACTATGATTTTTCTGGGTAAATCATGCACCAAAGCAGATGAATAAATCATGCACAATAACCTAACCAGTGTTAGAATAATAAATTGAAGTATACTTCTACTTAGAACTTGTATCTTCCAGAAGACTATCGTGTGAAATGTCTCAGGAAACTAATCAGAAGAAAATTTGCAGCAGAAAGTGCAACAAAGAAGACAACAAGCCTTTCGAGAGCACCAGCAGAAAGTTGTGAGCTACTAAAATCTTCTCCACTATGATTTACAGGATGACTGGTGGATTATATATTTGGAGAAATGTTTGATAGGCCAAAGGGAATATATTTCCCACAACGCAATTCCACAATCGGACATGTAAAACTATAACATGCAAGCTACGGTATGAGGCTACTTTTGGCCTTTGGGTTGGAATATATCTATCTATCTACAAGAGAGTATATTCCATTATTTGCTCAGCTGCCACACAAAATGGCAGTCTCAACATACTGCTAACAGAAAAATCGTCCGGCGTAGAGCCCCCCATAAACTTCATCGACAACTCACTCTGGAAATGATGCCAGTGAGATTTGACAACCTCTTCATGCTTAGATTGAGTGGTCAAATTAACTCAGCATTCACAAAGAACGTTAATTGATGATTAGGCTGGCGATATCACGAAAAGAGAACTGACGATGGTTACTTGTAACTGAAACTGCTGTTCTTGATGGAAGATGTGGTAGGTCTGTCCTTCACGCTAGCAGTGGGCACAACTGCCTCGGACGAGCTTGACTCGTTGCTCTCGGCATGCCTTGGCCTCATCCATATTTTGATATGCCCCTCCCGCGAAATTGTGACAACAGATTCATTAGTAAATATCAACTCAGAAAGGGGATCCACATGCGCACGATGGGCAACTAGAGGAGAAATTTTTGGCACATCTCTTATGCTTGGAGAAGGCTGGAGGGAGCCCACAACACAAACACTATCCCAATGAGCAGCAGGACTTCCACTGTTGAAAGTAGGTGAACCACCAGGAGGACCGCAACGCAGTGGCACAACAATTTCGTCCATGGCCAAGTCCCACAAAAGTAGCTGTGTGTCCTGCAAGCATGTATACCAGAAAGATCTTTCAGACAGAAGAGAGAAAAAGCACAAACCTGGATAGTCAATAATTGTCAAAAAAAAGTTGCAAAATCAAGTACCACATCATCTTGCCAATGCAGTGTCGACAGAAAGCAAGAAACATACAAATGATACTTAGAAATTCAACAAAAGGAGGTGATGAAAAGCTTAGAAGGCATTTTACCACTCGATTTGTGGTGAGTGGTAACTAACTAAAACCAGATACTTCAGCGAAAATAAAAGGTGGAATTAACCACCTCATTTCCAGACACACAAAAAGAAACAAAATCAGACAGATGGTCAGCAGGAAGTTAAAACTAGTTAAATCAAGCATGCTTGTCTAGTTGTTTACAGCTATCTACATGCATGTTGGTTTCCACTTTCCACAAAAGGGTCCAAGACTCATGAAGAATAATCCAGCATGGACTTGAGAAACAATCATATGAATAAGCAATCTAAAGATAGAAGTGACACTGAAGGAAATTTTAAAGAGTAGAAATTATGAAAGTGACAAGGAACAAGGATTCCAGGTAAGGATGACAAAATGACAATCTATATTCATGGGACAGAAACCTGAAGAATAACTAAAACAATATGGAGAAAATTGTGGAAATTTTAATAACCTCATAGTATAAAAAAGCACAAAACCCAGTGATGATAATCTGCAATGAGGGCTGTAAGATGTAGACAAATTGAACGATAATAGAAAGAGAGAACAAAAAATTGAAAATAAACACTGGCCAAACTTTTGATGAGTAGAGTCACATTAAAGCTTAAATAATTCATTTGCAGTTAAAAAAAAATTTCCATTGCCAACTTGCTATATATTGGAAGAGCAAAATACACTGCTCTTAATTAAGCATTTTAATCTTTTAACCGAAACCATAATACAAAACATCATACAAGAGAGTGTAGACAGGCCGATAGACTAGACACTAAGCTTTAGTGTATGTGATATTTTCTGGTACAAGCCTCATAGAACTCCATCTTAATCTCTTGTTTGTTACACTAAAGGTCCAAATTGGGAAAATTAACTGAAATTCCAAGTAGTCAAACTGAACTGCTATGTACAAAAATAAGTCAAACTACATACAACTCATACAAGATTAATTGCTACAGACTAATAAGCATTTGATGCTAACAGATCTGACATCCTCAGGGAGCATTCATTACTGATAGTTGAGGCTCAATTTCACACTGTATTTGTAACAGTGTGTGAAAGAAAAACAGACATCAAGCATATTCTCAGAGCTTCATCTTAGCTTGTTTAGTTGACTTTTGCATAGGCATATGTTACCTGACCAACAGAACCAAAACGATAGACGACATTTTCTCCTGTTCCTTCTGAATTTGGTGTTGACCAATACGAATCAAAAGCAACTCCACTAACCTGCCAATCAACTTATTAGTATGTTATAAGTGACCAAGTGACTGTTAAAGCCATTTGACATCTGACTGCATGACAAACTTACCCATGAATTATGGCCCTCACCGCAGGCTACTATCTTCCTATCTTCAGTACTCCAAACTTGCACTAAATCATCTTCTCCACCAGTCAATATATACTTTCCATCCGAGCTAAGAGAGTTAATAGCAAATCCATAGTCAACTTTCTTCAAAAAGAAACAAAGACTTGACAAATCCAAAAAGTTCATCAAATGGACAGTAATGAAACTAATAAAGATACACTTAAAGTAATTTCCTGGTAAAATACATCCAAAAAGCACAGATAAGGATACTGATTTAGACCAGTACATGCATAGACAGCAGGGTTATTTGAGAAATCTTATCAGTCCCACTTACAAAGGATAGAATGCTCAAAAGCTCATTGAGCTCGCAAGGCACATGCAAGACAACAGAACAGAACACAAATATAAGAAGAAAGCTTTGTCTGTAGTAGTGAGAAAATACGTAGTTAGGGTCCAAAGATTGGATGTCATCTGAGCTAATTGAAAGGCTAGTTTTATCACATTGACATGGGCAGTAATTGAAAAGTATGGCAAAAGCATCTATGACACAGAATATGTACAACCATTGGGAGAAAATCTTCTACTGAATGTGGAGAATATATAGTCCAAGAACTGTAAGCACATGTGAAAGTTAATCATTAGACTCATCGTAGCTACCTCCAAGCGCAACATAGCAAGGCACCATAATAGCTTCTCCCACCAAATTTTAGTTGGTCTTTTGCAAAATCAAATACTCTTAAGTAACCTGCAATAGGAAGCTGTTAAAGGTTAATCTTGATGTTGCAAAAACACAGGATAAGGATCTAGAGCTCTCGAGCAAATGGATACCATCTCTACCAACGGTGGCCAAACATGTTCCATCAGATGAAAAAGATAAACTATTGATTGAACCTTGATAAATGTGCCATCTAGCGATTGGATTGCTCTGCAAGAACATCAAATAACATCAGCAACTAAGAATCAAATATTTCCAAACGAACATCACATACTAGTCCTTAGGTGTCAAGAAAGATCCAGTCAAAAGAGATTTGATAGAATCCTCAAGTGACAAAATGAAAATTAGCACACTGTAGGCATCAAAGATATGCACACTGGATAGGATAATAAATTACTCTGGTCTAATAAGTCAAATTTGCTGGATAAATGAGATGATGAGATTTCAACCTCACAAGGAAAGAAGCCAGATAGGTATTTTATGAATGTGAACACTTGTGTCTATCTTCACAATGGACTAACTTTGTACTTGGTATCTGCACATGCCCTGCATGAGTAGGGGCAATGTAAGAGAACTTTGCACTCTTTATTTCTTTGATCAAATTCTTTTAGTAAACTGGGTTACAACTTACAACATCCAACTTTTGAATTACATTAATTCTATATGATAGCATCAAGCACATTAACGCAAGCTAGGGTATAACAAAGTCGAGATTGATCGAATTAATCTTGTTCACGCTCAGCTTTAATTATTAGTTAGGCCTAAAATCTTAATCAAACATGTCTCATTATACAAACTATTAAGCGCAAATAAGCAAATTCTCAAGCAGAAGCCTAATTCACACTGATTATTTCAATTTAGCCAAGCTTAGTTCAAATTTAGTCACGCATAAATGAAGTGGATTTCATAGTCCACATAAACTTCACAGTCCAATCAAGCTTGAACCTTCCAATCTTAAGCCAAAATCGAAGTTGTAATATGACTTTCAGACAAGAAACTCCTTTTCGCTCGGTCTGATACATAGTGACTGGCATGTAACCTGTAGAGTGTAAACTAGCACATGGACCTGACCCATTTTGGGTGGTCCAATCAGGGTCATGTATAAAAGAAAAAAAAAACCCTTTCTCGCCCTAATCGCAAGCCTAGACACGCGACCTCCCTGCTGTCTGTCGTCGCCTAACTTTCCACCACCTGCCCGCCATTGCCTACTTACCACCCCCCACTACCCATTGCCGATTGGTATTCTCCTCCTCTTCCTTCACAACATCTCCTTCCTTCCTTCCTCCTCCATATCCTCTTCTTCTTCCTTCCTCTTCCTCCACCGTTTCCTCTTGTTTTTCATTTTCCTCCTTCTTATTCCTCCACTGCCTCCTCTTCCTCCTCCTCCCTCTTCCTCCTTCCTTCACCACCTCCTCTTCTTGCTTCCTTTTCCTCCATCACCTCGTCTTCTTCCTTCCTCTTCCTCTACCACCTCTTCTTCCTTCCTCTTCTCCTTCTTTCTCTTTGGTTCATAGTGAAGGCAGCTGATAACTATCACCATGACATTACTTGCATTGGCATTTGATCCTGCAACACAACTGATAACCAGGGATTTGAATCTCGAATCGTACCGCCCGATACGGGTGGTACATATCGGTCTGCCAGCTAACTGACAAGCGGACCGCCCGCTACCGGGTGGTATCAGATGGATAGGACGAGGAGCACGACGGCGAGAAAAACGAGACTGCGATGCTTGTTGGACGGAGAAGGCATGACGGAGAAAACAGTTGGACATGGCGGGACACAAAGCAGCGCTTCGTCGGGCGGAATGTGGTAGGGGGAGGGTCCTCGCTTTGTCAGACGGAACATTGTAGGGGGTGGGTCTTCGTTCTGTTGGGCGAAACGTGGTAAGGGGCAGAGGGATCATGGCTACTGTGGTCGGGGAGGTTGCGATCGACGACGAAGAAAGGGATCGTGGCCTAAGTTGGATTGTTGCTTCCCCTTCTCACACTCGCCATCATCTTGGTCTTCTTCCTCACAGTCGCTCAAGGCGGCAGCAACAAGGGAGTAGGAGATGAGCTCGCCCTGGTTTGGATCCCAGCCAGATCCAACTGTTACGGGAGCATTGCAAAGTGCCTCACGGGAGATGAGTTCAAGCTGGGGACGAAGGTGACCCATCGCATCCTCGGCCGCTCCGCCATCACCCCCTTTCTGTCTCTCGAGATGGAAAGAGGGTGACAGTTTCTTCTTCTTTTACGAAGAAACCATCCTCGCTTGCATGCGAGATAGTTTCTTCTTAAAAGAAGGGTGTATCACTCAATATGCCTTGGCATACCATACCGTACCGTGCAAAGCTTTGTACACCATTATGGTACGAAATTAAAAACATTGTTGATAACCATGACCTTCCTGGATATATGTTTAATTGATTCATATCATCTTCATCCATTAACAGTACGATATAAGCTTATATGGAAGATGTAATAATTCCAGTAAAAATTTCTCATTTTACCATCCAAAATCAATTAGATAACTGTACGACATTCATGACATGGTTGCATTAACAGTTTGAAAGATTTCTTGGATGTAGTAAAATACAGTGGTCATTTTGCCTTTTGGTTGCACACCAGCAAAACCAAGTCATGTGGTAGTGGTGTTTCCTGTTTTTTTTTACTTCCAAGAATTTTATCCATGAATCTTTGAACTCGTCGTCACCATATCAACTTTTACAGTCAAATCTACAATAACACAGAAAAAAAAGAAAAGAATGATCCATGATAAAATTCATGTGAAAGCATCAAACAAAATTAAAGAGCCAATGTCTACTTGTACAGCCCACAAACATAATGCAGGAAACCTACTAATGAAATTTTCTTAAAAAAACAAAAAAAAGAAATTGTAGCAAGCATAACATAGAAGGACCTGAAGATAAAATGGATTAGTATAGCTGAACTTTTGGCTAGAAGAGAGACTGTTAAGGCCCAACGAAAATAATGTTAATTTGTTTTTACTTGACACAATAACAGAAGATACTAACTGCAAGATATCTTATAACACCAAATACATGCATCTATACACAATGCATATGATGTGCCTTATAATGGTGACCAGAATTTCATTATCATTATATCAATTTCGCCAACATTTAATATGACAAACAAATATCTCCTGAACACACGATCATGTTGCACACAGAAGAAGCATAAAGTAAATCCAATTTTGTTTTAAAATGTAAAAGATATAGCCACAAGTTACCTTAGGTGACCGTGCATGTGCAACTGCAAATTGAGTTTGATCTTTAATAGCAGGAAAAGAACAATCAGCAGTACCATCTTTGTTCTGAAGTAAAAAAGAAAGTACCCATTTCAGCTACCATTCAAAAGACACAAAAAGGAAAAGATAAAACTGAGAATATGATCATATAGTTTGTTAATGACCAACCCTTTCATACACATATATGTTTCCGTCAGCATGACCAACAACAAATGTGCCATCACCTTCTGGAACCCAGGCAATACAAGTGCATCTACTGCAGAAACAATGAAAGTTCATCAATCATCAACAAATAACTGCTAATAACAAATCAACCAACAGACCAGAACAATGAAAGTAATACAATCCAAGAATGCCCGAACAACCTTGCAGCCAACCAAAGTTCAGCAATCAATAACAAATAACTGTTATTAACAAAGTAACCAACAGACAAGAACAACGAAAGTAACACAACCCAAGAATATGCCCGAACAACCTCCCAGCTACAGCTACTCTCCCCCTCTGACAAGCCATACATACAGAGATAGAAATAGAGAGAGTGCCAAATACCATAAATACAAAACAAAAAATAACGAAAATATAATGACAAGGTGCTTTTTTCCTCCATCACTATTGACTACTAGTCTGGTGTTCAAGGAGAAACTCTTCTTCAGAAAGAAGTATGTAACATTTAACGGGTCTAGTGCTTGCTTAAAAATCTACAATCTGTTCTATATATATTACAATCGGTGTCAAATTTCTTTTTATGATAAAACATAACATCCTTCTCTATCAAAAAAGAGCTGAAGTGTCATGAGCCATAGTTATGACAACCAGTTACCTCCTAGAACATAAAGCATGTGCCATGATATACATGAGACAGATGATGTGCCAAATCTAAATGACATAACAAGTACCTACAACCTTTGATGCCTTCAGCTTACATACCAAAACCATTTTCTTTTGAATCCTCATTCTAGACAAAATAACAAGCTATTTTGTGATTGGAAAACATTTTTCTCACCAAAAAATTTAGGAGTTATATAGTTGTGCAATCATCTTCTACTGAACATTTCAAAAATCTTATCTAAACCCAAATTTCTTGTGTAAGCATACAGCGGTCATAAGTATCTCCTAATCTATACAGAGACATACATGACTTTTGAAACCAACTGGTATTATGTCACTTTTGAGTCTTATGTTCCCATAATGTCCTTAAATATTGAAGCGGTCAGCTACCTTAACCTCATATACCATCAATTAGGTTGACCACAAGTTACCAGTCAAAGGAGGTACTTATCTTCATTTTACTACTTACTAGAATCAGATTCTCACAAATAGATGTTTGAACTTTATCCTTTATTTTTGTCTTTTTTTTTTAAATCAGAGAAGAACCATGAAGGTTTGCAACATTGGTAAGCTCTATCTTGCAACAACCAAGGAAGATATGCTATCCCTCCATATCCTAAAATATACCATGAGAAACCCCTCCGGTGCCAAAATAAACAACAATTATGAAATCTTTGAAATCATGGCTGGCCTCATGGAAGTTTGCATGGACGTTTATGTATTACATATGATATTATGATATACAGTGGCCAGAAACAAATGCTTCGTCTGCTTCTTCTTGCCATATCAACACCAAGTATTTCAGGCCTAAAATATCGTACCTAGTTTCTAAATGAGAGAAATCTTATTTGACATAAGTTTCCTGGATGTATTTTTCCTTCAAAGACAAGCTGTTAAGACACAACTCATTCATCATTGACAAATCAAAATCCGAAGAGTCACCTACTAAATAAACTAAGGTATAATATAATCAGTATTTTGCAGAAACCAATACTGATAAATTTTACAATTCATGGCCTTTTTTTGGCCTAAATATGAAGCTTACTTACCACCTCAAGAAAGTAGTAAGAATTTCATTTTAGTTTGAAAGAAACTGATCTAACAATTTTGAAAAGTCAATTAAGTTATTTAGTTGCTAAGTTACTGCTATATGACGCACCATGGGCCATAAAAAATGCAGGCATGCATGTTCCACATCATCTCATGTAAAATAAAAAGCAACATACAATAGAAACTGGTGTGTGAAAACTAGTTATTAGTTTAAAGAAGGGCATCAATTACAATATCAGAATGTGGTCAGTTACAATAGTTGAGCATTTCAATTGTGGTTCAGTGAGCCATACGTGCCTATTATTAATACTGCCATCTTTGTTGTAGTGGTGAGCAGCAACAAGCTTCCTCCCTGGATCCTGTAGTTGTTGCCTCAAAGACACTGAATAGACTAGAAAACCATGCACGTATATGTAAGTTGGCTGAACAATGATCCATCATTCTAACAAGCAAATGATTGATGACAAGTTAATTGTAACTGATAGGTATCTAAGCTGACCGTCTCCAGTGTGCAGACCAATGAGCAAATCATGCCCACCCTTCACCTCTGAATCAAAAGCATGGCAAACTGGGTTCGAGTTGCTGAAATGGATGGACTTGATAGGATCCTATAACGGATTCGGTCGTGAGATAAAATACAACCCACGTGAAGCAAATCTGAGCCACTAGATGAAAAACCTTGTCCTGCGAATTGAGATCACTGATGAAAAGAGTGTCGGCCGAGTTGAATATAAGATAAGTCCCTTTGTCGTCAAAATTAGCCACCGGCTGAGAACTGCCCGATCCCGTTGAGGCTCCCGCAGACCCTCCAATCCTGCTGCTCCCCGACACCGGCCGACTCACTCCATTACCACCAACAAAACTGAGCGCCCGGCTTCCATTTCCTGCACCAAGCAACCTAGCTGCTGCTGACCTCACTCCACCAGAGCTCGGAATCGACGGCGTGGCCGAAGCCTGGGTCGTGGGCCTCTCCTTCAGACAGGCGATCGTCAACTAACAAAAACCAACTTTTCACGATTGATCGATACAAACATGGGATGAACAAGCCCGAAACCCTATGCAAACAAGCAGTACCTGGGAGACGGCCTTGCCATGCGAGTAGTGTAGGACGGCGGCTGGGTGGGTCTTCTCGTACTGGAGCTTGTATCGGCCCTCGGGAGTCTTAAAATAGGTCTTGAGACTCGGCGACTGAGAGTTGACGGCGGCCGACGAGGAGGACATGATCGACGAATTAAACCCTCGATCACTTCAATGGCGGCCGTATAACCATTCCTACAATCTTCTCTTTACCCCTTGATCGACGGAAATCGGAGACAAAACGAGAGACCGGATCACGGTCAGGGTTTCCGATACGGGGGAGAGTGAAGCGACGAGGTGCTCCTTCTCTCCTGCGTCCTTCTCCCTTGATCTCTTCTGCAATCGCGACGGCGGTTTCGAGGAGAGGAAAGAAGGAAAGAGAGACCGGAATCGGGACGGAAGAGAGATGGGGGCGGTGTGATGGGGTTGGAATCGTGCCGTCGGTTGATCCGGACCGTCCAAATTTTGGATATCCTTGTTGAGGAGAGTCGCAGAGGTCCTTGGGGCAGAGTCACCGAACCCAAAAGACACTGACCAGAGACGTGAGGGAAAGGCGTGGGTCCCACCTAAAATTAGAAGTTTGGTCGGGGGTATGAATAAGATACGATATTTTTAGAATTGAATTTGTTGAATATACGATATGACATGCTGGCATATCCCTCCGTGGTTGGCAATTGCTTAACCGACGTGAAAATAATTAGGCATTTTTACTTAATATCTAAAATAATGATATAGTAGAGGATAATCTTCAAAGTTATATCCTATTTTAAGATTAAATCTTGATTTCATCATTTATCCATTACAATAAAATAAAATAAAAAATCTCAAGTTATGGAGATAGATTACGTTTAGGAACATATTTATTTTTTAATACATAATTAGAGGAAAAAATTTTAGTCAACTTACAGTTGTGAAATGTTCTAAATGCTTGATAAATAATAGATGAAACTATATTTTAAATATATATCAAAATAAATATTATTTGGCATAATTGTATTTTAATTTTTTATTAAATATTTTTTTGATATATTCATCAGCCTTCTAGTATTTTAAATATTGATTCAAAAGTGAATAATTTTTTTTATTTAAATTAATAAGTAAATAAATAAAACTTATAAGAAATTTTGTATGGCCCAAATATATAATAAATATAAAATATAATCTTATAATTAAATATAAATTATTTTTAAATAAAATAAAATAAAATTTCGTCTTATAGATAATATTGGCTTTTCACTAAATCATTTTAACAATCTTATAATTTTAAATAAAGTTATATGATACTTTGAAATTTTAAAGATTATATTAGTATCATACAAATATTAAAATGTTAATGCTTTTTATACCCTTGACAATCTTATACTTTTAGATAAACTCATATGCTACTTTTGAATTTTAAAATATCACATTAACATTTTTATAAATATTAAAATATTATAAAAATACTAAAATGCTAATGCTATCATGAAGTAGAACTAGTATTTAAGTATTTTCAATGTATCATCTAAGTCAAATACAACTTGAAACAAAATTATCAAATATCAATTTATATTTAAAATATTCATTGGACCCTTATCACATATTTCATATGCATTCTAAACGCACCCATAAAATTGTGCATATTAATCATTTACATACTATTTGATATTTTTGTGTGCAAAATTGCATAAATATGACTCAACTAAGTGGTTTTTTTTTTTTTTTTGCTTCTCCTTGTAAATTTAAGTTTAACATTTATGTGAAAATATGTTTAAGTATATATATATATATATATATATATATATATATATATATATATATATATATATATATATATATATATATATGCTAAACTGACTTAAAATGTTTAAAATTGAACTTGAATTTTTGTTCATTTTAATGTGAAATTAAATCGGAATAATTGAAACAAAAAAAAAGAAAGAAAAAGACGTATGCGTCATCACCAGCTACCATTCTTCCCCTTTCTTTTCAAATCACACTTGAAACTTCTATTGCTTCCATACAAGTGTGCGTCCGCCATGCACATATATCACAGTCAGATTTCATGATCTCATATTGTCATGCGAATAGCACACAATCCACGAGAAAAAGAACGCTAATCGATATGGTCGCACGTCGGTCTTTGACTTTGTATTGCTCAGCATGATCCGTGCGAGCAACTCTAATCCCACCTAATATTTTGATGGAAATATCTATGCTGTCTGAAGATTGATGCTGAGAAATATGTAGATTTTGAGGCACCCCATCATAATTCTTTTGATATTAGGTCATGAAGTTCTTTTTAATCATCTTCCGATGATGTGATAATTACATACTGAGCTTTGTAGCAAAATTAATATTACTGATATCGTTAAAGATACTGAGTCACAAAACTGATCGAGGGAAAAGAAACGTCAAAAACAAGCTCTGGTTTGCGTAGATAATCTCCTGCGATCGTTGGATCGATAGATACAGACAATACAAGTGGTTTTTATGAGCTTCTGAGCAAGAAGACGATTGTTGTTGGCAGAGGACAAGCAGCAGACAAGCTTCTGCTTCACGTCCGGTTCTGCTGTTGCCTCCACGGACGGAGATGGGATTTCCACGGACGGAGACAGTGTGTACGTTTTAGGACAAGCTTGGAGAAGCTGAGAACAGCTTTTTTGGGTGCATGAACCCCCGAAGAGAAGAAGTCGCACCACCTCATACGAGATGCAGCAGAAGACTCGAAGTGGAAGACATGTTTGCTGCTGTAAGTGCAGTACGTGATGCATCATGTGGTGCACAGGCACTGTACCCTTCCATTATACTGTTGTCGACAGAGAATAGTAAGTAGCCAATGGCACGAGAACCATTAAATGATCTCAAATCATACACCAATGATCATAACGTATACTTCACATGATCAAAGTCCAAATCACTCATCCTCAGTTGTCTGATTCCAACCTACCGGTGGTAGTGCTCCTGCAGTAAATGTTTCTATCAACTTTCTGAAGGTTGATTTATCATGTCCATATGACCCATTGGAAATACAATCTGTAACAATATATATATATATATATATATATTTCATATCCTTACAAAATTAAAATATTTTTATTTTTTAAATCATACATATTATTATTATATTTGACCAATCAAAAATTAATTAATTAATTTATTTAAATATGTATTAAGACGTTTGTCCTCGTTAAAAAATTATTAAGAGTTTATTATGTTGTTTTCATTACAAAATACTCACAATATCATAATTATGAAATACTCACTTTTATATATTTTATATTAATTTGATATTTATTCGACCAATAAAATATTTAGTTATTCAAAGATACGCTTGATAGAAAGAATATTCTCCATGTATATATATTCATTTTGAATGAGACGAACAACTTTTACATCATATTAATAAGAAAAATTAACCATATTAAGATATATATATATATATATATATATATATATATCATTCATAATCTAAAAGGTTTAACTATTAGTTAAAATTATAATTTATATTGCGATGCTAAAAACATGAAGATTATTCGAAGTACTAAATATATTTATATGTTTCTTACTCAAATTAATTAGTCCAAAAAAAAAGATAGTGAGAAAGAAATAGGATGAGGAATGAAGGAAGACCTCACCCTCACCATAAAGCCTCTTCCTTTCTTTAGTTATATTTGAAGCTTCGCATGCCTTCCGAGGGCGCCCCTTTGGAGCCCCGTGTCTCTCAGTTCTTTACCTCGATTCGAGTTCCGATGGCAGGCATCGAAGCCCCACTCTGCCCTTCGAATTAATTCGCTTCATATCATCCTTAAATTCGCCCTTCTGGCGGTGGAATGATCCCCAAGGAGGGAGCCGTCGTCAGATCTGGGAGGTGCCGGCGGTGACGAACAATGCGCGGTCGGAGCTGGCTCGTCAACGAGGGCAGCGGGGGGGCCGGGAAGGGCGGGACCTCCCCGATTGTCGGGAGGGTCGTACATGGTGCGGCGGCCGCGGCGTTACGGTGGAGAGTGGCCCTGCTGCTGGTCCCGCTCGTTTACGTGGCCCTGATGCTGGTGCTCGTCGGGTGGTGGAACCTTGAGGCCATGCCGGTCCGGGTCGGTGTTGCCGTCCTCAAGAGGGCGCCGCCACCCGGGTCGGTGTACCGAAGCCCGCAGGTATTCCAGAAGCTGTGGCCTTTCATGCAGTCGGACTTCAACCACTCCAATGCGGTAGTTACCTGATGTCCGTTTCTTTGGTTGTTTCTCGTCTGATTTCCTCTGTTTTCGGCAATGTCGTTGCCAAGGTTTTACCTTTGTTGTTTCTTCATTCAAGAATAGGTAAAGCACAATTACACTGATTAAAGCAATTAAGGATTGTTTAAAATTATATATTTTCTATGACGAAAAATGATTGTAGAAATCCTTTTGGGTGTAGACTAATTAGTTCCAGAATGTTATAACAATCATTTACATGCATTTCTTGCATTTGGTGTTTAGTGGAAAATTTACTGTTTTAGAGAAAATCTTTCGTTGAAAGAATAACATTGAAGTATAGTCAGAGAAATTCAGCAGGCTTGAAGGTAGCATGTTTTATTTTAGTGAAGTTATAGGGCTGCAAGCAACAAAGGTATCGCATCATAGTTTCCACTTCCAATCCATGATAAGTTTCTTTGGCTCTCAAAATTAGTAGGAATTCTAACTGGAAATGGAGCACAAATCACTTAGTTTGGGGCCACCAAATAAGTCAATCAGTTACCCTAAAGGCTTGGGATGTTATCAAAAGGGAAGAATCTTAGGCATAAATTTTAAAAAAATGGACAAGAGAAGAAATTGTATTTTATTTTGTGAAACTGCTGTTAGAACCATTCCAATGTGGTCTGAAATACTAGTTAAAGCTAACACAAAAGAAGAAAGGTTAGATACCTAAACATCTTCTGGTTTTCAACAACTTTTTTGCTTAGTTTCTTATGGGATCCCAGATAATTCATTGTTTTGCATAACTGATACTATTTGGCTTTTACTGCAGTTTGATATTAATTGATAGGACCTATGGAAATATTACCCTGAATGTTTGCTTGAACACTTAAAAAATTGATAAAAATCTGTTCTAATCTTTTTTGGCAATGCGTTAAGGTTTATTTTCTCTCGGGTGCATTTTGAATGCATCTAATTAATTTGTTTTAAGATTGTGTCTATAGTTCTGCTCTTATGCTCCCTGTATTTTGTCATGATAATTTTGTGTATAATCATGCAGTTGATGATGGTGTGGCATCAGAAAACAACTCAAAGGTGGAAACCTTGTTTAAGGAAGAGATTATTACAGGCAGGTTAGGGCTTCAAATTTTTTTCAGAAAAAAAAAATGATGGATCTACAAAAAGAATTTCAAGACAACTTATAATCCCTGTCTTAATCAAGTTTGCAAACATGCTGATAATATTTTTAAGTTGTAGATTTTGTTCCCTACATATTAATTGCTTATATTTCATCTTAGAATTGTCTCCTTCAAATGGTTTTCTCATAATTGAAGCAAACGGAGGTCTGAATCAGCAGCGTTTATCTGTAAGTTACAATGCAAAATAGTTTTGTCTTTGGAAGCTTGTAGCTTGAAAACAAATACATTTTGAATTATCCCCTGGGAAGAAAATATTTGTATCCAGTGACACAAACATGGTTCTTGAGGTAAAAACCTCCATTGCAAGAGCATTTGGAGCCCTTGCCTGGTTCATCCATATGTCATTATGTACCAAAAAATTGTCATGAAATGAGATATGCTAGATTGTGCCAGAAGTCTAAGTAACTTTTATCGGTATCCAACTTGTTCCTGCGTTACCTTTAGATATCTTCGTCCATGTGATGGCCATTCATAGTCATCAGCCTATCTGTTGCCTTACTCTTATTACTGAATGCATGCTATTGACATGTTTGCTCTGACACATTGGACAAACATGCCTAGTGCATGCTGTTGTTTCAAAATGCAGATAAGTTCCATGCCTAGTGCATGCTGTTGTTTCAAAATGTAGATAAGTTCCATGCCTAGTGCAGTACCACTGATGCATGCAGATCGGTGGTAAGATATTTGGAACAAATACACAACCAATATTCTCCTGTCTAGCTTAAGATTTGGCCATACAACTACTTGATGCCTTTACTGATCTCTCTTTGCCTTTCTCTCTCTCTTTCCCTCTCACTTTACTTTTCCTAAGTAACTAGCACACATATATGTTCATTATGTTTCCTACATTATGTAACGTTTTCTGAACACTCCATGATACAGATATCTGATGCGGTTGCTGTGGCAGGCATACTAAATGCAACACTTGTAATTCCAATATTTCATTTCAACAGTGTTTGGCGCGATTCAAGGTGATAAAGTTGCCATAAAATACCAAGGGTTAAGAAAAAACATATTGCGCTCGAAGGAGGGCTTGAACCTCCGACCTTGTGGTTAACAGCCACACGCTCTAACCAACTGAGCTATTCCAGCTTTATAATTTTTGTTTTGTTATGATATTTTTGTCTTCAATATTTTATATTAGAATTCATGAGTATAATTTCTGTGTTAATTGGTAGTCTGAGAATCTTCCAGCAACTTTCTTTTTAGTGGGTGAGTACAAGGATAAAACATATGAAATTTTAGATGTTAAGAACATTCAGTATTATGTCATCTTGATGATTATCTAATATTATCTAGCCTGTCAGAGTAGTTATGGCAGCTTGGTTTCTGCCATCTTATGATGCTAAATATTTCATGCTGTTTCCAGAGTTTCATATTTTCTTTTATGTCAATTAAACTTCTAGTTGGCTTAGATACAAAAATTGGTAACTTGCACAATTTGCCAAGTGTATGCTGGCATAAGAAACAATTTCTAGTGCCATATCAAGCAATATTTTGGTTTAGTACCTAGTTATAACCTAGTTATAAATATGCAGCATTCTTTGGACAAACAGTATTTAAATAGAAAGGATTAACCATAAACAGTTGTGATCAAGCATGTTGTTTATATTGTGTTATATATCCATAATATTCATATGCAGTTAATTTTTGTTAGCTTTTGTTTGTGTTCCTTGGGTATCATAATTGGGCTAGGGAAAACCATTTCATGATATTGGTAGCACTCATTGTTCTGAAAACACGAGAATTTGCCTTGCGCTTCTTAGATCTTTAGCAACAATAAGACCAGTTTTATCATTCCTTGTGGGTTCTCCCTATCCTCACAAGGTAGCAAAATTTAGTTGGGTTTGTATAATTCTCAAATTATTTACATAATCCTTTTTTGCTGAAAGTTCTTTATCTAGTTTCATATGTGAACCTATAAGAAAAGCTTTGAGCTATAATTCTATCAGGAGGCCTGATGCTTTGTTGTCTATCATCTCAAAATCAATCGTGGGCTCCAAATTGAAGATCCACTCTAGTAAACATTATTATTTTAAAATTCTAAAAATGAAAATCATGATTGTTGAAGAAACCTAACATATACATCAAGTTAAGAGAAAAACAAACAATTTTAGTGATATATATATATGTTCAATAACAGAGAAGTATAAAAAAAAATATTATATATATATATATATTTTTTTTAAAATAAACGTCAACCATTTTGATAATTAACTAACACATTTTGAATTATAGTTTGATATGTGAATGCTGTTTTACTCCATTTCACAATAATTTCATGAACACGCTAAATACATCAAGATCTCAAGAATTCTTATTTCCTAATAATTTGGATGTCATTTATCATGTTCAACAAATCTAGCAGTTCGACTAGAGCCTTTATAATCGATTTTGAGGAGATAGCAATGTGACCCCATTATTTAGAACAACCCAAAATTTTGGTTTTAATATTTCACTGAATTTGAAAATGATCTTTTCTATTCAGTTATTTTCTTCTTCTTTGACAAAAGGGCTGGTTGATGCTACTCTCTTTGAAGTGCAACATTGCAATTTGTCACATTACTGTAATTATTTGCAAATGATCTTTGTTTTATATGCATTGATCTATATGGGTGAAATCTTATAGGAGCAACAGTAAGCTTCTTTTGCTTAAATTCATTCTATTAGATTCTATGGTGAGCTTTAAGACACGAAAATAACCTCCCTAAACACCACATTGGTGCGAGCTTATTCATGAGTCTGTCATTTCTCTGTGTCTTGAATGCTTACAGTGTTTGTCTTTGAAGCTTTTATCATTTATTTTCAGATATTTCTTTTTCAATGTCAAGTTGAATATGACCATAATTCCATGTTTATTTTTCCTGTAAAGTGATAAGAATTAACAGCACTTGTTTTTCTTTTATTTGTCTGAACACTTTCAGCAAGTTTAAGGACATATTTGATGAAGAATACTTTATAGAGACACTCAAAAATCATGTAAGAGTGGTCAAAGAACTTCCACTGGATACATTGCAGCGATTTGACAATAATATCAGCAATATTCTTAATATGAGAACTAAGGCCTTGTCATCGAAGGCTTACTATCTACAGAAGGTTCTGCCAAAACTATTAGAAAATGGGTATGTGCTTTTCCTGTAGACTTTATATTTGTACTTTGTTGCCTGGTTTTGTTTATCTCCTAAGATTGTTATCATTGTGATGCATCAACTTTATAGTAGCATTTTATGATAAGTTCTTAGCAAAGGATGTAATCTGTGTAAGTTCTAGACCTTATCAAAATTTTGGGATTAGCTGTTATCCTTTGACAAAATTTTACAAATTATGTTCAGTATTAATACTAGTTTGGGTAGTTTTTTCTTGATCAATTTAATGAACGGTTATTTCATGTATGGTGTTATGGAGCCAATCTTGGTCTAGCCTAACTTGTTTGAACTCGCATGTCTCAACCCTAATCCTATTTATTGTCATGCTTGGATCATTACAAAATTAGACAAGCATAGACAACCATAATTTTTTGCTCGGCCAACAGCAAGCCTAAATCATGTAGTTCTACAAACAATATTCTTTAATATGGTTGCTTGATTTGAAATAAAGCACAAATAGTTTCAAGAGTTAGATTTTTATCTTTGTTTCAAACTTGCGTATATTAATTTTGTAAAAAATAATTTTTTAATGCAAGCAATTGGGAACATCATGCTAACAGTGTACCAGCATGGCTCGGCATTCAACTTCATATCGTTTCTTCTGATTTAGATGTTGGAAGATTATTCCACGTTTTATGATTTGGCATCCCTTTGGGTATGCTGTGCAGGGCTGTACGTATAGCACCTTTCTCTTACAGATTGGCTCATTCAGTTCCTTCCAGCATCCAGCGCCTGAGATGTTTGACAAATTATGAAGCATTGCGCTTTTCTCCACCAATAAGAACTCTTGCAGAAAGAATGGTTGATAGAATGGTAAAGAACAGCTCATCAAATGGAGGGAAGTACATCTCAGTGCATCTTCGGTTTGAAAAGGTGCTTCTTAGTCCTGTAATGCATTTGAGTTGTTCATATTTTCACCACAAAGGTGTAAAAAGATTTGGTCTTTTCTATTCCAGGATATGGTAGCCTTTTCTTGCTGTACTTATGATGGTGGTCAGCAAGAGAAAACTGAAATGGATAAAGCTCGTGAAAGGGGCTGGAGAGGAAAGTTCAACAAGCCTGGTCGAGTAATAAGCCCAGAGGCTAACAGAAGGAATGGAAAATGCCCTTTAACGCCATTAGAGGTTCCACAACAACTTGATCTTAGTGAGATTACAAAGTGATATGCCTGTGATCAGGATACGTTTCATAAATTTCGGTTTGTTGTATGTTTGGCTGATTCTCATTCTAAGAATTTATTGTTTGTTGCTTTTGCAGTAAGCTTCTACTAGTAGAGATTTGCTTTATGTAAATTGATATCTTTTCCTGGATGAAGTTTTAGGTTATTATTTATATCCAATCTCTTGAGCGTACATCTTGTTAGGTTGACCTGGAGCATTTAACTGTACTATAAAATCAAGATCCTTTCATCTATGCAACCTTACTATAAGAAATTAAAAATTTCTGTAAATTTGAAAATTTTGCTTCCACTATGGATATTCATTACTATTAAGGTTTATATGCCTAATTGTGATGGATGAAGTAATAATATATAATCAATCTAACTTGAAGCAGAAAATGTACTTTCGAGGGGTTTTGCTTTTAATTCATTGGATATTATGAGTTTGAGTTGTTGACATTGCTATGTGGGAGGTCTTTTCATAGTTAAAATCCTTGCGGTTGTTTTCCCACATGTAAATGCAGGTGGTAGAGAAAGGTTATGTGATACAGACCCAGTGTCTTATGTTCTGGTTGTGTTTTGACGTGCCATCTTGAAAGATAGGTCATAGTTTAAGTATGCCTTCATTAAGGGTTACTTTTTGTATTCTTATCTGATTTCTTGATATCTATAAAATTAATTACTTGACTACAAACGAACAATTTGTTTTTGCAGGTCGGAATGATGATTCGAGGCATGGGTTTTGGTAATACCACAACAATCTATGTCGCCTCTGGAACAATATATAATGCACAAAAGTACATGGCTCCACTTCGTCAGCTGTTTCCCCTTTTAGAGACCAAGGAAACTCTAGCCTCGGCAGATGAACTTGCACCTTTTAAGGTATTTTTCTTGTTCAGAATTTTTTTTTTTAATTCTCAAATCCAGAAACAGCAATTATATCTTTCTTATTTTTGTTGTATTATCCATATTTCCTCTATGACTTTGCAATATTTCTTGGGACATTGACAGAATTTCAGTGTCCATTTAACTTAAGAGTTGTAGAATAAGAATCACTTCTCCTACTCTTAGCTGTATTATTCTAGATTACTATGCCAGAGAAAATCTCTAGTTCGATCGACCAGTTCTTTGAACTATGACTTGCATGAGACTATATCTTGATCTTGCTAGACTGTTTGTTATTTGATGGTTTGCTTTCCTGAAAAGACTTGAACTTCGTCTTAGGAATGATTTCTTAGTTCTTTTCCTCCCACAGGGACACTCATCACGGTTGGCAGCATTGGATTACACTGTTTGTGCTAACAGTGAAGTGTTCGTCACAACTCAAGGAGGAAACTTCCCTCACTTTTTAATGGGACATAGGCGATATGTCAATGGACACTCGAAGACGATTAAACCTGACAAGAGAAAGTTGGTGTTATCCTTTGACAACCCAAATATTAGGTAAATTCTCATCACTCTTGGTACAATTGTTTGATAACAATCATCTTTAAGAGAACCAGAGTGTTGTGTAGAGGTTATCGAAGCAGTATGTTTATCTGAACAACAACCATAATCAGCAATCGATGATCTTTACATTTCAATCAGCCTGGAAATTATGCTATCCAATTTGTGGTTTTCAATTGTAGATGGGACAGATTCAAGCATCACATGCAGGAAATTTTCCGTCATAGCGACTTGAAGGGCGTCGGTTTGCGAAAACGTGATGCATCCTTGTACTCTTTTCCGATGCCTGATTGCATGTGTCAACAAGCAGAAGCGTAAGTTTATCGATGCTGTAAATTGTTTGTCAAACTAGGTCAGGCTAACTGAGAAGGACAAGTCTAATTTCTTCAACATCCTTGCAAATAGTCTTGCAATGTCACTCCATCAATTGTAATTGTTATTCGTTCATTCTTTTTTCAGTTTGTATGTAAAAAAGAAAATCTCTCTAATGTTTGTTGTTTCTGCACCAAAAGAATAGCCTAAGATTTGAGTTTTCTTTCTAAGCTCTAGTCATTTAAGCCTGTCTACAATTTTGTGTTTTTGGGGGTATTTTGAGCTTCTGCCCATTGTTATCTAATTATTACTTCATGTCATATGCTTTTGTAGCTGAGGTGATTGTGGTGATTGCTGAGGTGACATATATGGTAAGCGAATCAATTAAATGCCATTTGCATGTAACATGGAACATGTGATTCAATTCGATCAGACCCAATTACTGGTCCAATTCGATCAACATATATTATCTAATTCAATGCGAATTGAACCCTAATTCCTCCCCCACTTATGACATGGTCAACAAAGCTGCCCACAATATGCATGATATAGTCAATAACATACGTGAGGTGGACCCCTTTGTGCGAGCCACTTGCGGGACTCACTGATATCTGCCAATGGTCAATTACCACGTCATCAGACAATTCCAACCGTGACGAGCGACGCCTTCAATCGCGAGATTACTAGTACCACCTTCAGAGGGAGCTATTTTTCCGGCCAGTGGGAGAGGAGACTCTGCTGTTCCTCCTCGGATTTGCTCTCCCGCTTCCTCCTCTTCCATGCTTTATTTTTATTCGATCTCCCATTGGTGACTGTCCAGGGGATGGAGTTCCCGATGAATCACCACCCCGCGGCGGAGAAGCGGCCCGCTGCGAGGGATCGCCGGACCACCGCCGTCCGATGGTTCAAGGAATGGTGCGCCCGCGGCCCCCCGTTCCCCTCTTTGACGATCTCGTGCTTTGTTTGTCTTGATTCGGCTTTAGAATGGGTTTCTTGTTGTTGCGTGCACTCGGATGGCCCGAGTTAGGGCTACGCTCTTCTTATTGGCTTGAGGCGGGAACAATTATGAGATGACGTGACTGATTTTGGCCGTCGATTCGCTTTCTTCGGTTCTTGATTCAGGGTTCCGCAGGACGTGGTTGCGACGGGAGGGAAGTGCTTCCTTCTGAAGTGGGTTACTGGTACGTCTCCGCTACTGTTGGTGCTTTGACTTTGGAAGCAGGAGTCTTGAGATCTTTCCTGTTTCTTTTTCTGATGCACCATTCTTTTACTACGTATCTTGAATTTGTGTTCACGTAACAGTTGTAGCTTCTTCTGTTTGAGATGTTCTTTCGTTTGATCCATGTTTATTTGATCAAGAACAGTTCATGATCATGTAAAATATATTATGTCAAATGAACCTTTTCTTGAATCCTTTTTGCTTGCTTACTGTAATACATGGTGTTGATAGTTCAATGGTCTGAACATATAAGATGTGCCAAGAAACGAGTTAAAGTGTTATATGGCAGGAGTGTTGAGTTTTATCTGCATTGTCTTTTAGTCTATCGTTGCAAGTCCGTTATCTTAATATATGGCTATAAGGATAGTTTTTCCTTATTTCAATGCATAATCTTAAGAGAATGCAGTTTCTTAACTTTGATAATATAATATTGCATGATTTTTTCTAATGCTCACCTTTCATGTTATCCGACCATTATGTAATTGGGCTTTTATCATGTTTTAATTAGAGGACAAGTTAAAAGCTCTGAAAGAGAAGTCTAAGGAAACAGAATCAGAAGATCAGAAACCTGAACCAGCTACAGAAGTTCTTTTTCTCTGCAGCTACGAGGGTTGTGGAAAAACTTTCATCGATGCAGGGGCTTTGAAGAAACATGCTCACATCCATGGAGAGAAGCAACATGTTTGCCAATATGAAGGATGTGGGAAGGTGATATACCTCATTGTTAATAACATTTTACTTTGCACACCTTACAATGTTTCATGATCTGCAACCCCCGAAGTTTCTGTTGTCAACCTTATCTTGTTGATTTTTTAAATCTGAATAAACACTTGCTCTTAACAATGTTCTTGTTATCTCTCAACCGTATCCGGTTGAATATCTGAGTCTCGGTTAACTGGTCACCAGCTGTTAACAATGTTATTATCTGACTTCCAGTAGCTTAAGAACTAAATTCCCAATGATGTCATAAATAGGTATTAGATATTTTTGTTTAATTTATGTCAAATTTGTCTAGATAGATTGCACAGGTGGTCAAAAATTATATAAGCCACCTTATCCTCCATAGATATGGGATTCACAATGCATTTTATTTTATCTTCTGTTAGTTGTTACTAGCATGTTCATTCACTTGTAGCACACTTGTCATTAGTTTCCTTTACAATCAATCAGTTAGGTTCATGTATCAGGAGTATTCATGTGTTATGTGTATCAATGCCCTCGCCCATCATGTTTCTCTCTTCTAAGGTTACCCTGTATATTGCAGAAATTTTTAGACAGTTCAAAGTTGAAGAGGCATTATCTTATTCATACAGGTGAAAGAGATTTCATATGTCCTTATGAAGGCTGTGGTAAGGTGATTATCCTATCCTCTGTCAGTAAATTTATGCCATCAATATGAAGTTTTCATCTTGTAAACATGGTTGTGCACTTGCTGGTTCTTACATGTACTACTTCTCTGTCATACTATTTGTTGCCTTGTAGGTTTTATAATCGTCATGCTAATTTTCTAGTGAGTGATGACTTGCAATTATTTGAATTTCAGGCCTTCTCATTGGATTTTAACTTAAGGGCACATATGAAAACACATTCGCAGGATAATTATCATGTTTGTCCTTACCCAGAATGCGGGAAGAGATATATAAATGAGAGCAAGCTAAGAACCCATGTAAAGACGCATCATGAAAAGGTAGTCATTTCTAGCTAACTTTGAATTTTAATGTCTTAAATTATTATATACATGAGTCTTTATATGGTTTTATCTTTTGACAAGTCCTTGGTTTCTATGATTAGCATTTTATGGGGCTTTTGTTTTCCTGTGATCATCTTTGGAGCTTAGACAAACAAGTCTAAGTTTTTACTCTTTTAAGTAATTCTCTTTAGCGCATTGATCTGTTGCAGTTTGTTAATATTTTGTGTCTAAGCTAGTTCAGCACAGCTGTCATAATTATGAAAGAGTTACTTTGTTGATCTTAACGGCCGGCCACAACTGTCATAATTATGTAGTATGACCTTAACGGCTGGTGTTAATTTATTGATCTGTTAATATTTCGAGCCATGTTTGTGGAGTAGAGAGACCTAAAACTTGCTGATGGTGTGAGTCTCGTCCGTGCACTGGGCCAAGCATTACTAATAAGGCATGAATTGTAAAAGTAATACCCCAACACTTCAAAGGAAAATAAAGTTACATGTAATAATTAGAAAACACAAAGTTGGAAAGGTGAGACTTGAGTTCCATGTGAAATAAAGTTGCAAAAATTGAGGATAATCCAAGCTTTAGTGCACAAGTAGATCTGAGCAAACATATCATTGCTAATGATTTACAAGTTTATCAAAGTCTCCAAGTATACATGTCACTGCATTTTACTTATCCCTGATCAGGCCACTCAGATGCCATTTCCATTATCCCTGACACTTGTCCAAGATATCAGTGAGACAAGGCCCATCGAGTTTCATATTACAATATATTTGAGATATTTTATATCCACTTGCAAAACATTATTTCTAAATTACAAGTCAAAGATGGTCAAATTGAACATTTAATAATTGATGCTACTTGCAAAATCTGTTATGCTTGGTCACCAAAGGCTCTATACTAAGGCTTGAATGTTTCTTAAACTCTACAGAGTACAATGGTTGATATGGTGAAGCATGCTCCACCGGTAGAGAAGCCACATACTTCCAAGGCAACCGGAGCTGCTTATGGTTCTGCTTCTGCTGAGCGCCCATATGCCTGTCCATATGAAGGTTGTGAGAAAGCTTACATTCATGAGTACAAATTGAACCTCCATCTGAGAAAGGAACATCCTGGCCATAATTCCGAAGAAAATGGTAAACCTGCTCCAGTTGTTGGCCATGGTTTGGATGAAGTCAGTGATCAGGAAGTGTACGTCACAAAAGGTGGCATTGGCAAGAACTCAAAACGAAGCAAGCCCAATGTGGCATCGCAGATGCCACGTGCTAAAGTCACAAACCGGAAAGGAAATTTGGTTCCTACAAATATGCCTGCTGTCAAGAAGCAATGGGCGAGCAAAGAGATGTACGAGGAAGATAGTGAGGAAACAGAAGAAGAAGATCGTGACAATGCTGAAGAGGATGGGTGGAGGTATCAGGCGAATGGGGATGATGAGGAGACAGAGGAGGAAGAATGAGTGCAAATGCTGGCTGGGCACGAGCAAGTTTCTGGCCTTGGATGCAGATGCCATGTTGTTCTATATTGTTTGCTATGTTGTGCTATATCGTTTTGAACAGCAACATTAGTGTTGATATTAGCACTAGTGTTTTTTTTTTTTTTTTTTTCCTTTTACGTGAATCCACAACACTAGCGTTTTGAACAACGAATTTGGTTTCTGGGTAATTTTCAAGGATGAGATAAAAATGAGCAGAAAATTGGCCCTGGGATCTCCTCAATACCTTCCTCCTGATCCTCCCAAGTATTGGTAACTTGTATATGACAAACAGCAGTAGCATTTAGCAGTATGCTGGATGTACATGTCGAAGCAAGCATGCATGCAATGGACTTTCTTGCATTGCCATCCGATTTTGGTGGAAGCCTGCCGCGTCAAAATCTGCCTCATGTTGGTACTTTGATCCTGTCGCCACCATCAACCATTCAATAAATGGTAAGAGTGGTCAAGGCCGAGCTCAACCAGTTTTCCAAGTGTCTAATGCCACGAGTAATGAATGCTTCGAGGAAACAGTGAATGACGAACTGATTGCATGATGGTGCCGTTTTTATTATGTGAATATAGAATCTGAAGCGAAGACGGTGGTCTATGCATGCTTGTGGAAACTCAAACATCCGAGGGAAAAACTGTGTCGTCTGCTTGGCTTTGTCTTCACAGCCTGCTGTAGTCCACTTACCAAGGTTCGGTTCTAATGTTTATTCTACCCTCATCTTCCAACCACACCTCGTGAGTGGCTTCTGTTTACCTTTTTGTCTACTAATTGTTTGATTCTTTTCCGCTTGGGAAACAATGTCCAGCGTTCGACTAGTCTGTCAAAGTGTCAGACTCGTTCACTGGCAAAATGGCTCATTCTTTTGACCCAAAAATTGTTAGTTATATATATATATATATGCCAACAAAGTCTGTTAGAGAAGTAAATCTACTGCTTGTTCTTGGTTGTTCCAGAAGGCATGGAAGGAAACTTGCACCAAGATGTGTAGCAGGAACAGTTGTTTGTCCGCTTACACCCTCGTGTATTGACTAGTTTCTAGGTCATATGGTTGTTGGTGAATACCTTTCAGGCTAAAGAAGACCAGTCTTGGAAAGTTGGTGGTGGAGATCACAAAAGGTTGGCCGGAGATGATGGTGTTATGTGGGAATGCTACGAGGAGGTAATACATAACAGGACCTTGTTTGTATTGTTGATAGCATATCTGATGTTGGAAATGCAGTGATGCATCCATCAATCAAACTGTTACCCAAGGACTAGAAGAACCTAAATGGCAAAGGTCGGACAAATTATCTGCCGGCACAGCTTGTCACTCGTGGAAACGGAAGGGTGTGTGTGAGCATCAAGTAACTCTTGACTGCCTGCCTCCCACTTATCACATTCCATTCATCACACAAACAAGCATCTAGAGATGGGAGGACCGGACCCCCCCCTCCCATGGAACCACATAGCTAGCTCATCACAAAAACATACGACCAACCATCACAGCGTGTAGGTGCAACTAACACCATCACACCCCCCACCCCCAAGCTTTATTGTAATAAACACATTGTACTGTGAGATGAGGACATCAGTGCCGGTGCCATGGTGGGTTGGTAGTCTTTTGCCATCTCTATTTGTTTCTTGCAGTCCCACAGCCCCCCAGAGACAGAGAGAGAGAGAGAGAGAGAGAGAGAGAGAGAGAGAGAGCTGGGAGTTAACCTCCCCGTGTTACTAATAATCTCTGCAACTAAATACGCTAACCTCTTCACTCCTCGATCGCGTCCGGAACATTTTTGTGCTACCATGGAAATATGATTTGAGATGAAGGTGCATGTCCGATAATCCAACCACCATGAGTTAACAATGTTTTCCTCAATGAATTTCTTGTCCTAAAATTTTCTGATCAGTAGTCTCCATTTTGTATACAGCATGAATATTAGTCTATATTAAGTAAAGATGGAATCTCAAGTATGGTATCCTTTCATCATCAAACAATAATGATGGAGAGTTACGTATAATTTCCCAAAGGACAGTATTGCCTCAGCCATGACTTGTGCCGCAGTATTGTTACCGTAGAACACCTCAAGCGCTCGTATGTGAACACATACATATTCCTCTTTTCTTTTCTGCTCGCTTGTCTCTCTTGTACATCAACATCAGAAAGGAAAATGACGAGTTAGGGTTTCTAGAAACCTTAAAAGGTGGTCGGTTGTGAGGACTGTAGGTTGAGATGGATAAAAGAAGATATGGAGGAGAGAGAAATTAAATGATAAAAGTGAACAAGAAATGAAATAATATTAATGACACAGGAAATTTTCACTCAAAAGTGGACCGACCTACCCACCAAGTCCAGCCAAGTGATTTGTCTCAATTGGCTCACTTGGATAGTTTGCATCTCTCTCATATAAGTCACACACACACACACTCCTCTCTCTCCTCCCATCCCACTTCTCCCTCTCCCAAATCACCCGTCCTCCCTTCTCCTACCTAGTATGGGCAGGTCTCCATGCTGTGAGAAGGCTCATACGAACAAGGGAGCTTGGACGAAGGAGGAAGACGAGAAGCTCATCTCCTACATCAAAGCCCATGGCGAAGGCTGCTGGAGATCGCTCCCCAAAGCTGCAGGTACTCATAAGAAAGGTTCGTTCGGCTATCGTCGTACGTCGCTCCCGGTTGGTTGTTGACGCTATTTTTCTCTCTGGGGATTCTTGCGCTCTCCAAGGTTTGCTTAGATGTGGCAAGAGCTGCCGGCTCAGGTGGATAAACTACCTCCGTCCCGATCTCAAGCGTGGCAATTTTACCGCCGAAGAGGACGACCTCATCATCAAGCTCCATGGCTTGCTCGGAAACAAGTATGCCATCGTCTACCTTGGAAAGAAACATCCCCATGCTCGGAACTTATTCCTTCTCGTAGCTTACTAGCAGTCGCTCGCGCGCGCGTCTGTGTGTTTCAGATGGTCTCTGATAGCAGGGCGATTGCCCGGGAGGACCGACAACGAGATCAAGAACTACTGGAACACGCACATCAAGAGGAAGCTCCTCAGCCGCGGCCTCGACCCCAAGACTCACCGACCGATCGACGTCGATCGCCCTTTCACTGCCCTGAAACAACAAGACATGTCCGCGGCTCAAGACAGTACAGCGTCGGAGAAGTACTTCTCCGGCGACGAGGAGGGCGGCAGCAGCAGCACTGGCAGACACAAGGGCTGCAACCTCGACCTCGACCTCAACCTCGACCTCGACCTGTCCATAAGCCTCCCTTACCACCCTTGTCAGGAGCAGTCCTCTCCCCGGGAGGCCAAAGCACAGGCCACACCACAGTCCCTCTGTTGCCATCTCGGTTTCCAAACCAGTGGACCTTGTAGCTGCCAAAACATCCCCAAGTCACTTGTATTATTTAGTCATAGCATTAGGCCATTGGAAGAGGGACAACACACAGCTTAACTAAGCCTAGTATTGTGATGCATCAGCTCAAGCTTAGATGAGTAGCTAGTCTTAGCATTTGTGCATGCCAAGTGGTTCTTGCGCAACTGAAGTGATAAGGGACACGTGTGTGTGCGCGCGCGATGCCACTGGTAGGTTCTTGTTGTTGGCATCTGATGTGAGGCCTTTTGTCACATAAAGCATTCATATGTGGAGTTATTGCTGGGTATAAGAATTAATGATATTTCTTTTTTTTCTTTTGAGCACAAGGATAATAAATTGATGAAGGAAATAAAAGTGGATGGGTGTTTGATTAGTTAGGGTGTGATTGTCATGGTTTGTGCCAAGTGGTATTGCTTGACTTATTTTTGTGGACCAACAGTAGTAATTTAATCATTCATGTCTGTGCTCTCTGGATAAGATTGTAGATTTAGGCTCACAAAAATAATTTCTTTTAATAAAAATATTAAAAATCTATGCATTTTTTTTTTCTTTTTAAATCTTTTACGGTTCGAAATCTCATTCGATATATTTTTGATGTTCAGACCCACTCGGTCGGGATTAAGCTACCTAATTTATTTCATGTGATAATAATTTTTTCCTATGTAAAATAATATAAGATAAGAGGGGAAAAAAAAAAAAGTAAAAGAGAAGAAAATTTATAGATGGTGCTTATAATGCACATAAATCTCATGGTTCCATCCATTTGCATATCTGGTCCTTGTTGAGATATTAATGCAGAGTTGGAGCACTAACCAAAGCTACCAATCATGCAACATCTCCACCACAGCCATGATCTCTGGGGGTTCAAAAAGGCCTGCTGCCCAGTTTGACCTGGAGCAAATGGGTGGAGATCACATCCTTCCAGCCATTATCCAAAACCAATGCGGACAAAGCAATTCCATCCAAGTATTCCTCCTCATCCCCACCAATGCTTTACGAGCATCGGCCCCATCCCGTGCCACCGAGCTCCTCCACCTGCACTGAAGATGCTGCTGCCAACGCTGGACTGACAAAGCTCTCACAGAGAAAAGCGTGATTGGGGCGGTGGTAGTTGGCGACACAAGTGACATAGAATAGAAAGATGGTGACCACTGTTTGATGGGTTCATCAATGTGCCTGTGATCCCCCTTGATTCCTCTACCCCCTTTGAATCCACTGGCCTCGGGGGTATTCCAGAGGGACAGGACCTCCCCAACTACTGATAGAATTGTCTGTATCGGGCCACTGATTGCTATCTCAACCGGTGGTTAGAGATATTTTCCTGAGCAGCACTGATGCACACCATATGCTTGTGGAAATGGTAACTCCGCTCGGCAAGGCATTGATGTTGGACTCTGCTTTGCTTGCACAGTTCTTTCTACCCACTAGACTTAAAGCTATGATGTCTTCCCATATCACTGTCGACGTATGCATCCTTTGTTCTATCAAGAAAAAGGTGCACCTTTTGGAGTTCTTTTCTTTTCTTTTCTTTCTTTTTTTTTTCTGAAAATGCCAGGTTTCCCATAATCATATGATCGATGTAGACATTGAAAATTATAGATAAATCATTTTTCTGTGATGTTGAAATAGGGAAAAAAATTTGATTTCTTTGTAATATTAGAGAATTTGATAGGCATTAAACTATTATAATCTCTTGAATTTTCAGGAGGTGAGGAGAAGTGTGTTGTTGCATCCTCTGAACACAACCAAAGGTGATGCAGGCTGTCAATTACTGGTTAGCCAATGCTGGAAACAACAAAACCATTATGATTACTGGTTAGTCTCCTTTTCTTTCCTTTTTTTTTAGCTTGGAAGGAAAACAAGTATTGCTTAGATTAAAGGAGTATAAAAGTCGTCCTTAGCAATAGAGCGAATCAAAGATGAAAAAACTAAGAAAGTGGCTTATCTATTCGGAAACAAAAAAAAAAGAGAAGATATAGTATGATTGGTCGATCAATTCGCTACACGATTATCTTCTCTATGTGCATGATTGATAGAATGTCTCAAAAATATTCGATAAAAATCAAATATCATACATAGTATTAGGTAAAGTCCAACGAGTAATATAATTCTTATTTATCATAGAAACGATAGTCGTCAAATGATTCAATTTAGATAATCTCGGATGAACCAAATTATACACTCTCATTCAAAATAATGCTTGATGTCAATAATGTGTACTAAGTAACATAGTCCGATCCAATCCTCTTAAAGTCCACTGAAATAAGAAGGCTTTTTAAGGAATGGAGTAAGTCAGATTTAGATGATATTAATATGTACATAAAAACTTTCTTGGTAAAAAGAAAAGAAAAAAGGGCACTCAATTGATGAAAAATAACATTAAAAATAATTTTAAAAAGGGTAATTTCGGTGATGGTTGATTCTATTATAAAATTAGAGATTAACCGTATATTATCTAATATAATTAGTTATATTTAGTATCTCGATCCATATATTTTTAAAAATTATATTGAAATCCTTATACTTACGAAAGTAAAATATTTAATTTGTTGATGCAAATAACGTACGTATTCGGTGGTAAACTAAAACGAGACATATTCAATACAAACTCAATCATAAATTTTACGATATTTTCATGAGAAAAAAAGATATTAAATATTTTACATTCATAAATATAGATATCTCAATATAAATTATAAAAATATAAAAATCAAGATGTTAAAGATAATTAATTATAGAATAATCTATAATTAAACCCCAGATTTCTTTATCCAATCCAGATCGAACGTGATCCGGCAAAATCAACGATCTTGATCGGACCCAACCCTGACCCATGTACTCGAATCCAATCTCGCAATCGGGGCGTCACGACATCACACACCGCTGCTTCCTTCCCGTATCATATGCTATTAATTCAGAGAATGCCCCGGAAGCAGAGGCTCGGTTTCGTCGTCCGTTACGAGCTTTCAGAGACTCCCTCCTCTCCGCCCACCGCGCGTTCAGATCCGGGCGTGGCGATGCTTTCCGGCGCTCTTTCTCTCTGTTCCCTCCCCGCCTCTTTCCACCTCTTCCTCCTCCTCTTCCTCGCCGCCTCAGCTTCCGCCTCCGAGTCCGACCACAAGGTACGCATCTTGCCTCCCGGATCCCCATCCCGGTCCGTCGATCTTCGTGTTCCGTTTCATCTTTCCTTTTCTAGATTTCATTCTTTCGAGTTTGTGATGTGAATGGGGCTGGTGCGTTGATACAGCGGGATCCGATGATCGATTAGGGTTTCTTGGTCTTCTGATTCCGGTGTAGATCAGGACTTAGGATTCTTTCCGATGAGTTCTTGAACTGGTCGTTGGGTTGGCATCAAGATTAGGTTACTTTTGTCAAGAATGAATTACTTCTGGATTTTGGCTTCTTCGTTAGTGATTTCTCGTGTTACGTGGCCAGAACATATGGTAATTTCAGCGTGCACTGATGCTGGCTGTCGACCATCTGTCTGTGTTGGAATCAGGTGCGAAGGTATCCCATGGAGCCTTTCTTGATTTCCACATATTGGATCCCGTTTACAAGACAAATCCGTTTGGAATGTGCAGCATCTCTATCCTTACACGTGGTTTCTTGTCATAGCTTAATAATGGCGAGTTCTTGATTCTTGATTCCCTATGTAGGTTATTAGTAATTGAATTTCGCCGGAAAGCATTAGTGCTTTGGGTAAAGTTGCTTATAGTCTACCATGCCATGTTTCATTTAAGACACCGACTGTAAATTCTTGTTGCATATCTTCGATTTTATGATGAATTGGCGGTTCATGTCTCGCACTTGCCAAATTCTCAAGGTTAGGATAATGTTCCGTGTAATGTTATGCGGGAACAACGTGTACTATAAATCTGGTATCAGCTACTTAGATGTGACTTCCTCCAACTTGCAATGCCACATGATATGTACTCTGTATGCCTACCTTGGATTCTTCTCGTATCGCTGAACTTGGATCACAGAGTAAAAGAAAATGCATGAAATCTCCAATTAAAATCACAAAAATAGGTTGGAATTTACAAATCCCAAGTTTTAATTTCAATAATGTTGCCAAAGACAAATTGGGGACTTCTTATGGAATTCTCAAAGACAACATGCCCTGTTTGCTCTTATTTTTAGCCTAGAAAGTTATTAAACTTCGTTTATAATTCTAGTTTAAAATTTTTCCGTAGTTTGGCTCTTGTCAATTAATGCATTGTCATCAACAATCATGCTCAGAAAATTTCATTTGGAAAATTCCTATATAATTTATATATTACTTGTGCAAAAAGTTTAGAATAAGCTAATTGTTAATGCGACTTTTATCTAGTGTGTCTCTTTCTATTACTTTAAAACTGATAATTAAGCTAGCTTTATGTTTCACCTCCAGCTACTTGTTACTTTTTTCGTTTTAGTTGGATAACTGCATAATCTACTCTCCCCATTAAGAGCTTTAAATCTTGTTTGTTTTATCTTCTCCTATGATTTATTTGCTGCAAAAGATTGAAGTGGATCTGCTTGTGGCGAAAACATGTATTTGAAAGATGCTCGCAGATGTCTCCCTTTCTCTTGGGCATGAATCTCTAACCTGCCTTTTGAAGTTGCTCAAATAATCTTGTGGCTTTAGATAACCAATTTTGAAGTTTAGGTTGCTATGAGATAGGTACAGAAGTGTGGGGAGCATAAGTATAGATTTCCAACAAGTTTTTCAAAAATGGAGTAGAATAGCAATTTGTTTATCAACCATTAAGTTTTGCTTGGTAAAACTTAGCTGCAAGTTTTCACGTGGTATTTCTCGCTTGTAGGGACGATGCATATATATGTGTGTTTCTCTTGAGTTGTACGTCCAGAAATTCTGAGGAGGTTCGTATGATGTGTCGGAAGATTAGGGTACACGTGGAGAATTTGGTAGGCATATATGTGTGTGTGAAGAGGTGATACATCACTTGTTTGACCCTCTGTCTCTTGCATGAATGAATGATTTATTATCACCATGTTATATGATATATAGTACCAATATACGCTTTATCTATTTCCAATTTTTTTCTTGTATTTCCTAGAAACTAATGTGGGATTATGACTTCATCTTTTATTCTGTGAATAAAAGTCAGTTTTTATCGCTAGGTTCTTTGCTGGGTTAGAAATTATACCAGCAAAATTACTTATCTGTTTATCATGGTTCTCACATGTTAACAATTCACATGCAGTACCAAGCTGAAGACCCGGTTACTCTCTGGGTAAACAAGGTTGGCCCTTACAATAACCCTCAAGAGACATATAATTATTACAGCCTTCCATTTTGTCATCCATCTAAGAACCCTGCACACAAGTGGGGTGGGCTAGGGGAGGTCCTCGGTGGAAATGAACTGATTGACAGCCAGATCCAGATAAAGTTTCAAAGTAAACACTTCTCTTTACCAAATTTTGCATGTCTTATCCAAACTATTACATTGTATGTGACATTCATTTCCATTATCGACGGTCATTGATAATATCAAATTTCTGAATATTGAAATGCTAGGCAATGTTGAAAAGGGCTCCATTTGTGCTATTGAGCTTGATGCCGCAAAAGTTGCACAATTCACAAGTGCTATAGAGAACTCATATTGGTTTGAATTTTTCATAGGTAAATTACTTAAATTCTTTATTTCTTTATTTGGTATGTTAACCTACATTGGAAAATGATTTTGCATTCTTCTTATATATGCTTATTTACATCCGGTGATTTTTCATATTTTTTTGGTTATGGTTAATTACTTATCCTTTACCTAATTACTTTTCTCTCCTTGTTGTTTGGAGCCATGTCTAGATGACTTGCCGTTGTGGGGTATGTTCCTGCCTCCTGTTTGTTTCTGATCTTCGATGAGACTTCATATGTTGTTGATACAGAATATTTGTATTTCTAATTAGGTTTTGTCGGAGAGAGTGATAAAAATAACAAAGATAAGCATTATCTTTACACACACAAAAACATTGTCATCCAACACAATGGAAATCAGGTAAGTGGTCTTTTATAGCCATATGACATTAATACATCCAAGGCCCTTTCTTTTGTGTTCAGGGAGGGGTACTTTTGTTGAAAGCATTATTGATATCAGTTGTTCTCTGTGTTTCTTTCTTGCAGATTATTCATGTCAATCTCACTCAAGAAAGTCCTAAACTTCTGGAAGTTGGGATGAAATTGGATATGACATATTCAGTCAAATGGTTGCCAACTGAAGTGGCATTTTCTCACCGTTTTGAAGTTTATTTGGATTACCCTTTCTTTGAACACCAGGTAATGTAGTTCTGAGTTATTTATCATGTACATTTTTTCGTACCTGCAAAATGGCTCTTTTTCTTGTAATGTTATTGTAATTCTTCCATCCTTTATGACGTCATAGATCTAAGTACTCTGGTTATCTTAGTTTCAGATACCATGGTGTATAAGCAACACCATACTGTATATGGATGTGTCGATTGGCAGCCACTAATGACATATTAAACAAATCATATCACCTCTTTTTTGGTTTATCTAGGCATACTGTATATGTTTTGGTCCAATAAGATCTCAGCGCAAGTATCTAAAGCCTTGTTGGTAGTTATTGAAAAGTTTGAATTATCAAAAATTTTCTGCCTCATGATAACGATATTTTGTGCCTTTACAGATTCACTGGTTCTCTATCTTCAATTCTTTCATGATGGTTATTTTCCTCACTGGCCTGGTATCAATGATATTGATGAGGACTCTCAGAAATGATTATGCAAAATATGCGCGTGAAGATGATGATCTTGAGACTCTGGTAGTTACTTGCTATGTTTTTTCAAAGTACATAATTTACCTTGAGCATTCTCTTCTTTCACCATTTCTGGTGTGACTTGCCGAAGTCAACGTCCTGTCAGCTAACTTAGATCTTTATATGGTCTGATTATTGTTAGGAAAGAGATGTTAGTGAAGAATCTGGATGGAAACTTGTTCATGGTGATGTCTTTCGACCTCCTCGCAGTCTGGTTCTTATTTCAGCTCTTGTTGGTACCGGGGCTCAGCTGGCAATGCTTGTTCTTCTAGTAATTTTGTTGGCAATTATTGGAACATTATACATTGGGTACGTATAGACACGTCTTACTTGCTAATTGGAGTCTCTGTTAATTATTGATCCAACGTGGTGATATGCAGTATCCAGCAAAGAAACTGCTATTACACATCACTGGTGGTTCAACAGTGAGCTTACATATGAAATATTTATAAGCACAACATCATTTCCCATTGGACAATATAAGATATTGATTCCTTTAATCTATTGTAGATCATATATGAGGTCACAGAGAATTGTCTGATTTTTGTAATAACCACTGAAGTGAACGGAAAAGATGTCTCATGTCTTGTTCAAGTTCTAATGTCTTTTCTCACCTCTATTTTCTCTATTGGTCCTTGGAAGTTACCATAGAGCATCACACGCTACCACTGTATGGTTATTGCTCAATCATGGAGATGGCCATTGGTGCCTCCATTTGTGCTTGTTTCCTTTTATAATGTATTTATAAGGTAATATACTTAAGAGCTTTTTGGGGTTATATGTTGGCATTTCTACAATTTGTGAAGTCAACCATTTGACCTGCTCAGTGACACTTTGCATTCATAATCCAAAGACTCCAAACCATAAAATACTTCATGACTTGGCAAAACCAAAATATAATTGTATGGTATGATGATTCAACTTGAAACTTCTTGATGTTCGAATAGATCAAGTTACTGACTGTGCTGCTGGTTCATTAGTTACATTTTCTTGAATTATGGTTGCTTAGTTGTCCAAATGAATAATTCACTCTTAACTTGTGTTGGTCCCGTATCAGGGTCTTCATATGTTTATCTATCTTTGATTGCCTGCAGAGAAACATATCATTGGTGTCAGAAGCTGGTACATGAAATATAACATTAGTTTCCATTTGGAATAGGATCTTATTGAAGCTCAAATATGTCCGTGGTGCAAATGTTTTAGCTTTTAGTGTTTGCATTTGCATCTTGCATGTAAACTTTGTTATTGTGGAACCATCTGTGTCTTCCACTATCAGTGTGGATCATCATTGACATATATGGTTATTTCTCTGCTAACATGAATCATTAGTCGTTTGTTACGACGTAATCTTTTATCCACTGTTGTTTTTTTATCTGTAGTCTTTTGCACCTGTACTATAACTTTTTTTCCCCTGCTTACTATCAATCAATTATTTATTGGCCAGGCGAGGAGCTATTGTTACCACTTTTATAGTGTGCTATGCTCTTACCTCATTTATTTCTGGCTATGTCAGTGGTGGACTTTACTCACGTAATGGTGGTATGATTCCTCTCAAAGGATCGTTTAGTTTTCTTTGAAATATGTACTTTTTTAGTTCAATAATGTAACCCGAGATTAAGAAGCTCCCATTATGTCACTACAGATTGAGACAAAAAAAAAAAAGAATTTCTAAAAAGATAAGTCTTATCTTTTTCACTGTATAGTCATGCCTCTAAACAGTGTTTCTGGTTCATTGTCAGGTAAAAGTTGGATAAAGGCAATGATCCTCACAGCATCATTGTTTCCATTTTTGTGCTTTGGGATTGGCTTCATGCTTAACACAATCGCTATATTTTATGGATCACTAGCAGCTATTCCATTTGGGACAATGGTGGTTGTGTTCATATTATGGGCTTTCATCTCCTTTCCCCTGACACTTCTAGGCACTGTTGTTGGTAGGAACTGGAGTGGTGCACCAAACAACCCATGCCGTGTGAAGACCATTCCTCGTCCTATCCCTGAGAAGAAATGGTATCTTACACCTTCTGTTGTGTCACTTATGGGAGGATTGCTTCCATTTGGTAGTATCTTCATTGAGATGTACTTTGTCTTCACATCATTCTGGAATTACAAGGTAAATTGCATCATTTCTTTTGGCGTAAAGTTACACTCACCATGGTTTCTAGTTATTGGGTTTTGATATGGCCATTGAGAATATGATGATTCTGTGGTTATGTAGTTCTTTAAATTATTTTCAATTAATGGTTGCCTTTGGGAGTTTTAAAATTTTTGTTGTCATTGTTCTGAAGTAGATTTTTATTTGGTGCTAACCATTCTTGATGTTCTGAGGCATCTCTAGGTTTCGGTAACTGAAAAAAATCATGCATTCGCAGAATTAAAGATTGTACTCAACTAACCAATCACTTTGAATGTCTCTTGGGCAGGTATATTATGTGTATGGATTCATGCTACTTGTTTTTGTGATCCTCATAATTGTGACCATTTGTGTGACCATAGTTGGCACATACTTTTTGTTGAATGCTGAGAACTATCACTGGCAGTGGACTTCATTCCTTTCTGCTGCTTCAACAGCTGTCTATGTATACCTTTACTCTGTATATTACTACTATGTGAAGACCAAGATGTCAGGGTTTTTCCAGACTAGCTTCTACTTTGGCTACACCTTAATGTTTTGTTTGGGATTAGGAATACTGTGTGGTAAGTTTCTCCAATATTCTGATATTTTCAAAGTGTTCTTCCATATAAGTTTTGAGCTCTCTCTGACTTACTGTTAAAAATTCAGGTGCTGTGGGTTATCTTGGCTCTACTCTATTCGTGAGAAGGATTTACAGAAACATTAAATGTGACTAGCTGCAGCCACAACCGGAAGATTAATACCATATCCTCCCTACAAAATTTTGAAACAGACACAACGACAGGTTGATAGTTGGATTGCCGATATAAGCTAATGCTGCTGCTTGTGCAAATTGTATGTGAGGGATGCGCTAGCTTCATTTTTTTTTTTTTACTTTCTTTTCACAATTGTTTTCTTTCTATTTTGGACTTAACGAGATTTTAATTCTTTTTTAGATTACTTTTGGTCATCAGCCTTAATATACCTATAGCCTAGTCAATCATTAATCTTAATCTCGAAACCATGGTCGACACCTTTTCTTGTATGCATTGCACCATATTATACTTGGAATTATTCCATCCATTCTGTACTGGAAGTGATTGTGATTTTTGTTATAATGCTGATCATATTTTTGCATGCATCTGTTCTCACTTTAGATGAGTTATACAAATGATAAATATCAGATTTATTAATGGTGTTGATATAAAATATGACCTGCTGATTGCAGTGTTGTGAATCTAATGAATGGTTCTCTCATTTTCCAGCTCTCTGAGAACACGACCATGAAGTTAAAAATTGAAGGAATTGTGCATAATTAATTTCGTGTCGTTTGCATGGTTTTAAGGTAATGGGCCTATCTTTCTCACCGACTTGCTTGCCACAACTGAAACGTAAATCTTCGTTAGTGTCCTTTGATTACTACGTCAAAACGAAAAGAAAAAAAAATTATATCCTGGTGTCGATCGTGTGGTTCTATTGCATGGATGTCAATCGAGTGGCGAACTCTCTATATTGGTACCGGCAGGTTCAGCAGAGGTATGCTGCGTGCGCGACACGCTACACGACGGTACGAGAAGAACCCTTTGTTTGTACCAGTGGAGCGTAACGCTGTTCCCTGGCTTCATGCTTCGGCCCTAGTAGAATATTGCGGCCCGCTTTCGACACTTCCGACTATCCCTTGCAGTAAAGCTCGACTCGCTGCTTCCCACATCCATGGAGTCTCCGCGCCGCCCCGTATCAGCCTCTTCGTCCCTCCGATACTGCTACTGCCGCTGCTTCCGCCGCCTTTGCCGCTGCTTCTGCTGCTGCTACTGCTGCTCCTCTCCCACCGCCATCTGACTCCAGATTCTCCGCCCATGAGCCTCTCTCGCTCCCCGCTCGGCCTCTCTCCCGGATTCCGCCTCGCTGCCTGTCTTTTCCCCGGTCGGCAGCCTGGGAGCCCTGGCGCCGGACCCGTGGAGCCGAGCGACGGCAAGGAATCCGGCGAAGCGGAGCGGGGGAAGGAGGAGAAAATCAGGGTTTGGGAGTCTTTGATGCGAGGGGAATCCGCCTCCTCTTGCTCGTCTTCCTCTATTCTTTCCCCATCGAAGAAGGCGAAGGTGGAGCCGGATCTCGAGACCCGGAGAGCCGCCGTCTGGTCTCGGGTGAACCAACCGTTGTCTGCTGCACTCTCTGGCATCTTCGCGATCATGGAGGAGGAAATGCAGTTTCAGGTGAAGGGGATCGAGCTCATCACTACTTTGAATTTCGTGTGCTGCATCGTGCTCGAAACCCTAGTTAGCCACTTGATCGACGAGTACTCCGAGGTGGGGTATCCCAGATATGGTTACTATGGCTGGGACCAGTGTATGAGTCAGATCGAGCAGCAATGCTATGGTCGTGCCCTCATGGTATTTGATCTTGATCTTGAATGTTGGGCTGTCAACGTGCAGGTTTACTTGTGTACCTTGGCCAACTTCGAGGTCTACATAGGATTGTTGTTTCCCAAGGATCCAATTGTGGAGCTTGATTTCCCTTCTTATGGGCACGTTAGTCATGACTGCTGCTACATGCCGAATGGGAAGAAGATCTTAGAGGCTTCAATGTTTCCCCAAGGCTTGTCATACGAGGTGAATCTGCTTATTGGGTGCATAGACTACGATGAGCTCGAGAAGAAGGACATGGGATTGCGTTCCCAAAAGATGCTCGTGTGGAAGGAGCGCTTGTACTCCAGAGAGTGGGAATTTGATGTGCGCATGTAGCCCAAGGTACACAATTTTCTTCTAGCATGTACTGCTGCTTTGATGTTTTGGTTAATTTGTTTTCTCAATATTCTTGCAGATGAGGAATTGTTAATTTAGAGATTGAGAGTCGGACAATTAGATGCTGATTAAAATTGTTCTTGCTTATTCTTCCAGTAACTGGATTGAAGCCTGCAATTTCATGCATGCATGTAGCAGTCATTATATAAGTTGTTTATCAACCAACTGTGGATAACTGGATACATATAGGTTAACAATTTATGAAGTACATCAAAGATAACTCTCTGCATTTTTATATCTGATGTATTATCAAACAGGATATCAACTATTAATATGGAGTTAACAATCACTGAAGAGCATTAAGCTAATTCTGTTCGTTTTTATAATTCATGTTTGTCATGTTTTTCAGGCAGAATACTGGAATTGATCATGATTTATAAGAAAAATCTTAATGGTCATAGTTGTAGATAGTTATTTTGTACTTTAATGCTTTTCCATCCATATATCATAAGCCAGAAGAAGAGCATGAAATTATTATATTATGACTTATGGTTCGAAATGAGTATTAGTGACCGACTTGTCATTCCTTTTTTGTGCTTCGAGGAAGAACGAGTATGTGTTCGTGTGAGTGAGAGATGATGGAAAAAGCTGATTCGATTTGGCTGATGATTTCTCTATGAGCTGTGAAAGGCACACTGTAACATATGAGTCGCTTTTGTTCGCCTAATGCTGGCATTTGTTGTTTGTTAATGAAACTGGTGCGTTGGGGCACTTGTTGAATTTGTTATACCTATCATGTATATAGAGCTCAACCTTTACTGGATTGATTATAAGAAGTAAATAATTAGCTACTACAGAGATAAGCTATTCAACAAGAAAATTGGAAGATTTGATTGATACGCCGAGAGCTCTTTTTCTTACGTTTTCCTTTGTTGGCGGTGTGAGACGCAATTGGAATCCGTGCGTCCAGTTTCCTTGAACAAAGAAAGAAGAAGGCCAAGTGATTGATGGTCATCCTCAAACTCAGATTTCGTGTTCAAATTTCCTCATGCCATAATAAAATATTCAAACATAATAAAATCATCTTTTAACTCCAATTTTCATAGTCACGTCTGCAAGTTTAAACGATTCGATTGAGCCACGAAAGAGATAGAAGCGAGCGGGCGGTACTCGTACTGTATTTTAATCCTGCAAGCCACAAAATACGATGTTTCAAACAGTTCTTTGTATGCCTGAGCCAATCAATGTTTCAAAGAAAATAAAATAGCTAGATCAAGAAGACCTCATCAGAATACGATTCTGCAACAAATGGCTTCCGTGTTACCGTCTTGTTGGAATCATCATCATCCATGGAGATCCCCTGAACAATAAAATCTACTACTGCATTAAAATTTGTGGCAGAGGCATAAAAGAGAGAAATATCTAAGTTGCATTTTTAACTCGGATGTCTGTCTATCTAACCTCTGGAGGATTAAATTTGGCACCTAGATTGCTGAGTTTAGCATGAGCTTCAGCATAATCCTTGAAAAATGCATCTTCATCCTCCGCATATTTCTCAGCATGGACCTGAAATAATAAAGCAAGTTATGACTCGGATCCCTCCCTGCTGCCATCGTGCAAAGTCTTTTTTTCGTGGTTGTTGTTGTTGTCATACCTTAAAATGTGAGTCTTCAAACAAAACAGCATCTGTGGGCAAGATTAGCAGATCTTCATCTTTTCCTTCTTTGATATCCTACAAGGGAGGGGGGGGGTTTGGACAAATCCAAGTTCAATTTGCTGAAAAGCCTCAGCACGGCACATCGGACACAAGTCAGAAACAAACTTACTCTGAAGTAACTATTGTCAAAGTTTAACCATTGCACCGTCCATGATTGTCCACCAGGTGCACCAGGTCCATCGTTCTATCAACCAAGGTGATAAGTAAATAAATCATTGAATCATTTCTCATTATCCCAAACAATATTAATTAATCATGTGCAGAAACTTCCTACATAATCTCACCTTGGGAAAAAACAAACAAAAACAAATTTAACAAATTTAACAAATATACCATTACACATAAAACATGGAGAATGGAAGACTACATACAGTATACTTGGTTTCTGCTTTTCCCCAACCACTACGTTCTGGTCTGGAACGCCCAAGCGTGTGCGCACCTGATAATGCAACAATCTCCTGAAGCCAGCCAGAAACACAAACTTTCAGGAAAATAATTATCAACAAAAAATCAACTTGGAAAATTCATATAAAGATTAAACCTTGTCGTCAAGGCCCATTCTATAGAATACATTCCGCAGGTGACCAGCAGGTGAAGGTGGGCCAGCATCTAAAACATAAAAGTAGAAGTAAGATGCTGGGAATACAAGAGATTTTTTTTTTTGCTTGCATAGAAATGTACAGAATATAATCTATAACTAACTCTGTCTTAAGGTAATTGTGAAGATGATCAGAAGCTGCACGCAGAGATACAGTATAATGTCTTTTGTACAACTTGGTAGGATAAGTTTTAATTCAATGCCAAAGAAACTCAAAATTTTAAAGAGTTCTAAGACACCTAGTACGTCAGAACCTGACTTTACATGTCCTTGTTTATCCATCAAATAAATTTACATGAGTTTATCTGAAATTATTATCATAACATATAAAATGACCTATATAAATCATTTCATAGACAAAGGGCATGACTCGTATTGCTCGGTGTAGTTCAATTTTCTACCTTGTCATGAAGCTGCAATGAAAATTAAATAACTTCATAAATGTATTTGATTAAAATTAACAGGTTTATTAAATCCTTGATTGCATGCTGAAATATCTCGATGCAAAGATAAATGGACAAAATGGCTACTGCAACCTAAACAATCCACCAGAAGATCTTCTTTCATATTTGTTTGAGATATGAATGTTCACATTAAGATCCTAAGACTTACCAAACACCTGCAAACTAGATTCCCTTTACCTCTAAAATCATTTTACAAATGTCATATGCATTCTTCCGCTCTAAAAACTTCACAGAAGAAAAACTTGTTTAAGGACATCTAGATGTCATATACCTCAGCTAGACTAACATAGTTGATGACTCAATATAGAAAGCATACATATTAGGGCATCTAGATTTTATAAACCTCAACTAGACTAACATAGTCAATTATTCAATATAGAAAGCATATGAAAACTCATTATCTTGCTGAAGAAAGAATATACAGGTAGTAAAACAAAATGCAGAAACATTTCACAAATTTTGAGTATGATGGCTTAAATATGGACAAACCCATTATAAGCGAAAATAATAATAATGAGGAGATAAGCAGGGAAAAAAATTTCCATGTCATCCATAATGATCGAATGTTCAAAAAAAATGATATAAATAGGCTGAAAAGAGATCTAAAAGATTTGAATTGCTATCTCACCAGGAAGTCTCCCCTCTTCTGGGCACTGTTCAGGCCCAGAAACATCTACTCTTCCATATTTCATAGGGATTTTGGGGCCACCAGCCTCCTGCAAGATGACAAATGTATAACTATGAGCTGTGATACAAAAGGAAGTTCAAAAAACACACATGCAATACACAAGAACCTAGTACATGGAAAACAACTAGATCAAGAATTTGACCTCAATAGCTGTAGCACTGGCCAACTGGAACAAATCTGCATATGTAATGCTTGAATACTTGTCCTTAATAGACTGAAGAAGCTTTAGAGCATTTACAAGGCCTGTGGTAGTACCAAGTTAGCATCCCTCAATTTAAACAGAGATTCCGATTTCGTATACAACATATTCAGTACCAGCGTTGGCTGCATGTTTCAATTCTATCTCAAACCGTAAGCTTCCATTAGCACCTCCACGTTTTGGCCACTCCGCAATTTTCTTATCATATGTACCAGCATCATGCCATCCTAGACGAACCTGTGAGGTCATGAAATCATCACACGACTCTTTACATGATATAGCCTAATGCATCTTGAAGAAGGCCCAATTAATAGGTTTAGCACATAATGACAAAGGAGAGAAGCTGTAGGTGAGTTTATCCTTGAAGAATAAAATATCCTAGAACACTGAGATTATTGTCATGTAAGCATGAAATCATTTATCTGAAGTCTCACAATCACTAGCAATAGCAAAATCATTTAAAGAAATATTAAGGAAAAAATAAAAGCAATAAACTTAAAATAAGTGGTTACTAGTCACCAGAGCACAACAGACTTTTTTTTCTTGGTCAGGTCTTTATAAACCCAACTAGTTATAAAAAAGCCTCCTAAATTGCTATTTGATTAATTGAATTCTTATGGAGAATTGTGAACACAAACAGGTGTTTTTTGCTAAACGCTCAGGGAAATTGAATTCTTATGTCGCGCACAACAAGAGCGACATTCTTGACAAACACAAATTAAAGATTAAAGAAAAAGAATGCGTAGTGACCATATTCAATATTCATGTAAAAGCAACAAAAACTGATTATACTAGGAAGTACAACACCACAAAGCCTCTAGCTGTCGTGTTTGCCATTGGCTATATATAGAGGCCCACTCCTGGCTTCTTGAATGCCTATTTGGTCAAGATCAAGCGTCCGTGGTATCATCACACCTTTATTACTTGAGTAATAGTAGCCTACTTTGGTCCGCACCGCTTCATCATACTCCTGCAACTTGTAAACATCATCTTAAAGCAGTACGACCTTCTATGAATCTGCCTAATTATCCATCTCTCTGTTACCTTATAAGTAGGACCTCTCTCTGTTTCACCAAATCATTCCGATCATAAACATTTCGGGCCTCATAATTATATTAAGAACCCAGTTTAGTTGCTAATAACGTAGCGATAGGTCCTCACAGAATAGTAAGAAACTAATTCACTTTGAATCCCCCCCCTGGATCCAATCAATGAAACAACCTATCCACAAATTAGAATGCTACTGCTTCAAGAACTCCAACAGGCTGGATTACCCGGTCAAGACATGAAACGAATTAAATGGCAGCATAACAAAATGAAACTACCTACCAAGATCGGATGGCAGAAGGTGGTCTTGAGCAGCTCCTTGATGTCCTCCCTGGCGCTTCTCAGCTGCGCCGGATCGGAAGCCGCGCACACGACGACCGACGTCGTCCTGCGTGAGCCGATCGCGGCCGTCTGGAAAAGATCCGATCGAGGACGCTCAGATCAAAAGATTATAAAGATTCTATTTCTTGATCGAAGCAATAATCAAGAAAGAGGAAGACGGGAAACCTGGAAGAGACGGAGAGGCGAAGGGACGGGGCGGAGGGAGCAAGAGGAGGTGGAATGAAGGCGGCGAGGGGAATGGAGGAAGGAGAGGGCTGCGGAGGAGGGCTGCGCCGTCCGCTTGGAGGCAGCTGGGAGGAGGCAGGAGGAAGGGGAGAAAGAAGCAGCGAGCCGCTCCGCCATCATCAGATTTCAAATCACTCGCCGGAATGAGTCAGTTGTGATCTCTCTCTCTCTCTCTCTCTCTCTCTCTCTCTCCTTCTTTCTTCTTGCCCTTTTATACATGACGACATCTCGTTTGATACACTTCTTTTCTGCCTTCTGTGGCTCTCGCAGTCACCAATGGCCATTCCACTGTGCTGTTTGTCCAATTTGTCGCACTCGAACTGTTGAGGCGTCGCCTCTCGACGACTCACGTCGGATTCAATAGGCGTCTGATTCCTTCGAGAGCGACGCATTCACACGGCAACCGAGTCAGGGAAAAGCACGGACGGCACGTGCGAAGCGACTCCTTTTCTGCATGTGTACCATTCGCACCCGTTTCTGTTCGATCTACCGACATTGTCATTGGATAGCCATGTGGACCACGTCCGTCCCCTGACTTATCCAATGGACAGGGCATGTAGGTGTAGTGACGGGTAGAAAAAAGCACCCTCCGACAATTTGCTTTCTGGAGGGTGGCTACTTCTCATTGGCGCTCGCCCCTTAAAGTGCGTGCCGCGTGCTGCACACACATGAATCGAGGAGTCGTGTTTGAGCTCCAGTTCTAAGGAAGGCCCGATCCTCTGTGCCTGCAAGTGTACGGTCAATTAGAGGCAAGGAATGAGGTGAAACGTCGATCATGTCGGGCCCACTCACTTGAGCAAATCATCTTCAGAAGTTTATGGTTAGCGTGCTCTGACCGGTACAGAAGATCCCGATTCGCTTTTGAGAAGAAGAGTTAAATTAAAGCGGGAAGTAGGATCTTTTCCTCTTCACCTACCCAACATCGCGACAGCAGTGATTTGGGCCAGAGTAACATTCGTTCTCGAGTTGAGCCCTTACCTGCATCCATGCCGGCGCAGCCTAGCCCATTTACGTACAACCAGAGTGGATCAGAGCACAAATATCATGATAGCACAATCCTAAAATTATTTATATCAATCACATACTGGGCATGCGACATGACAATCCTCAATTCATATTTATCTTCACACAAGAATTCAATTAGCCATTCATAAGCAAATAATTACTTGTGGCCACAACATAACAATACCTGTTACTTGTACCGAGCACACCAGTGAACGATTGCTCCAGTATTCTTTGCTTCCGACAGATGCTTGATCCTCTATTTGGTGTCGAACAATTCTTAAGATCCGCCATGTGTATGTTACTAGTTTCATCAGATGTTTTCTATAATCTGGTCATAAGAATGTCATACAAACAAGAGGGCAGTCGGTTTCAATCAGACAGACGATTGTATTTGATGATAAACCGTATTTCAATTCAATTCTCGAGCAAGATTAGGCAGTACAATCCTTGTTGGTCACTGTTTTACTCGTGTGCATTAGCCACGGGATTCCTGAATTAGGAAGAAAGTGTGAACATAATTAAGAAGAAAGTTGAACTTTGTTGGTCTTGTCGATGTACTCCATAAACTTCTTACGTTCAGAATAGCCAAATGGAAAAGTTGAAAGAGGGAATGAGTACAAATAATCAAACATATCGTTATCCAACATCACCGTGCCTTTAGCCCCAACAAACAAAGGCTCCAATCCATAAGAGGATAAAAAAAGAACTATCTTGCCTTTGACCAAGTCCTTGTCCAGTTGAGTACAATCCCTGCAAATGCGAATAAATCAGTAAAGAGTATCACTAAATTGATTACAACACAGGAGCACCTGACAATGAGATAATCTCAACGTCTTACCTCGATGGAAATGTTCCATCATCCAAGTATATGAAGGGGTAAGATTTCTTCTCTGTAGGGAATGTGTTAATGGAAACTCCCTGTCAAATGTATTAGGATTTCATCAATTGTAGAGAGAGAGAGAGAGAGAGAGAGAGAGAGAGCGAGAGCGATGAAACAACTCACCAGAATGATCCTTCGATCTCCAATAACCAATGTGTCTACGAAGTGATGATCAATGCAATTTGCAACTGACACCAGCATCCATGATGCAACATTACCTATCGTGCCACGACCACTACGCCTATTATTGCCACCATAGGCTAATGTGAGAATCCTCTTCTTCATCGTGTGGCATGCATCAATGGCTATCGACTCCTCGAAGTACTCACTCACATGGTCGCTACTAATCGAGATGGAGATGTTGTCCACCCCACATCCGTGATCACATGGTCAAAGGCAACCAACAAGTCTTCACCTACAAACCCCACTAGCCAACAGACTTTGTACACCACAAGTTTGGTAGAAGGCGCCATGCCTCTGGTTGTCCCTTCAATGAGGCTGTACAGCTAACGATGTGCACATTTCTTCTGGCTACAATTGAGGCAGTGAAGGTGCCATGGCCATTGTAGTCCCGTAGAGAAGCTTCTTGAGTCATGTTGTTATAGCTGTTGAAGTAGCATGTTCCAATGATTTTGCTAGCACAACACAACTGGTCTTAAAAGCGTGCTTGATGCAAGCAATAACAGAGGTAATGAACAAGAGTTGAGGAGATACGTACTTGTTGCATTTAAAGTTCTCACAAGCGCCCTTCCATCTTCTCGACGAAGGTCCAAATCCTTTATTGCTAAAAGATGCAGATTCCAGCAAGATACGAGTCCCGATCACACCAACGATGACATCTCTTTCCAATAGCAAATTTCGTTTCATGCTCTGAGGGAACCTTAAGAAATCCCACAACCTCATCGTGTTGGGTTGTAGGGTTTTGCTTGGAAACACTGAAACAACACCCTTCATTCCTACATACAAGAATGACATTTAAGATATAGATAGATAGATAGATAGATAGATATATATATATATATATATATATATATAGAGAGAGAGAGAGAGAAAGAGAGAGAGAGAGAGACTACCAACTAGAATTATGGTGAAAAGTATGATTATATCAAGTATGTATACCAGCTATTCTTTCTATATCTTTGGCAGTAAATCTAGCCGCAAATCCATTGAAGCTTCTATAGATATGGCTCAAAGACTGCATGGAAGAACTGCACCATCTAGACACACACAAAAGTCATCAAATCAAGTGTAATCCTTCATACACTTGTTGTCAAGTTACAAAAATATTTGCAGGAGAGAAAAATAATTACCGGCCCTCGAGTACTTGATTCAGTAGATAATGGTGAGGATCTGCCAAGTAATCTGAAGAGGGCGAATCTCCCATGTAGGCAATATCAACCAGCAAGACAAAACCAAGTCATTCCATGTATGGCACGGATATCTCTAATACTTGCTAATCTTTCTTTCATCAGCACCAGCAATGGATATGAGCAGAGCAAAGGAGATGGGGGGGGGGGGGGGGGAGGGGGGGAGAATAAAATGAAGGTTTACATTTCAAGCTGGAAAATAACATTTTGATCAAGATCAAATATTCAGATAAAGATTCAAGTATACTTATCTAGATCAATGGAAGTTTGTTCATGCAGATATAATTAATGAAAATGTATACATATCAATGAAAATGTACGAAATTCATGATACTATCATCCAAGAACAAATTGCATGTAGATTTCCTGTTTACTGAGAAGATATAATTAGTAACCAATAAATATAGCTACAAGCATACTCATGAATGTCAACTGCAACTCAAGTACCATTGTATTATGAAAACTCAAATTTTCTGTAAATTTTGATTTTTGATAGTAAAGTATTTGCATACTCTGCATAAATAGCTAAAAGTTGACATTTTCATTTTAACAAGAAAATCGATTATTAAAAGCATTGTTAGCAAATTCTAGCTATTATGAACTTCTATCAATTACACTAACAAAAATAACTGAAACATACATATATATATATATATATATATAAGCTTTCTAGAATCTTCAACTAAGCCAGCACAAGCAGACACGGTCAAGTGCAAACAATATATGTATGATAATAACTGAGAGTGCTTGGTTCTTGCTCCCACTCCAACTAATCACTGAGATTATATTAATATCCTTACATGCTAATACTAGGCTTAAGCATGAGATCTTCCATCAGAAAGTTAACAATGTAAGGTAACTAGACAAATGGATGCAACAAATAACTACAAGCTTAAGTAGTACAAATATAGATAGTGGTAGTCTAGATAATCTCCATATCTTAAACATTCAGCTCTAAGCATCATTTTCTCACCTAAGCGTTCCTCAAGAAGATACATTGAACATGTGAAAAGCAGATCCATAGGAGGCCAATGATGCATAATAATGGCCTGCAATTATGATAATGGCATTTTTTACCTAATGACCTGACAAATTCATGAGTCAGATCGTGGTGGCAGATTGGGTTAAATTTGATCAAGCATGTGATTGCTCAACAGCAGGGAGGTTCAACCTGCCAAGCTTATCCCAACAAAACTAAAGCTAACTCACTGGTTACATAGTTCGGTCCAGATAAAGAATAAAGAAATCTTAATCTGCTGTTTCAATTGCAAAGGGTTTGGGTCAGCCTATGTACACTTGCTACCCCATCTCCACTCAATCCAATGGTTCTGACTTCTGATTAGCCTAAATGTCCAATGAACAGAATGTCTATACTCCAATGTGAAGGAATTTAAGGCTTCACCATATTCCAAAAGGAAAAAAAATTAAAAAAATGGTGGATCAGGATATCTTGCATCATGTGATCAAATACATAGTCATGAGGATAAAAATAATTAAATGTGGATTCTAAGCATCCAGGCCTTTTGAGAAGGCTCGTGAAGCTCAAAATCCTTGGTCCATCTGACACCCACACATTTTCAGTGACAAAACAACCCATCAACAAGCAATATGGTGTAAGCACATGCATAGGAACATGCTTGGAAAGAAAAAATCGATGGTGACATTGGTGCTGAAGTGGACTAATTACATTAAGAGACTGATTGATTCTTGGCTTACTTATTAATTAGAGATAAAGGATTTGAAAATAATTGTTTTGTCACACACTCCTCCCAACTGAATCATATCGTAAAGATCTACAACTTATTTGGACTAAAATATGCTCTTACCTGCATGATGTTCATTAGTCAATATTATGAAGTATTCCCTTTAAACAGGCCAGATTGGAATATCTGAAGTCAAAAAGATCAATTATATTTCCACCTTATTGTTAATTTAGTCCATTTCAATTAACTATATGTTAAGTAGTTCGATGCTGTGATCACCTCATGTCACCAAAAATAACATTTGAAGAAAGAAATAGCCAGGTATAAAATGTATACAACCATCAAAGATCGAACTGTGTTATGCTCGGCACAATATCCGTGACAAGCATATCATCATGCAAGGATGTGCATCCATTTTAAACTTAATTAAAAGAATCATTTCATTACAAGCATATCATACAGAAACCAGTTCTTTAACAAGGGTATTGCCTTTAGTAAATTTTTTATCAAAATTAGAAAGGTAAGAAATTCAAACTTTATGCCTGAGAAAAAGGTAAAACTGTAAAACTATGTTTCTGCAATAGAAAGAATCATTTCATCATCCCAAACAATATTAATCAATGATATGCAAAAAGTACCTACGTAATCTTATCTTTGAAAAAAATGGGAATTCGAATTTAACAAATATACCATTACTCATGAAAATTTGAGAAGGGAGACTACATACAGTATACTTAGTTTCTGCTTTTCCCCAACCACTAGATCAGGTCTGGAACGACCAAGTGTGCGCACACCTAATAATGCATCAATCTCCTAAAGCCAGAAATACAAAGTTTTAGGAAATAATTATCAAGAAAAATCTAGTTGGAAAATTCGTATAAAATTAAGCCTTGTCATCAAGGCCCATTCTATAGAATACATTCCGCAAATGTCCAGCAGGAGAAGTGGGCCAGCATCTAAAACATAAAGTAAAAGTAAGATGCTAGGATAACAAGAAAGATCTCAACAAAATCTGTGAGAAGCATTATAATCACAATATTTATAGACATATTATACCCCCACCCTATTCATAACAGCCATCAACCATCTAGCATGAAAATCCACATTTTTTGCATAGAAATATACAAAATATAATCTATAACTAACTCTGTCTTTAAGTAATTGTGAAGATGATGATAAGCTGCATGTAGATAATGTCTTTTGTACAATTTGGTAGGATAAGTTTCAATTTATTGCCGAAGAAAGACAAATTTCCAAAGAGTTCTAAGATACCTGTTACATACGAACCTAACCTTATTATGAATCATGTTTTTGTTTATCCATCAAATAAACTTACATGAGTATATCTAAAATTATTGTCCTCACATATAAAATGACCTATATAAATCATTTCATAAACAAAGGGCATGACTCGTATTTCATAAATTATTATCCTAAGTTCATAAATGCATTTGATTGAAATTAACAGGTTTATTAATCTTGTCTTATATCTCTGCTCTTGATTGCATACTGAAATATCTCAATACAAAGGGCATGAAGGGTGTTGTTTCGGTGTTCTCAAGCAAAACCTACAACCCAACATGATAAGAACTTTAAATGCAACAAGTACGCACCTCCTCGACTCTCGTTCATCATCTCAGTTATTGCTTGCTTGAAGCATGCTACTGAGACCAGCTGTGTTGTGCTAGCAAAATCATTGGAACACACTACTTCAACAGCTACAATGACACGACTCATGAAGCTTCTCCACATGACTATGATAGCCATGGCACCCACACTATCTCAATTATGGCCGGAAGAAGCATGCACAATGTTAGCCTGTACGGCTTTACTGGAGGGACAACCAGAGGCACAGTTCCTTCTACCAGGCTTGCGGTGTACAAAGTCTGCTGGCTAACGAGGTGTGTAGGGGAAGATTTGTTGGTTGCTTTCGACAGCACGACCATGAATGGGGTGGACATCATCTCCATCTCGATCAATAGCGATCATGCAAGTGACTACTTGAGGACTCAATAGTCATTGGTGTATTCAACGCGATAAAGAAAGGAATTCTCACATCAATCCATAGCGACAACGAACGTACAATGGTTGTGGCATGGTAGGTAATGTTGCGTGATGGATGCTAATGTCATCTGCATGTAACATCAATCGCAGCTTCATAGAAACATTGGTTATTGGAGATTGAAGGACCATTGTAGTGAGTTGTTTCAGCTCTCTCTCTCTCTCTCTCTCTCTCTACAATTGATGAAAGTTCTGATTCATTTGACATGGAGTTTCCATCAACACAGAAGAAACATTACCCCTTCATATACTTTGGTGATGGGACATTTCTGCCAAGGTAGCACGTTGAGATCATCTCATTGTCGGGAGCTCCTGTGAGTTGTAATCAATTGAGCAATCTCTTATCGATTTGTTCTCATTTGCAAGAACTACATTCAACTGGGCAAGGATTTGGTGAAAGGCAAGATAGTTCTCTCTTGATCCCCTTATGATGGATCAAGGCTTTTGCTTGCTAGGGTTGAAGGTGCGATGATGTTGGATAACAGAACACTTGAATATTCATGCTCATTCCCTCTCCCAGCTTTTCTAGTTGGCTACTCCAAAGGCAAGAGGCTGATGGAGGACATCAACAAGACCAAGTCAGACTCTCTTCTAAACTAGTTCACGTAATCATCACCAACTGTGCTTATATCTGCTTCTGGATTCCGGAATCCTGTGGCTAATATACACAAGAGTGAAACAGTGTTTGACTCTAAAGCTCCAATTATTGTTTCCTTCTCATCCAGAGGGCCCAACATGATCACACCCAACATCTTGAAGGTGACAATATACATGAGAAATTAAATTTATTAGAACCTGCATTACATTCAATGAGAAATAATTTGTTATAAAGTTAAGTTGATAAAAAGCAATGTCAAAAACAATGATATTCTGAATAGCATACAAGAAAACTTATACCGACTCAACCAAATGTAATAAGATTTATGAGCAATCACCAGGAGCACATAAATAGGGTATGATGAACCCAACCTTATTGTCCCACAGGCATTCAAAACAGAAGCAAGAATAATAATGCCAGTATGTGATTGCAGTAATTATCATAGCAACGTAAATAAGCCATCAGCTAAAACAAAAAATTTCATTATCGAATTAATCTGGATGTATTTGTTCAAAGGGAAGAAACCACATCGTTTTTTAAAATAAATTTTCACTCGTCCCACTGAACACACTTTAAAATCTGACACTGTTAGCAGGTTGATGACAACAAACTAGAAAGAAGAAAGCAAGATTCCTATGTATTTTATATAAAACTCAGTTTCTTGAGGCTCTATTTGTGCAATAAAGCAATACATCAGTGACTAAGTGCGAAAACACCTAATGATGTTCTGAAAATGTATTAAAAGCAACCACATTGCTTACTGTTGAACACCAACTACAAGCATTAGAGCAAACATGTCATGTACCTATAACCCCGTATAGCAATCAGAGTTCTTTTAATGATTCGTTTGGAAATTCTGAGAAAATACAACAACAACTACCCTGCAGAAGAACACTTGCTACAGAACGTCTATAGAGGGATACAATAGAAAGGAAGGAGTAAAGAGAAGCACCTGGATCTCGGGAAAGGACATGCGACTGGCGACGGTGGGGCCGGCGTCGGAGACGGGGCGGCAGTCCGGGACGACGTAACCGGGGTTGTACTTCATGTGAAGGGTGATCGGCCGGCGGATCTTGGTGTCGCCACCGACGTGGTTGAACTGGAAACCCATGAGGGCATCCACGAGCGCGCTCTTCCCGTCGGTCTCGTGCCCCACCACCAGCCCCGCCGGTACGTCGAAGGGCGTCTCGAACTCCTGCGCCAGCCGGTGGAGCTCGTTGTACGCCTCGTAGAGCTTTCCGGAGTCCGAAAAGGAGGATTCGTGTTCCTCCTCCTCTTAGGCCTCTTTAACGTCTCAAATAACTATTATAGGATCAAAACCAACATTTTGATTCAAACATAGCTTTATAGATTTAAAACATGATTTTAGAATGTTTTCATAAAACTTATTAAATTCACTATAATATGCATGAAATCGATGATTTGATCTTCCAATCCAATATCGATTTGATCTTCTAATTATAAAATATCTTTAATATAATCCTAACGGATGAATCTATAATTATAATTATAATTATAATTGATGAATCTATAATCTATAATTTAATATAATCCTAACTTATCTTGTCATTAAGTTAGAAATATTACGGATGATATCTACATAATTAATTTTCATAATAATAATTATATTCATTAGTCAAATAATTTTATTAATTTTGACTAATTTTATTTTAATTTTAACTAATTAAAATAATAATTTAACATATTTAATTATATATGTGTGATCCTTAAAATTCTAACACTCGTCTCCTCACGAGATGAGACGCCAGTGAATCACATGCACGAAACGCATACAAACCCTAATTTTGTATTCTTAATAACTTAAGATACGGAAAAATACTTTTGCGACTGGATTAACAATTTAAGTTTAAAAGGCGCAAAAGGTCAATAAATTAATCCATCATTTATACCATCAGGTCAATTATGACTAATAAAATTAATTGCATTAACAATTTAAGCTTAAAAGGTTATTAGTTATCTCATGGAATCACTAATAATTTGAAAATCGACTTAATTATATATTGAGCATGAGAGGAAGTGGCTATATGAAATCACCACTAAATCTTATTAGTGTTTGACTCTGAGCCGTATTGACCCACAGCAAGAGATCATAAAGCCTAATGCCCAATGTCAAAGGTGTAAGAGAAGAGTTAATGGATATATAAGATGAGCCGTAACGACCATTTCCTCTGTCAAAGTGCACTAATTGTGGATCGCCATAGAACGATAGTATTTCTCAAAGTAACATCCTGTAGGAGACATAATTCTTGTTGGGTTGTTTTATTGTTGATCCCAATCCTGCAAAAGAAAAAAGGAGGATTGCATTAGGCAGTTGATGAATATAATAATATTGTATCAGGCATTATGGGAATAGATCTCGACCGATTTCATCGTGGAAATCGATGACATAATTCATTGTTCTTACTGAACAAAGGCATTACATCTATCTACAATAAGAAGTCCAATTGGATCGATAAAGAACGCTGACATCTGCATCTGCATTGTGGCTCTACTGAGGCTGGAAATCTCTATGGTCGAACGAGATAAGAACTCAACTGCTCATTTATCTCTCTAAACTTCTCCTTCAGCCTCTGTAACTGCAAGCAGCATATCTAAGTTAGCAAACTACAGAGGCATCATGACATTTGTGGTAGGTCAAAAGCCAATACCCGTTTCAATTCGATCTCCAATTCCCGCTTGCGCTGTCCGAGAGAGTGGCGTAGCTGAGTTATGTCAAAAATTTGGTCCAAGTCATCTCCAAATGCAGACTCCAGGTCTTCCCACAGAAGGGCTGGCAACTTGTCGACAACCGGCATCAGGAAGAAGCAATTGAACTGCAGAATAAATGTTGGGAGTTAGATAAGAGTTAAAAATTGTGGTAATGACTAGCATCAACATCATTTCAAGTGAGCCACAAATTTTCCGGCAGCTGAATCTACAAAGTTACCATGAAAAAAAGAACATAGGAGAGGCATTATTTGGGATAAGTGCTGTTGCATGTTGAAAGAAATTCTATACGATATCTTTGTAAGATAGTAGGCATCTACAGTTCTAATCATTTTGAATGCACAACAATAAATCATCACTGTGAAAATGACAAGCAGCTCTAGGTAGTAGTAAATAATCGAATGGCACAGCATATGACTGGTTCCTACAGCAGCTCTAGAGTTTAGATCAACTGCATGTAATATAAGTCACCACATCATCAATCGGGCAAAATTAAATTTGACAATTTTTCACCAAAAGCAAACCGAATATATACTTACAGACCTTTAATTCTGTAGATACCAGAAAATGCTCCTTGATCCCATGAAAAATTTGATATACCAAGGCATAAACAATTCTTTCAGATGAAGGAGCCAGTCTTCGGTTCCACAGTGTGCTATCCAAAAGATCAACCAGCCTTGTTTCTGCTGTGGGATTGCATGGAATCGAGTCAGAACATGGGTTAGAATGGTTAGGTTTTGAATCTGGCTTCGATCTATCAGATTTGTTGTCATTCAGAGCCAAGTATTGTTCCTGTTGAACACCTGAAGAGATGGTGCTAGCACTATACTGCTCTGAGCTAGCAAATGAGTCCAAAAATTGGCATAATCCAGCCCGATTCTGTAATTTTGAACATAGGGGTATGTAAAGGTGGAAAAATTAAAATTTGTCAAGTATGTCGATGGTCTAAGCATTAACATCCAAACCTTGTTATGAAGAGACCAAGTGACATATCGTGTAGTGCTCACTAAGTCTTCCATACATCTGAATGCATACAAAAAATTGAGCTACATTAGTCTTTCGGCAAAAGGCACTTATGAACATTAAACCATCTTTTAGAATTATTCTACATCAAATACTTGTGCATGCTCGCACATGATCATACCAACAGCAACCTTTTTGTCATTTGGAGATATCAGTCTAGGGTGCAATCTGGCTACATAATAATAGCCTCCAGGACGGAACGGTTGCAGAACAAAATTTAGAAACAGGAACATGTGGGAAAGCTCGAAGACATGATTAACCAACACATATCTTCTCAGCTGCCGAGATCGGGAGAATAAATAAATATTCGAAAGGTATGAGCAAAATTACTTTTCACGACATGATCGTTCAGTCGATTCAGCAAAATTATTAAAAGCTGTCTCAACACGTCTCAGAAATACTTCATGGCCACTAAGATACTCTCCATCTTTCTGTTGAAAGTCTATGATTAGTTTTATGAGCAAACATCAACATATACCATCATGCAGAAATTTAGGAAGACCCTTACCTGCAACAGATACATGGAAATAGGCAGTAGCCTCTTCAAAATGTATAGAAGCCTAAAGCCCAACTGTCAGAAGAAAGGCAACACCAAAGTTTTAGATAAGGTCCAACAGTCCAAGTACCAAATAGAGACAAATTTGAGAAATTTAAGTGATAGTTTTCTCTAATTACCATATGTAGAAACTCAAATATGTATGTGCAAATAAGCATAACAAACATTATATTCATCTGAAAGACAAGTAAGGTCAGTTTGGAATGTGCATGCATGAAGCATAAACGTCTGATCCTCCATAGTTTATTCAACAAGATTGTCAAACGGAATATAGATGGAATTTATTCCTTGAACCCAAAGCACGGATAGTTCCAATACAGGGAATTAAATCAAGACACTAGAAGTTACTAGTCCTGAAACTTGGTAAAATACAGATGGATGTCTTCAGATAACCTGGTCAAAATGAAATATATTAGCCAAGAATGTAAAACAGATCTTTAGATATGTATGTTTATAATGTTTATATAATGCATATATGTGTATATATGGCCAAGGCTGTAAGGTCAATTCACAAGGATAGCCAGCCCACCTACAAATTTTAGCCCTCACTAAAACATGTGTAAGATGCAATCAGAAATTTGAGCACAATGTATAAATTGAAGGCATAAGGGAGGCTAAACAAGTCAGAAGTTACTAGGTTCTGCCCTATGTCACCAGCTAGATTTCCTGGATTGATCATTCTCCATCAATGGTAGAAGACAGAACTCAGTACAAATACAAGGAAAAAGAAATAGAATGACACTTAATCATGAACCTGATGAAGGAAAGGCTCAAAGGTATCACGAGCTACTAGAAGTTACTAGTCCTGAAACTTGGTAAAATAGCAGATGATGGCTTCAATAACCTGGTCAAAATGAAATATATTAGCCAAGAATGTAAAACAGATCTTAGATATGTATGTTTATAATGTTTATATAATGCATATATGTGTATATATGGCCAAGGCTGTAAGGTCAATTCACAAGATAGCCAGCCCACCTACAATTTTAGCCCTCACTAAACATGTGTAAGATGCAATCAGAAATTTGAGCACAATGTATAAATTGAAGGCATAAGGGAGGCTAAACAAGTCAGAAGTTACTAGGTTCTGCCCTATGTCACCAGCTAGATTTCCTGGATTGATCATTCTCCATCAATGGTAGAAGACAGAACTCAGTACAAATACAAGGAAAAAGAAATAGAATGACACTTAATCATGAACCTGATGAAGGAAAGGCTCAAAGGTATCACGAGCTTTGGCAACAGCAATTACGCAGGCAGTCCTAGGACAAAAGTTGAATAAAACATAGTTATTACATCAGAGAGATGAATGAGGTTAAACAACAAAAGGTGAGAAAAACTAAGAAGTACCTAGAGTAGTTTGTTCCATCATGAATGTCTTCAACTCCACATGCGTTTACTATCTCCTCCCTAGTAATTGGAGGACACTTGACACCTCCAACAACAAGACGAAATTCAGCCATTGCACGATGGTATTGCGCACCGCCATAAAGACGCATTCCAGCATTCTGAGAAGGAGATATAAACAGGGTTATTAACCCAATAGTTTATACGTTATGCTGACCAGACCTTAAGTTGCAAGTGATGCCAGAAAGAAACTGAACATCTGAATGCAATCACAGATATTCTTGCATACAAATGCTATACTTATGAAGCATACACTTAACTACATAGTTAAATTTCATCTAGTCAAAAAATTATTAAAAGTTGTGTTGCCACACACATTTAACAATACATTAAGGGTAAAAGACCAGAATCTACAAACCCCAGCATCCACTTACTTTTTTCCCCTCTCCTGCTGGCAGTCAGCCTCATTTCAATAATATGCATGTCTGAGTTCAAATCTCATACTGAGGATCTAAGTTTAGCAAATCTAACTTGCTCAAAGAATAGCAGACAACACACCATCTTTAATAACTTCTATTTGTTACTTGATTAACATAGTATGGCACTTGTGTCATACAAGTGATAAATCTGTTGTACCCTTACTATGCCAAACCTTATGTTGTATAAATTGGTTCAAGACTCAAATAGCCTCAGAGAAGTAACATACTAGTTGAACAGTCAATTGGTCTCCCAGTGTATATAAAACAAAGAAAAACCTTGTTCTATCAAAAGCACTGAATTCTTTGAGGCGTTTAGATCCTTATTCTATAATGGGTCGCCACTTGACGGTCACCCACTGTAACTACTTCTAGTGATGCAGATAAAAGTTACATAACTGAATCCATTCTCTACCCATTCCCAAAAAATAAGTAGCCCGTTTATCTATACCCGACTGATGACACATCAGAACCCAAAATTATGCAATTCATAGTGTAATAATAGATGCCGTACTCCCTTTGCAGGACAATTTTCAATATCGGGTTGTTGAATAGCTCTTGCATTTGATTCAATGTCCATTTATCTATATTACTTGGAAGGTCACTCATTCTGGGTCATTATCCAACTTCCATAATTTACTTCAGGAACATGCAAGCTAGTTTTGCTTCTTGTTCAAGAACTTGGCCCAAATACTCGATCTCGATATCCTGAGACAACCCTGTTCTAATGACTGTAGATAACACTGTCCCAAAATATTAGATGTAGCATTTGACATCCTATGCCTTTACTCCAAAGAAACCTCCTCATTACACACTCAGTTTCATTTGCAATAACCTAACCACAAGCACCTTATAACATGATAGAAGATAAATTAGCATCATAAAAGAATGAGAAAGATGAGAAAAACATTTGGCATCATGAAGCAATCCTTTCCCAACATGCAAGCTTATTGTTCAAACATATTAATAGAAAATGGAGCCTCACAGGGCCTCACTGGACCAGTTTGACTCTTCCCAGAACATGAAAAGGATAATATAACATCGAACAAAGGCAAACTTTCTTTGACCTGCAATGCTTAGTCCTCACTGAACCAATCTGACCTTCAGATCACACAATGGCAGAGAGTCTCACTGGGACATTGTGTGGTTAGTTTGAAATACTTAGGATTTCATCTTAATTGTGCGATTAGAAAGATGTAAAATGCAGTTCATGAAATAAGATGATAACTGTATGCTAAACTCACATGCATGTTAATCTCGCATATATAGACTAACAGGCTACAGCAGCAGAACTTACAGGCATCATCTTGTGTGGAAGCTGAAGACTGTCAGTTCCTGTAAAAGGTCCACCCATAGTCCTCTCATCCAGCAATGTTTCTCCTGCAAATTGAGCAATTTAAATTTTGCACAGGTAACATAATGAAGCATCGCTTTGTTTCAAAAGAACATCATGAAACATTCCTAATACTTATTTCATAATCAAAAATTTTTGTGACATACCTGCCAAGGTTGTCAATATGAAAGTTTAATTACTCATGGAATGAAAAGATGAGCGTACCAAATTTATCAGGAGGTGCCACAACTGTGCCTTTCAATAACAAAGATAACTGAAAAGAAATTATGGATCAGCACAGCTCTTCATACGCATAATAAAATATGTCAAACATAGAAGTATATCAACAAACAGTGAGTTGGATGATCTTGTTTGTCTATTATCAATGTTTTTGAAGTTGTATTTATATTTGGAAATTTTTTAAAATAAATTGAATAACTGAGGAGAACCTTGGTCAAAAAAGAGTCATGGAATGCACGTCCCTTTTCCTTCAATTTTGCTTCATCCAAATTTCTGTAGACAAACATAACAAGAGTAAATAAAGAAAACATCAGGAAAGCCATTTCAACTGTCATAGTTACTCCAAATTACTTTAGGTATGTGACAGACACAAAACAAAAACAAAAAACATAGACTCCTAAGTTAATGAATCCAACCTATTTATGCTAGTAGCTTGCAAAGATCGGAAAGCATTCAATGAAAAAACATAACATTGAAGTTTATCATCCTGTACTGCAACAAACCTCATCTTGACTCATCATAAGCATAAACTTAAGTATTCACCTGAATTCTTGGTTAGTTTCACGTATTTTCCTTGTAGTGCTCCGAAGTTCCTTCTCCAAAAGTGGAATAATTAGTGGAACATTGTCCATATACCTTAGGAACATAGTTTCAGAAACAACATTAGAAGGTCCACATTACATCAGTACTAGAAATAAGGATGAATAAATATTTGTACCTTTTCTGCAACAATTCTTCCAAAAATAATCTAAGGCTGCTCACACCTATTCTACTTCTTTCCTCCTTTGACAATGACCTACCTAGCTTTTCCTCTAAAGCCACAAGATCTTCCATTTCTCTCAAACAGATGGCCTGCATTTAAAAGATATGAACAGAGAACAAGTATAAGCATCACATGTGGCCGTAGAATTTTCATGTAATGTTAGATAATACTCAACAGTCATTTGATAAACAACATTCTCAACATAAAAAAGGTCATGACCTAGATCCATAATCATTCCTGTGTGGTAGATTCATGAATATTATTTTAGTGATCTTCGTGGACACAAGAAACATATACATTAACATATAAATATGTGCAACTCCAACACCAGGAACAGTACAAGTAGATCACATCCTCCGGTAAACAAATTTTGATGTGCAGAAATACAAAGATTGCATATAGAGAATTAAGTGGCATAAAGAAAACAGAACTTTCTTAAACTCCTCATTGGATCGATAAATAGCTTCACTCCCAGAACCAACTCTCCCTGATGGCACAGAAGTGAAGAAGGGTGAACCACCCAACAAACAGCCATCCAATGTACAAGCAGGTGGTTTAAGAAAAACTTCAACATCTGAAGCCCGTGCAAACTGCAGAATTTTTGTGTCGAGCTTTGTGGATACAATGACAGTCCTTGAAAGTTCAGGATCAATCTGTATTAACCAAAGAAACCAAGAGACCAAATTTACTGTGACAGACTTAAAAGAATTCCAAATTTCAGAATGCAACAACTGCCAGACTGTGTGCTGGGTCATGGAACAAGTCAAATAAATGAGCAGCACAAACTACCAAAAGAAGATGGTACAGACTTGCATCACTATTCTGCGTGTTGTGGCATTACTCCAATCACTGCAATCTTCAAGGCATAAAATGATTAATTCTTTATGCTGCATTTTAGCTCGTACAAGTGCCTCCACTGCCCGAGCTTGTCCCTGCAAAAAAGAAAAAAAGAAAGATCTCATTAAAGGGATGCAAAAATTTGTTAAATAGCATTAGCAGCTAGAAAGGCCAGCCGTGATTCTCAATCATGCATGATTTTTTTTAGCTCAACATCACTTCTTAATATTTGTGTGAAGTAACTCATAAAGAAGCAAAATGGAAAATACACCTGTAAAGTTCGGTTCCTTCGACCTGGAGCTGGAATAATAAGACCCGGTGTATCAATGATGGTAAGATTTGGGCAGTACTTATACTCTATCCTAATAACGATTTCTTTTTCTGAAAACTGACAAGGATCACTCTCCAGCCTCATGTTTTCAGCTTCAATATAAGCCTGAAAGAAAATAAAGAATGAGCAATCACCAGGAGCACATAAATAGAGTATGATGAACTCAACCTTATTGTCCCACAGGCATTCAAAACAGAAGCAAGAATAATAATGCCAGTATGTGACAGCAGTAATTATCTTAGCAAAGTATATAAGCCATCAGCTAAAACAAAAAAAAATTCATTATCGAGCTAATCTGGATGTATTTGTTCAAAAGGAAGAAACCACATCTTTTTTACATAAATTTTCACTCGTCCCACTGAACACACTTTAAAATCTGCTACTGTTAGCAGGTTGATGACCACAAATTAATAAGAAAGTAAGATTCCCCCCATGAAGTTAGTAAGTATTTTTTATAAAACTCAGTTTCTTGAGCCTCTACTTGCTGCAATAAAGCAATACATCAGTGACTTAAGTGCAAAAACACTTAATGATGTTCTGAAAATGTATTAAGTGCAAACACATTGCTTACTGTTGAACACCACCTACAAGCATTAGAACAAACATGTAATGTACCTATAACCCCATATGGTAATCAGAGTTCTTTTTATGATTCGTTTGGAAATTCTGAGAAAATACAATAACAACTACCACCCTGCAGCAGCAACACTTGCTTCAGTGCGTCTATATAGGGATACAATAGAAAGGAAGGACTAAAGAGAATCACCTGGATCTCGGGAAGTGACATGCGACTGGCGACGGCGGGGTCGGCGTCGGAAACGAGGCGGCAGACCGGGACGCGATAACCGGGGTTGTACTTCATGTGAAGGGTGATCGGCCGGCGGGTCTTGGTGCCGCCGCCGACGTGGTTGAACTGGAAACCCATGAGGGCCTCCACGAGCGCGCTCTTCCCGTCGGTCTGGTGCCCCACCACCAGCACCGCCGGTACCTCGAAGGGCGTCTCGAACTCCTGTGCCAGCCCGTGAAGCTCGTTGTACGCCTCGTAGAGCTTCCCGGAGTCCGAAGAGGAGGATTCTTGTTCCTCCTCCTCATCCTCCTCCTCCTCCTCCTCCTCCACCGCCGCCAGCGCGGCCGCCGCCTCTTCGCCTCCTCCGGCCTCCCCCCTCTGGGCAGCTCCGCCCTTCCTCATGGCCTCCGGCGACGATTGGGTGTGAGAAAACGGAATGGGGAAAGCAGGCAAGAGGAGGAGCGGCCGCGCGGTCGAGCGATCGCGTGGGCGGGGATAAAAGCCGAAAAGAAGAGGAGGGGCGCGTCCAAGTAGATGAGGCCGCGCTGACTCACGGGCCAGTCATTCAGTGAAGGATCACCGTTCATCGAGTCTCCGGATGCTTCCAGATCCGTAAAAGGTCTGCGAGACCCTGATGGTTGATATCCATTTCCTTGCAGGATCGCCGTCCATCGGTGTCACAGATTGCGTTGAACCACACATGCGAACTTGATGGATGCTGTGGAGATCCGTGCAACGTCCTGATAAATGGCCCTGATGCCGCCAATTAAGTGCGAGTTGGTCGAGTCACACCATCTCGGGTTGACCACAGATCTGCTGTGCGATTCTATTGGTTGGGTCGGGACTCAAGTGGATTGGATCCCCAATTGAGCCTATTTGAGTGGCGTTCCAACTTAATTCCATAGAATATTACTAAGATCAAAATCATCATAAAAATATAAATATAAATGTTGAGATTAATACGGATTATACAACATAGCCACTTATTCAACGTAACTGTGATATATCTTATTTGGCACATACAAGTATGAATCACTAACTCAATATGTTTATCGTAACATAACTTAAGACCCATCTCTGATATCATTTATTCATTTTGGTAGATAGATTTTTTCTACTCAAAATATCTCATCATATTAAATACTAGAATGACTATAATATCATTCATTATGATTCGAGTCGATGACATCATTGATTCATTAATTTTATTATATTTGAACTACTGATTGAAAATTAAGTCTGAGTTAATAATGGTAAACTTATCTATCTCTTATAAATTCATTCAAATTGTTCTCCATTTTAAATATAGCACTAAACTGATATATTGTATGACATCTTCTACCTCTGATGAACAGCATAAATTAGTTGTCAATCTGAGCTCACAATGGATAAAGGCTGCCCTCATAATTCCAACCTGACAACATCTAAGATAGAAAGTCTTGGGGAGTAGTTGAATCCTCCACAGTTGGGTGCCATGAATCACCACATCAGTGGCTTCTCAACTTCAAATGGTTTTGTTTAATCTGCATGCATTTGGCACACATATCAAAGAAAAGTTTGACCACTGAGATGTACATGATAGGAAGAGTGCAACATGACGAAGTGTCCAGTGGCTGATATGGAGAAAAAGTCAAAGGGTTTGGTCTGTGAAGAATCATTGACAGGCAACTGATAACTGCTCCATATATGATAATTGAATGCATGATGAGGTCAATCATATTACTGACTACATTTTAGGATGTTTCTTTATATATATATATATATATATATATATATATATATATATATATATATATATATATATATATATATATATATATATATATATATATATATATATATATATATATATATATATATATATATAAAATAATAATAATAATAATAATAATAATAATAATAAAATAACTAGATCTAAAAATATTTATATGATGATATGGTCCTATAGGACTGAATATTCAGAACTCATATAATAAATTATGACACCAAAAACATTAACATAGTGATGATATGATAACTAATTTACATGGAAAAAAAACTTGGTATTTACCCTACAAAATAGTCAAAAGGTTTTTTTTTTGTATATTATAAATATATCCTTACTTTTTTTAATAGATGAATGAAAGATTAAGGAAGACAATGAACCTAAACCTACACCCAAGTTTATCTTTTCTTCCCCCATGTGGCCATAAAGGCAACTTATAACACAGACTGTGTTCCTCATTGGAGGATGAGCCACTGGATGATAATATTTTTTAGCTAGTATTTGATGAAAGCTTACTATTTTCTAGCTATACTCCACATGTCTCCTTAACTACTAGCATTATTCTTTTGTGGCTTCTTCAATCCCAATACCCAGAGAAGTACAGATGATGAATTCTCTCAATCATTCCAACCAAGGTCATGGGCATTTGGACCCACCCCTTAACTCTGGTCACAGCCACTGGTTTCATAGCTGTTGACATCATGAAAGAGCCCTGAGATTTGTTGTTTGATGATGTATTTATTGTCTTGGTTTGAAATAGAAGATTGATATGAGAATTGAAGCAGCTTCAGATAACTCTAAGGGTTGGGTGTTTTATTCTGCAATCCACCCAAGTCTTCTTCTTCTTCTTGTTCCATATTTGACCCTTGGACCATGGCCAAGATCAAGGGATACTGTTACTGCGGAAGTCAGAGTCAGGAGGAGCATGTCGCAGTCCATGTGAAGCAAGTCAACGTGGGCTTTCGAGTATATAATTTGGATTCAGGAAGTCGGCAGAGTGATGCCCAGGTAAGTCCCGGCATGACCATCGAATCTATCAACCTCAAGTCCCTGTGAATGATCATAAACTATGATGCTGAGAGCTGCGGGCAGGTTTCAGATTGCTTTCTGCGGCAACAACAAGCACCCGTTCACACCCGCAGATGCGGGGGGGTGTCGATGGTGCTGCTCATCTGTGAGACAGAGGAGCATGTTATGCATGACAACCGGAATGATCCAAGTGTCTCTGCTTTTATGAGTCTTGGTGGTGGTGGTGGTGGTGGTGGTGGTGGTGGTGGAGGAGAATGTGGCGTGCATGAGAGCAACAGTAGGGTTCAATGCACCCATCCTCATCGGCACCCAGCCGACTACTTAAAATCCTTCTTTACCAAGTCAAGAGTGCGAAAGCATGAGAACTTTAAGTTCTCTCTGCCTTCTTCTTCTCAACACCGGCCACAATGATGACTGGTTTCTTTAATCCGTTTAGCCTTCCTTGGAGTAAGCTAAGAGTTGACATCCGAGAAGTTTGCATTATAAAAGGCCGCAGGGGCTTCCCAATCCTCACATCCATTGCAGAGGAAAGTTACTGAGTCTTCTGTAGATCGAGGCAGGATGATTCCGGTCATTGATTTCTCCAAGTTGGATGGCGAGCAGAGGGCTGAAGCTTTGGCCCAGATCGCTAATGGCTGCGAAGAGTGGGGATTCTTTCAGGTAGGCTAGCGGTTGCAGTCTAAGAACCGTAACCGTGATTTCTTTTATGGATGTGTTGTCGTCAATCCTTTTTGTCTGCAGCTGGTGAACCATGGGATTGCAGAGGAGCTCCTCGAGCGTGTGAAGAAGGTCTGTTCCGAGTGCTACAGACTGCGAGAGAAAAGCTTCAGGGAGTCCAACCCCGTCCGGTTGTTGAACGAGCTTGTGGATGGAGAAACCGAGGGAGGGGTTGGTAAGCGGCTGAGTGATGAGGATTGGGAGGATGTGTTCGTCCTCCAAGATGACAAGCCATGGCCGTCGAACCCACCGGAGTTCAAGTAAGTAGTCGAGGAATCGAACAGAGCAGCACTGCTTCTTCTTTGCGCATTGAAATATCTTGGCTAACTTGCAGGGAGACGATGAAGGAGTTCAGGGACGAGCTGAAGAAGCTAGCGGAGAAGGTAATGGAAGTGATGGACGAGAACCTGGGCCTGGAGAAGGGTTGCATAAGGAAAGCGTTCTCTGCAAACGGCAAGCACCAGCCCTTCTTCGGGACGAAGGTGAGCCACTACCCTCCATGCCCACGCCCCGACCTCGTCGACGGCCTCCGCGCCCACACCGACGCCGGCGGCGTCATCCTCCTCTTCCAGGACGACGAGGTCGGCGGCCTCCAGATCCTCAAAGACGGCCAGTGGATCGACGTCCAGCCCGTGAAGAACTCCATCGTGATCAACACCGGGGACCAGATCGAGGTGCTGAGCAACGGGCGGTACAAGAGCGTGTGGCACCGCGTGCTCGCCACCCCCGACGGCAACCGCCGCTCCATCGCCACCTTCTGCAACCCCTCCCTCAAGGCTACCATTGCTCCGGCGACGAAGCTCCTCTCAGCCCAGTCCGACAAGCTTCCTGCGTCGTACCCCAAGTTCGTCTTCGGCGACTACATGGACGTGTACGTGAAGCAGAAGTTCCTCCCCAAGCAGCCAAGGTTTGAGGCAGTGGCGGCAGCCATGTGAAACTGCAGTGCGACCATATAAGCTCAGTATCGTATCTGCACGTACTTGTAGGCTGTTATGAGCAATCCAAGCAGGATGGAAGCTGCTAAGTAGTATGGTGTGTAGATGTGTGTTTGCTTGCAAGAGATTGCTTGAACGCAGTGGTAGATCGCGTTCTTTGTTGTCGAGTCTGTGAGTCGCTCTGTACATCGAGCAACTTCGACTCTGTTTCTTCTCCTGTTAATGATGGTGCTCTTTTGAGTCGTTGATTTCGAGCTTAGAACCCGTGAATTCAAGTCGATCTCCAGCTTTAAGTTCTCAATCTGCTGCCAAAAGCAATGCAGGTTGGATTTGGAATCCTGGAAACCTCATGCATGGTTCGTCTTCGGAGCCGGTCAACCCTTAGTCTCGATGGCAATATCCACCTTTTTATTGCAATTAATGTTCTTCTTACAAGTCAAACAACACTAATGTGAGAAAGGTTAACGGGCAAGATTTTGTTGGTTCCTCTTTGCTTCCTCTGATTGGTACGTGAGATTCAATTCTCTCCATCCATTGAAGCAACAGTTTGCAACAAAAGCTTGGTTACTTGTCGTTGGCAATGACGATTCCAGCCATCGATTTCTCGAAGTTGGATGGCAAGGAGAGGGCTGAAGCTTTGGCGCAGAGTGTCAATGGACGCGAAGAGTGGGGATTCTTTCAGGTTCGTCTTCTTTCATCGTTCCCTTGGATTTGATGCTTTGGTGCTAACACTTGTTTGATGATTTGTCTGCAGCTGGTGAACCATGGGATCCCGGTGGAGCTTCTGGAACGCGTGAAGAAGGTGTGCTCGGAGTGCTACAAGTTGAGAGCAGAGGGCTTCGAGCGATCCAAACCTGTGCAGATGCTGAACAAACTGGCGGAGGAAGAAGAAGAAGGCGATGCTAAGCGCTTGGATGACGTGGACTGGGAGGATGTCTTCGTCCTCCAGGATGACAACCAACGGCCGCCTAATCCTCCAGTGTTCAAGTCGTGTCCTCTCTGTTTCTGCCAATGGATTGACGATATGCTCCCTTCAATAACTTGGAGGAAGACTATGAGGGAGAGAAGGGAAGAGCTGCGGAAGCTGGCCGAGAAGGCAATGGAAGTAATGGCCGAGAACCTGGGCTTCTTCGACAAGGGCAATAAGCCCATCTTGTTTATTAGTGTACTACTTTTTAGGGTCCGGCCCAATAAACCCATCTTGTGTATTAGGATACTGAAAGAAATAGGGTGGATTTCTGAAAGAAAAAGAAAACCTTTTTTTTATTCACCCCCCTTTTTTACTTAATGCATCGAATATTTCTTTTCTTGATCGATTTATACGGTGAATCAATCCAATTATAATATTATTATATTATGTTATAATATTTTTAGTAGTACTAAAAAAATACTATAACATAATATAAAAACATTGTAAGATAATATTTTTTTATAAATTTTATAAAAAATATTATTTTTTATAGTACTTTTACACTATGGTATGGTGTCTTCAATAAAACTTGAAAAATACTATGATGTAGTATAAAAATGCTATAACATAATTTATTTTTACTTTTAACAATATTATAAAACTATATAATGTTGTATAAAATAGCTTTTTTAACTATATTTTAATATTTTTTTATATTGCTGAAACCATTGTAACACACAGTAAAAATACTATAATTTAATTAATTCACCTTATGGATCTGTTCATATATATATGTGTGTGTGTATGTATATATACATATCTATACATATGTACATACATATATATATACATATACATATAATATAGTATTTATAAATTCAGGAAATGAGGGTATTTTTCGAAAAAAAAAATCTAAAAATAATAATTTTTTCTCGTAATTCGTCCAAAGAAATAATTCAGAGAAGAGAGAGAGAGAGAGAGAGAGAGAGAGAGAGAGAGAGAGAGAGAGATGGATTTAAATATACTCATTTTCATGTTGAGATCACATACGGATGAACGAAACCTTCTTTGAACCCCTTAGATATATATGTTTTAGTTTCTTTTCTTTTCTTTTTATTGGAAGAAAAAAACACTGAAAGAACCCCTTAGACATTGGCTTAAGTTGATTGCCACTTGTTAAGTCATCATCCATCACAACTTGATGGCTCCTGTAGTGATCAGATAAGAATTTTATGTGGATGGCAATCGGGAACATAGTGAGTTATGCATGCTTATCCAAATCCGCAGCTATTCTATTGGCATGTTGTTTGTGCTTCGATGATGAGCAAATGATGCAGACACAAGCTTATTATTCCTTGCTTAGATACCATCAACAGCATCATCTTACCACATGCATAAGAGAGGAACCTGCAACAGTTGTTTCCTGTAGTATTCTTTCTTTTTTTAGTTGAGCCTTATCGTTTCGGACGAAATCAAGTTGTTGGATATTAACTACGTGTCTCATATATACATTCAGTTGATCAATTAGTATAGCCTCTCACTCGTAAATTCAAGATCGATATCCTTGACAGTAACTCAATCTTACGGGGGTATGATAACAGAGAAATTTTCTCAAGTGCATAGCAGATGAGATTTCACCAATTACACAAGAAAAAAATCTTATCTTTCAACATGTATAAATAAATACCGTATCAAATTAATTGAAGTGTATTTTTTTTACCTTTACGACTTCGTTCTTCATTCTTTTAGACATAGTATTGGAATTTGATCTGCTATTACTTATCGCTTGAGAATTGTTTTTTTGCCTGCATGCATGGACGAGTTTAAAGACGGCTAAAACCTAATCGAACATACCATTCCTTTTATCGTACGTAAAAGCTGCTGCACCGATCTTTCCAACTCCTGCTTTCTCGGCAGAGATTGCAGATGTGAAAGCAACTCCGCTTCATGATTCCTTCTTCCATCACCAACCTTCAACAACTGTTAGCTCTTCATAAACACCGGTCCATGGCAGCCTAAACAAAGCCTCTTCATGTTTCAAGCTAAGCTTTACGGTAATACAAAGTCTTCCGACAAGGATCCAAACTTTTTTGTACCTTTTGGACTTTCACTGCCCCTCTTTCGTGCATTGCGTGCAGATGCTGCTGCATGTTTCTTTTGAAGAACAAGAATAAAAAACCCAAAGAAATACCACATCAAATCGGTAAAAGATATCCACGACATTCAAAGATTGATCTTGAAGGGAGACCGATGCGCTTCATCGGCAACTTGTTTGACAACTACACATTTGTCTTCTCCTACACGAGCAGCGGTTGGTCTTCGTTGAGCTGAAGCCGACGCATGGCATTGACATCTGGAGGAGGAATCGGTGAGGATAATGATTCCCATGGCACATGATTTCAGGTACAGATGCTAAACGTCAATGGCTTTGCCTTTTGGAAGACCGGGAAAAGCTTTGTGTCGTATGGTATGGTATGGTATGGACCAGAGAAGAAGGTGGATGCGCTCCGACTGATGCTCCAAATGATTGATGTCTACTGTCCCATAGAAACGAAGGAAACAGTGGTCCGTGATTCCTTCTTTCACTGATGAGGCATGTAATCGGAGGACCTTTTTGACTGATGCCACTATTTTATGCTCTGCGTGATCGGATGAGTATATACTTCAACTAATCGCATACTAATCCGCGGGTAAGAAGAGTTCGCGGGGACAGCGACGTGGAAACGAGACGTGCTCCTCTTTGCACCTTTGACTGCCTCGGCATCCGTTCTCGACTCTCGCCGTCCCGATGGGCGGCCAGAGGCGAACCCCACCCCCCCCCCCCCTCCCCCAACGTCGAAACGAGACCGAGAACTGCAACCTGCGGGTCCCGCGCTTGCGATGTCCGTCGGGCCCCGACTCACCGGTCTCGCCTCCGCCGTTGCCCTCGCGGTCACGACGACGACGACGAAGCAGGTGGCCGCGTGGGTAGACTTCTTGCGGTACAACAGATGAACCATCAACAAATACGGAATTCTACGCTCACCCCGTCTGCAACCGCGTGCGTGCGTGCCTACCTCACCTGCCCTGACGGCCGCGGCCCACCTCGCGGGCCCCGCATGGGCCCCACCGTCGTCGAATCGCAACACGGAGTACGTGACGCAGGTCGACGCGCATGCGGCTGTGCTTTGAAGTGGCACGTAATGACTCGCAACCCAGTCTTGCTTATGAAAGAACGAGAGGAACAAAATATTAGGAAAATAAGAAGAAATGTGGAACACAAATGCGATTATTTCTTGTGATATAAAACGCAAAATCCATCAACTTCACTACCATTTAAAAAATAAATAAATAAAACTAAAATTATTGGATCCACCAAATTCGTCGTTAAGGACACAATTTATGGTGATAACAATAAGATTGAGAGCGACTATTTAGGCATAAATAAATAAATATATATATAATTTATTTATATATTTATTTATTTATCGATTTCTAACATAATATCAAACCCGAGAGGCATAAGGAAAATTAGAATTAAAGGGGGAAAAAAAGAGACCCTCGCAGCTCTTTTCTTTGGTCAACTGAGCATATAATTAAACGCACTGAAAGCTTCCTAATTCTCTGGGAGCCAAAGGAGTGATAATGGGTTCCATTAACGCCTGGAATCAATCATGCATCTGATGATTGAAGAAGCTAGAAAAGAAAGATGACACTCCTTCGTTTGTGATGCCTTTTGCCTACTTTTGCTTTCGTTCTTTCATAGTGCCACAAGGAACAATGGAGTGCGAAACTCTTTTATGTGTCATTACGTTGCGAAGATGCCTCCAACTTTTGACCGATGCATGAAAAGGATAAACAGCGACTCACTGAAATTGTAATCGCTGCAGATTTTTTATTCTTCGTATTTTCATTAATCAAAATTACAGCAATCGATGTTTTACTTTATTTGGATTATTTATTCTTTTTTTATGTAATAGTATTAAGGAAATAATTCAAATTGGCAAGTTGGATATTTAATTAATCATTTTAATAATCTAGAATGTTTAATTAATTAATTTTCCCTAATATTAATTTAAGAAAATAAAGTATTCTATTTTTTGTGTGGAAAAAAATTAAATTATTTTTTTTCAAAAGGGTTCATCTTTTCTAAAAATAAATTGAGAAGCCTTGGAAAGGTAGAATTTTTTTATCTTTTCTAAAAATAAAAAAAAATTATTTCTATAGTTTTCATATGTCTAAATTAACTGTATGTTATATTTAATTTGATATTTAATTTATTTTTAAAATTTTTATGTTGAATAAATTTGTTTGTTTATTTAATTTAAAATTTTAGAATTTAATGTTTAAATTAAATATTGAAACCAAAAGACTCCCATGTTCGTATATCGATTTAATTGATTCAAGTTGGTTCAATAAGTTTTCATATCAATTTGATCCGTTCAAGTCTGTTTTATCTAAATTAACTCGATTAAATTTAAATAGATCATGATATTTTTGAATCAACCTAATAAGAATTAGAGATTGATTCAATTAAATCTTAGTTGATCTAATTTCCATTCAAGTCAATTAGATCGTTTTAATTAGATTTTAAATGGATAGAGGGTTGCTGAGAGATAATACCTTATATTTTGATGATTTCATGAATTTAATAAATTTATTCGAAGTTATGATTTGAAAATAATGATGATTTTTTATTTATTTTAAAAGTAAATTAATTAGATTAATGTGCTTATTATTATATAGTATATGTTATTAGGTTGAGTGATATATATTGAAATTGTGTCATTCAGATATAGATTTATCACAGTTTGAAGTCACAAATGGATTAAATCTAATATATATAACAAGGTCTGACGTACCGAAGTGTACCGCCCGATACGAGCGGTACATACCGGTCCGACAGATTACCGGTACACGGACCGTCCCGTACTGTTACAGTGCTACAGTGCTATACTGTAGCACTGCTACAGTATGAAAAAAAATATAAAATTATTCGGTACACCAAGATGTACCGCTAGGTACACCGGTACTGTACCGTACCAAGCCCTGTTCAAAATATTGGTACGATACGATACGACGAACCTTGATATATCATACGTCAAACATAATTATAAGATTAATGAGAAATATCATATTTACATGCCATCGTATTACTCTTAAAAACCGAGATGAATATAATAAAATCATATTAATATCGGGATGTGATGGAACGTATAGATCCGATATCAAACATCCGATAAGTTATTGGATCCATAGATACGACACGTATCGTACCGAAGGGTATTGCAAACGTCAATATATGGCTAGTAAATTATGTGTAGTCCAAAGTCAACATCCCAACCAATAAAGATGACTACGAAGCCACGTGGAAGCCTACGAGGAGATTAATTCTCACTGTCGTCGCCTATATATATATGCCAAACCCACACCTTAACCTCTCATTCGAAGCAGACAAAGAGCTGCTCTCCATCGCTGCTCCTCCCCCCTTTGCTTTCCTCCTCCAGTAATTATCTTGCACCTCCAGAGAGGTCGAAGAAGCAGGGTGAACTCGGTGGAGGAGCCGAATGCAGAAGGTAAAGGACTCTCTGTTCTCCACTCCCTTTCCTCTGTTCAATCTGTGCCTCTCGTTTTGTGCTCTCCCACGGATGCATCATTGGTAATGGGAAAGAAGGGACTACGGAGAGGTTCAACGCCAGAAGCGGTGGGCAGAAGAGATTAGACACAGTAGTGTGGACTCATTGAGTGGTGCTCAGGTAAAGAGACGGCGTTCTGAAGCAGAGGCGAGCGATAGTGGGTTGTTCCAGGGCGGCGGCACCGTTGACCTCTGCGTCAGACCGTGCATTTGGCACGGTGTCCTGTACTGCCTTCGCTTTGAGCTCTCTGGCTTCGCCCCACCGCTATATAAAGCTCAACATCGCTCTGTCTTCTTCACTGCGTTCTTCGTAGCATAGAGTTGTCTATTTTTGTGGAGTAGAAGAGCTCACTGTGTGCTGCAGATTCTGTTTCTGTCTCTCTTTCTGCTGCTATTTGCGTGGTGAAGCAAAAAGATCTCATCTTTGCTCTGTTCTCTCTGTTTTTGGGCGTAAGATGGGAGAGAACGGCACCGCTAAGAACAACAAACGACCAACTTTTACTCCCATGGAGGTCTCGGTTGAGCTCGGCCATGGGAATCAGCTCCAGGGACTCGGCAAGTGCTACGACGACGATGGACGGCTTAAGAGGAGTGGTAAAGATCAAACCTTGTTCTCGTTCGCTCCAGATTCGTGTTTTCTTCGTCTGAAAGAAGGGAGGTTGGGATTTTGGTTGCAGGGACCTTTTGGACGGCGAGCGCGCACATCGTCACGGCGGTGATCGGGTCCGGCGTGCTGTCGCTGGCCTGGGCTATCGCGCAGCTCGGCTGGGTCGCCGGCCCCGTGGTCATGCTCCTTTTCTCCTTCGTCACGTACTACACCTCGACTCTCCTTGCCGACTGCTACCGCTCCGGCGACCCGGACATCGGGAGGCGCAACTACAACTACATGGACGCGGTCCATGCTTACCTCGGTGAGTACGGCCACCTCTTCTCGCCAAGGTGACATTTTTACGCCAGGGGTGGACTAAACCTTGACCTTCTCCTCCCGTCTTCAACAACAGGTGGGCTAAAGGTCAAGCTCTGCGGATGCATCCAGTACGCCAACCTCTTCGGCGTCGCTGTTGGCTACACCATCGCTGCTTCCATCAGCATGATGTGAGTGGAGCGCAGAAGGAGACGAACTCTGTTCTTTTTTTGGTAGGAAACCTTCGGTTTTTCATCATTCCAAGTGATGGTTTGGGTTTCGTTCCGTGAAACAGGGCGATCAGGAGGTCTAATTGCTTCCACGAGAAGGGGCACAAGAACCCATGCCATACCTCCAGCAATCCTTACATGATCATGTTCGGTGTCGTGGAGATCTTCTTGTCGCAGATCCCCGACTTCGATCAGATATGGTGGCTCTCCATCGTCGCCGCGGTCATGTCCTTCACGTACTCGTCCATTGGCCTCGCCCTCGGCATCGTCCAAGCGATCGGTATGTGTGCTTCTATGACCAACTCAGGTCTCGTCTATCTTCTGCGCACTGCGTTCTGATCTTTCCTTCTCTGCTATGCTTTTCTACGGTTGCCGAACAGACAACAAAGGTTTCAAAGGCAGCCTCACCGGAATCAGCATTGGCGTCATCTCCCCAACACAAAAGATTTGGCGCAGCCTCCAAGCTTTCGGCGACATTGCCTTCGCCTACTCCTTCTCCCTCGTCCTCATAGAGATCCAGGTAAAGATGGCCGCCATCTGACAAGCTTGAGGTGTTTGTTAGATTGACTCGGTACTGAAGCATGGCAAACGACGTGGCTGTTCCTTCAGGACACCATCAAATCCCCACCGCCGTCCGAGGCGAAGGTGATGAAGAAGGCTTCGCTGCTGAGCATCATCGTCACCACCCTTTTCTACATGCTCTGCGGCTGCATGGGCTACGCCGCGTTCGGGGACAAAGCACCCGGCAACCTCCTCACCGGCTTCGGCTTCTACAACCCCTACTGGCTCCTCGACATCGCCAACGCCGCCATCGTCGTCCACCTCGTCGGCGCCTACCAGGTCTTCTCCCAGCCGCTCTTCGCCTTCATCGAGAAGTGGGCCCTCAATACGTGGCCGGACGCCACCTTCATCGCCAAGGAGATCGCCGTACCCCTCACCCCGACCAAGCGCTACAAACTCAGTCTCTTCCGCCTGGTGTGGCGCTCCGCCTTCGTGGTGCTGACCACCGTCATATCCATGCTGCTACCCTTTTTCAACGACGTGGTCGGCCTGCTCGGCGCTCTCGGCTTCTGGCCATTGACAGTCTACTTCCCGGTGGAGATGTACATCGTCCAGAAAAGGATCCCCAGGTGGAGCACGAGGTGGGTGTGCCTGCAGATGCTAAGCTCAGCTTGTCTCGTGATCACCGTAGCAGCTGTCATCGGGTCCGTCGCCGGAATCGTCACCGACCTCAAGGTCTACCGGCCCTTCAAGACCAGTTACTGAAACTGACCACATCAAATCTAAAAGAAGAAGAAGCGATGCAATAGTGATTAGGGCATCAGAAGCTGCCCACTCTTGTGCAGGTGTTGCTGTTAATACTGTTGTCGGTAGCAGTTCTTCACTTGAGGAACATACGAATTGAGACAACCATGGCTCATCTGTTTCAATTTAATTCCTAAAATCTATTAATAACCTATGGTGGATTTGTTGTGGAAATGACATCAAATGTATATGGCCTCTATAGACTGATACAATGTGCCACACAAGATCAAAAGTAAAAAACAAGACATATACATGAATAATGAGTAGAGTAGTGCACAAAAATGTGGGTCGGTAAATGAAGTGGAGGAAGAGAAGAAGACGAGAGACGCGATGCGATGCCTACCAAAAGTCTTACTTGGTTGGATTGGAACAGAGGAGAAGCTATGAGAATAGATTTGATGTACCTTTGATAGGAGGAGAATTGATGGATGGGAGAGGAAGGAGGACCGGAGCGAAAGTTGCAGGTCCGGTGGCAGCCTCGTGAGCTCCTCTCCGCCACAGCTGTTGCTGTCGATGGCTTGCTTTATGGACGAGAGGGTCTATAAAAGGGGAGGTGGTGGGAGAGTTTGGGCCCGGCGACATTGCTTTTCCATGGTCAACTCGGGTGGTGGCTACCGGTCCAAATCGTGACACATTTGTCTTGAACCAGACTGACCTAATGGGTACGGTCGAGTCAAATCAAAGTCGAGTCGAATCTAATCGAATCGAATCTAATCTAATCGAGAGTGAGTGGCGTGCAATGATGATGATAATTTGACATCATAAGTAGGAAAAGAACAATTGTGTCTCGGTGATTACTCTCAGCCAATGTTGGCTACTATCTGTTTGGAAAGGTAAATAAATAATTCTTTTAATATTATCAAACTTTGATAATGTGGTATTCAGTTAAATCATATACAACAATGCAGTTTGGTGGGCTACGAGAGTTCAAATCAATGTTTTCACGTAATCTTTATCCCTTTAAATTGTAAATAATTATCATTATTTTTCCTCCCATAGAGGAGCTCTTAGTAGTTAAATGCTAGTAGGAAAGTGTACTCATTTGCCAGTAAACAAGGAAGCCAACAAACATGCCGATTAGGTCTCCCCTTTCCACTACAAAGAAGGTGTGTGCTTTAAACTTGTAACGAAGAAGATCATGCCGATCGGTAAAAGTCCTCAATTAATTATGACCGAGTTCTCTGTATGACAATGCCCTCCTCGTTGGAGTCTCAAGTATCTGCCATTGATGGCGTTCTTCAAGGTAGCTGCTGTTTTAGGAAAGATGGCAAAAATGCAAGTCTCAGCTACCGGTTCAGATGTAGGCAACACCTCTTCGGGGGTTCGATGAGCAAAGAAGAGCTCATGGTGATCTACCAGCATTCTGCAGTATATCGTTACCTCGTCTCATGGAGATTTCACCGCATCAGGCAACAACAGATACATGTGCTAAGGGACTAACTCCTTACTCGCAAAACTGGTGCAGCGGCGCGGCCACCTCCATCGAGCTCAAGACATGGAGGAAGCCAGCGGCTCCTCGCTCTCGTGGGAATTGAGAGAGGAGTCATCGCGCGCGTCGCCATCTACGTCTCGTCCCCTTGGCGCCGCGCCTGGCGTAGCATCGGCGGCGCCGCCTCCGCCGCTGGGAGAATTGACAGGCGAATTGCTGGCGGCGGCCGCACCAGCAGCGGCGGGGGCGACGGCGGCAGCCCTCACGGGCGGCCTCTCGATGTCGTACTTGGGAGCCATGACGGATCGGTAGATGCAGGTGGTGATCCAGAAGAGCCAAGGGATGCCGACGAGGACGAAGCCGGCGATGGGGAACCAGACCGTGTCTTGTGATTCCGGCAGGACGATGTAGAGCACGAGGAGCGACCCCCCGACGAGAAGGATGAGGAAGAAGAAGCAGGAGATGAACCATATGCAGGCGTTACGGGCTCTCCCATCGTCGGGCGGCATCATCGGTGCTAGGCGAGGGCTGCCGTGAGTGCACTCTGATCACACGTGCATCGCTTCTCGTTCTCAAGGCAGCGTTCGTCGTCGTCGTCCTCCCTTCGGATGCTACGTGTTTGGTTGCAGGAGATGATCGGTGGAAGATGGCTGAGGAAGAAGGGGATCGGCACAAGGGAGGTGAGATGGGCTTCCTTCCTGGGGAGGAGAGGAGGCGAGCCAAGGTTGGAGGGATCTCAGATATTGGAATCATTCAACGGTGCTCTCCGTAAAACGAGGGCTGAGAAGGAGAGGAAAGGGCGGGGAGACGTCGAGGCTATTTTCTTCTATATGTGGCGGCTGAGATTACAGCATTGCGTGACGTAAAGCATGATTCAACGCTGCATCTTTGACTTCACGAATATTAAAGAAGAACCTCGTAACACGATGTGGCGACCACGTGAAGCCTTTTTCACGTGGAATCACACACAGTAAGCGCTACTAATTCCTCACCATCCTTCCTCACAGGGGCCCAGATGCACATACATCATTCTTCCTCGATTAAACAACTCATTATTCGAGATTCTTAAACTTCTGCAGCGACAGGGAGTCGAACATTGCAAGTAGGCAAAAAACAGATTTCTTTGCATGTGATTCGTCTTCCAAATAATCAGTGTAATGGTATTCTGAACACGGATGCAATGACTGGTATCCTCAACCCTTGATGGGTTTGACAGAGTTAAAGGAGATAGAAAGAAAAAAACAAATGGTGTATTCTCTGGTGGTCGAAGCTAGTACAAAATAAGGGTATAACCGCTGTACAGACGCATATAATTTGATCATCTACGAGGGGGCAAGAGCGATTCCTCCGGTAGTGCATCAAAAGAAGCATCTGGTGAGTGAATGGAGGATCTCCGGCGAACACAAGGCGACGTTGAGGTGTTCCCACTGCCCACTTCACCTCATTCATGGAAGAAACAAATCGTGCAAGTCCATCAAGGTGACATCGATGATTCCTGACACTTGAGAGGAATTCCTTCGTACGTGAATCCATTCTCATCGGCATGCTTAGGTAGTCGCAGTGCAAGACCTACATGGCGAGATAAATTTTATTTAGCTCTACAAACAGTATGGTGCATGAACTATGACGTTCTCCATAGAAAAAAAAGAAAACACAACGTACCACCATCAGCCATGTCTTTTGTCTTGTGAAGCAGAAATGTTCCAGAAATAATTATCACGAAACCACACAACTCCGTGACAATCTGCGTGGGATCTTGCCGATCCCAGTCCTGTAAGTAGAATTATATGATCGTGGAACTCTGATATTTTATAACTAAATATCTACAATCACTACAGCAACTAATATAATCATCACCTATACCAAACCACTATATGATTCGTGATAGTCATATTATCCTTACAAGTCGTATATGACTAGTAACTTCACCCACAAAGATATCCTAAGATTTATTATTTGAGGACAATCTGAAAATCAGAGAACGATTTTGTTACCTTCAATTGACCATGTTCTAATATTACGTGGGCTATAATACCATTTGTCGTGATGAGACGTCTAGCCCTGTTCATGATTAGTTTTTTCTTACTTGAATCTCTCACTATATCTCAGTATTAGGTCAAGTCGGATACCATTTGTCATGCCTCGACCTGAGGAGATAACAGATCTATTAATCGATCCGATTATTTGTCATGACCCGACCCAAGAAGATACTTAGGTTTTTTACCATATCCCAATACTAGGTCAAGTCAAGTCTAGTATCATTTGTTGAGATCTGATGATGAGATAACTGGTTTATTAACTTCATCGAGCTTGAATCACTAGCCCAAAATGCTTAAACCCAAATTACTAGGAGTACATCTATCAATCTCTTTTAAATCAATCTAAATTTTAACCGATACTAAATCGGGTGTTACGATCCATCCCATTGTATTATCAAAATTAGGACTTCAAGAGATGATATTTTAGTCCTCCTTTACCCTAATATTCTATACTATAGGTTCTTTGGTTGCCAAGAAAGTCAAGAAACTAAGAGGTGAAGATAAAAAGAATTCAAAAGCACAGCACATCATTCCAAATAACCAATGTAAAGAACAGAAAGAAATTATGCAGATGTACATATACTGTCAGTTTTAAATATGATTCAGACAAATCTAAAGTAAGATGAAGAAAGCTAATGGAAAGCCCAAATGAAAGAAAGCAAAGCAGGAGTATGTGTAGCATACTGGATTGTGGCATCCATTATTATTCTTATAATAACATGATGAAGTGAAAGAGCGAACACAAGCATTACCTTGAACATGATCACGCTGGCCAAAATGGTAAGTGATGTAAACATTACGTAGTAAACTGGCGATACAACTGCAGTATTAAACGTATCAAGTGCCTACAATAAAAAGACAATTAAATGGTTAATGATCCACAAGTCTGGTAACGAGAAGTCCATTTATGTCAAAATCCAGCCTATGCAACTACTCATTTGTTGAAATTGTTTTATATATGGACGATCTGATTTTGGTATGAAGCAGCCAAAGAGGGTATCTTGATCCATGTCACAAGGATTACTTTATATCCTCTAAAATATGTGTTCTAAACAAGTTTCCTAACACATTATTTTGAAACAGAATACACAATAGATATTGGATCACTTTGTTTCATAAGCATACAATTATGATGGAGACAAATGTCACACTCATGAAACATGTAGCAAGATACAGGTGGACATAGTAAAACAACAAGAGTCATCTATCTTATTGAGAAACATCATACCAAAAGAACCCTGACAGATTGCAAACGAAAAATATAAATTGCAAACTTTTGCATATATTTTGGACAGGTGACAAACAATCCACAGAATCACTTTGTTTTGCCACTATGTACTTGATTAGAAAACACTTTACAATAATCATAATATATTATGGAACAGCTAATTTGGCTCCTTGGTATTAGGTGTCAATCCCATTCATAATATACCACAATCTAAAAGAGAACTCACCACTAAATTATTCCCTATTTAATTTTAGCAAATCTCCGTATAGGTCTAGAAATCAATAAATTTTTATGTCCGTGTTATAACTAGCTCCTGGTTAATTGTTGTCTGTTCTCATTGGTGACATCATGATCAAAAGCTTCACTATACTAATAGCTTTTCAAACACCAGAATCCCAATCTCCAAAATTCAAAACTAGCCATATCATGATGTATAGCTAGAAAACTCTCATCTTACCAGATTCAAGCCTTTGATAGTTGAATCAACAGGATGAAAAAGAAAAGAAACTGTTTCCTGTAAATAGGAAGGTGAATAGAAGGGTGAGAGAAGAAAGCAGAATGAGGGCACTTGCACAAGTAGAACTTCAACCACTACATCATTTCCACCATTCACAGCTAGGAATCACCTTCAAGCAAACAAAAGATGAAAAGCCCTTATCATGGATGTCAACTTGCATGCCTATTAGAATTTGAGCTCATAACCTCCGGAACAAGGTCTAAAGTAACAAAAGTTGAACCAACTAAAGTTAAGTCCATGAACTGATTAACATCAAATTGTTTAATCAAAAATATATACTGCAACATCCGTGCCACTGTTTAATTGCTTCCTTCTTATCAAACTTCGTCTACACTGCACATCATGGGTTTTCTTTGGCAAGGGCATGAAGATGACATATGAAATTGTATCTCCAAAATGTTGGAATCATGCAGAGCATTGGATAAATAGAGTTCTAACATAACATATAATACCTAACATATTATAGTAAAGATTTTGATAGAAGTGGAAATACTCCATAAAAAAACACACAGTCTCAGTACCTTATTTAGATAGTTCATTTGTGTAACCACACAAATAAGCACGGCAATGGTAAAAGCCCAAGTTTGTGGATATATCAATTGATTTATTCCTGAAAATGTCAATTTCAGAGCAATCCCAAGAGCTTTGACACCCATGACCTGTGCAATTTGAGATTTTATGGAAGTCAAAACCATCAAAGCTCAACAAAACTGAGAGAATGTGGAATCTAATGTAGGGGCAAGTAGATACCGATAGAGAGCCAACTAGGGAACAGACACCAACATAGAACATTATATGTGTCTGTCCATACTGAGGGATATAGAAGAATGTGAGCACCAAAATAGCTGCAATCACAATAGTTGCATAGCAGAGAAAAGCTGCGACAAAAATGTAAATGAGGCTCAGTAACACTTCAAGCAATTATTAGACAAATGACTCTGAAATTAAAATCAATATGAATGAATATAACAAAGAAAAAATGGAAAGTAAATTGCAAATAAATCCATATTACGATCCCATAAACAATATAGAAACAGTAAAAGACCTGGTTCAGTAGCAAGATCCCATACTTCCTTCACGGAATCAATCTCCCTCTCTTGTGGAGCATGGAGAACAATTGTTGTCGAACCCACAACACAAAGAACACAGCCAAGAACACCAAAAATATGTAGACTTTCCCGTAGTATAATATGTGCAAGTGCGGCACTGAAAGGTAATACATTACAATTACATGTGAAAATTCATATTAATGTATGATGTGCAACTCAATGTAATACCTGATTATTATGCTTACTGCACCAAGAGGAGTTACGAGAATAGCTGGAGCAAATGCATAAGCAGCAAAATTGGCAACTTCCCCAACAATCACTGGTCATCATCTCACAAATATTATAACTTAGAATGATACATCGCAGAACATTTAACTATTTGTGAAAATTAAAAGTCTGGTCCAAGGTGCACGAGGAAAAATGCCTTTCGAGATTCCCTTATGCTAACACATGATTTACGGTCAGATGATTTCATTCAAAAATGCATCTCAATGAAGTTCCGTAAAGTATGCGCTGCACAAGCAGAAATTTACTTGTTTTTCTACATGAGCACCTCTAGAAGAATAGTATATTAGACCACAAAAATATCAAATATTGTGACTTTTTCTCTATGTATACAACCAAAGGCATTTCTTGTTTTCAACTCTCACAATCTTATGATACATTCAACAAAGACTGAACACAGAAAGTAAAAGTACAAGCCTAAATTTGAAGTGCATCAGTATACCAATGATCAAAAGCAAACAAACCTTGAGGTTAATGAAACATTAACCAATTATGATCATGTTGATTTACACTAGTCCATGTGAGCAAGATTATACCGATTGCCTAGTGTGAGCCCATGTACCAACCCTTATCGGTCGCATGACCAGCACAGCATGACTTGGCATGCACTTCAAAAGGAGCTACAGTAATCAATGATGAGTAGCACAAGATCTACTGACAATAATAGCACAAATAGCTCATGGAGTAATGGAAGCTACATGAAAAGGGTATGTATGATGATGAAGAGAACAAAGCAATCTCACTTGTAATCATGCCTGCCCACCATAGTGGCTCGTATAGGTAAGAATAGCCTCCGACTCCTGCATTGAGATGAAACCAATTAAGATCTCGAGCTGGATAATGTGCTCATCTAATATGCAAATAGGACTTCACATATCAAGCAGCATCGCAGAGTGGCATTACCCTACTATGATAACTTTTGGGGGTAACACTGTTGCACTAATCGATATAAATCGGTTAGGCAGTATGCCTTTTCATCACCTTCGATAGACGAGGAATCCCTTTCGTCATTAGAGACACCAAAAAGGTACCCAAAACCACAGATGCATCAAAAAGATGGACCCATCAGCGGATCGGCAAGAGCTCGTGCTCAAGAAACGTGATGCCAGCGACGAAAACCTAACCAAGAAGCGAACATTCCCTCACCTGCTCTAACACCGGACGCGCCAGCCTTCTTAAGACCCTTCTTTTTTATTATGAAACTGGCGCCGATGAAGGCGCTCGAGGAAAGCGCGAGCACCAGGCCCTTGACGTTGTCGGCGGACATGCCCCTGTAATCCGCCGCCACCCAGCTCCCCCCGAGCGCCATCCTTCCGGTTCTAACCCGCCGCGTCCACCGACCCTCCCCGTGGCAGCCCCCCAAAGACTAGCGGTTCCCAGAGGCTAAGGCGGCAGCGAAGAGCGGGAAATGGCTCGAAGTGGACGGAATCGGTGTACGATGGAACAGTGAATCCCAAGAGCAATCGACGGGATAAAATGGAGTAGGAGTTGGAGGAAGCGCGTAGCGTCGTCATCGTCGTTGCAACGCCCGATGGGTTCTCAACAAACAGCCGAAGGTGGGTACCGTCACTCCCCGGTGTCCTCACCTAACCCCTCCTCCCTCCCCGTCCGCATAGAGATGACCGCGCGCGCCTGTTTCGTTTGGGAGCCCAAAAACAATATCGACCATTTTTATATTAGATAAAAAATAATAAACCTTTTCCTCGGTTTTATTTCTAATTCTTTTTTCCAAGATAATGTCCTAAAAATTAATATATATGGAAGGGCAAAACATATTACAGCCTTAGAGAGGGCGCATAGGCGGTCTGTATGGGTTCATTTGTACGATAAGATGGAATAACTGCAAGATTAACTACTTCTGTTAAGGCGTGAGAGCGGCGGTTACTTGACATTACAGAAACAACTTTATCCGTACGGCTAGCAAGAGCTAAGCAGTTATCAAGCACTTAAATGTCTATATTTATTATATATTTTAATTTTTAATTAATTTTAATGTCTTATACTTTTAGTATATATATAAAATCTAATTTATTTTATTTATTTTTAATTATCAATTAACTAATAAATCCCATAATTTCCCAGCACAAGGTAAATGGGATATGATTTCCCTCTTGCATGATTCAGGCTCCATCACATGTGACATGCTGCATATGGAAATCGAAGATGTTTAATCATGTGGAGTGGTAGCTATCTATCTATGTTAACAGCTTATAATGTAGAAAAGGAAATTGCTACTTTACTCAGACATATACATATCAAAAACATCTACATGTCTCAGAGAAAAAGATATAATCCATCTACCTACCTCTGAACTCGTATGTTTCAAGACATTATATCACCTCGATTAGTTTGCAAGCAATCTGCCATATTCATGATGGTAACATGAAATCTTTAATGGTATTATAATAATTAGATTAGATGTACATAGAAAACGCCACACTGTTTTCACGCTCATCCCTGTGTTGCAAAGAAAGAAGCGAGTCTCTTTCTCCATCTTTGCCAACCTCCTTTTGTTTTGCTTTCCAAGGAGAAGAGACAGCATGAGTACAGCGCCAACCATGGCTGATGCATCAAAGCACAGCTGCGCAAGCAAAGGAGGAGGCCATGGTCTGGTCTTCCAACTTTTACTTGTGGGTGGACCAAAGGTGTGACACCATCAGGTTTAGCTCAACCATACACAGATCAGCTTTAGCATCCACTTGCCCAGCTAATTCAATACGCAGAATACTGCTGCAACTCTTGCTCTTGGTGGATTCATGGCGGAGTGGCGACGGGTCCCGCCAAAAACCAAGCTTCTCATTATGATACGAAGGCGACTTTGAGGTGGGAAGCTCCTATCGCGATATGTAGCTCTGTGTGTGTGTGTGTCTTATTGTGCCCCGTTCATTCCGGCGGTGGATGAGATGTCTCAGCTCCCGTGAAAGCGATCAGCTCGACAGCAACTCTGTCCGGCCAGACGAGAGCTCTTATTACTCGCGTCTCGCTGCAGACCCCATACCTTGGGTAGCTGAAAGAGTAGAGATTGGGTGGTTGTACAAGGATGGATGAGTTCAGCTTCCCTACCATTGCAGTCGACCAAGACTCCCTCTGCAGCCTCCCCTTCCCCCACTTTGCTGCCTCGCCTCTTTGGTTCCTGCCTTCCAGCGACGCCGAACGCAAGATCTCCGGCGATGGTGCCAGGAGCTTCTTTTCCGCAGAAGGGGAAGAAGAAGAAGCGTCGAAGGTCGCCGGTGCAGCGGCGTTGGAGGACAGCATGGACATGCTGTGGGAGGACTTCAACGAAGAGCTGCGCCTCTCGTTCTGCGAACGGGAGAGGGAAGCGGAGGTCCCGGACGACGGCATGGCGGAGTTGCGCTGCTTGCAGGCGCTGAGCGAGTCCAAGAGCGGCAGCCTGATTCAGCGCAGGCGGTCGAGCTTGATATTGATCCTCAAGGTGCTGAAGAAGCTGTTCTTGATCCACAGGGATAGCTCGTCGAGGAGGACTCCACTCTGCTAAGGCCGCACCTTACACTTGAATCCATAATCCGAGTCGACTGTGATCCCCTCCGACATGGAGGTGCAGATATGTTACCTGTTACTTCTTCTTCTTCTTCTTCTTCATGGATCTGCTCCTTCCAGCAACTAAATGACTTCATCGATGTAAATTATTATACGTGCATCAGAAACATCAAGTGTCCTTTGATTTCCAAACTTGCAAGATCTTGACTGTGTTGCATGAATAGTGGAAGAAGGTGCAGGAAAATTAAAGCACAGACCATGGGAAGGCAGGTGGATTGTTGTTTGCTGCATGCAAGCTACCATGGCATCACCGAGGAGGACTTCCAACCACCACCCTTGGTTGTGCAGTTGTTTTAGATCACAGGCTGGTCTAATGGCAACATTGTCTGTCTTGATACCCCAGGAGTAGCCTTCTTCCTTTGGACCAGTACTACATTAATTAATGTGAGTGGAGGTGACGTTTCTGGTTGCCACAAAGCTTGTCATGTGTAAATGATGGTCATCAGTCTCAAACCATGGTGAAATCATGTCAAATGATAAGAATAATTTACAGAATGTGGTCTTCAGAAATTAACTAATAAAATAATAATAATCTTTATAAGACTAATGCATAGGATAGTTTTGATGAATGTTATTATATATATATATATATACATATATACATACATATAAATATATATACATATATATATATAATATATATATATATATATATATATATATATATATATATATATATATTTCAGAAGCGGGAGGAAAAGGGTCGGATGATGAATAGGGAGATCCGAGGAAAGAAGAGCGGGAATGAAGCTTCGCTCCTCCTCTCTCTTCTTCCCCATATGGTTACGATGACCATCATTTGAGATCAAACCCTCACTGACCAACCCTAGCGGAAAAGAGGAAGGGGGAGCACCTTGGTCCGGTCACTTGCCGTGGGCCATCGCCATCCGCCGCATGCTCATCGACCACGACGACCCCGGCCACGGACCAATCTCCGACTCAAGCTCGTATACAAATCTAACTCGTCGCATCTGATTCTCCACAAGCACGATGGTCTCCTCACCATGTCGCCGGTTGGCCCCTATCTTCCTCTTCTTGTTCTATCTTATGTTGCCCCTCTTCTTGATCTATCCGAGGGCGTACGGATGAAGAGAGAGACGGGGTTCGGAGATGGGAGAAACAATCAATCCCTATATGCAACTTGCTCACCGTTCTTAGTATGCACTCATGAAACTTGTTTCGTAGACAATCCTTTTGATACCAGAGTATCATCATCTTGTTTATTTCTGAGTGTGTTATTTTTCAAAGGGTGAGCGACGAAGGTTGGATCTGAATCCAGGACTTTGAGATGAACTGTCAAAGTCTTTACCAGTTAAGCTAGTCAACACATTCAAACCCTGATACCGTCCGTGTCATTGGCATAAGTAAGATTCATTCCTCTTAGTCTTTTATACACTTGCATTCATCGCTTGCTTTAATACTCTTTATCAGAATCAAGCTAATCTGAAATGCTATATCTCTGTCTCCCTCTTGTGTTTCAAAACCATACTATGTATGATCCATGCCACTGTGTGTATTGATGTGGTGCATGAATAGGTTCTATTGGAAATATACATCCAGGCATGCAATTAGATACTGAAGTGGCACTCACCCATTTAGAAGCACTGTACTTGTGTATTTTCTCAATAAACAGGTCAAGAGCATAAATCTACTAAGAACATTGCTATGTTACAAGCACATTTCCTATAGATATTGTGATTGAGTGGATGATTTGTCTTAATATATGAGAGATAAACTGGAAGGCTTGATCCTTTTTCTTAGCCAGTGACTTGAATATTGTTGACGTAGATGGAGATTATAATGCAGGTGATCCTTTGTTTACATGATTTACATGCCTCAAAGAAACTATATTTTCAACTTCTCAGACACTAGATTTGAATACAAATGATAAAGCAAAGTTCAAAACCATTGTACAGGTCTTGTTACATTCTCATCTACCGATGAACAGCTAAATACAACACTAAACATCTCAAAACAGGGGCCGATAACAGGACTGCCCTCAAATTTACATGGATCGGCTTTTATTCGTAAGGAAGAAAGCATAGCAGCCATTCATTTTCCTGCAACGTCGAAAGAATATGTTATAGAACTGTAGGATGAGTAAATATATAATCTGTTAGTTTATTCATTCAACCTACTATGGTGAAATCTTCTTATTTATAGACATCCAAATTGAAAAATATTCTTCTTTTAGTCTTGCTTTACAAGTGAGTTTATTGATATTTGCTATTTTTCCTTGGGTAGAAAGTCATATATATTTTTGTTGCAAGATGATTACTCTGCAAACACAGTGCTATTCCATAATGTTTTGAGCAAAAAGGAGAATACAAATTTTGCACAGGTGAATGTTTTTTTTTCTTTCAAAGCTAAAATTAGGAGATCAGACATCCAAACATTAGTCTTCCTTTCATCTACATTCTCAATAGATGATGAGTAAAATGTAACCCTTAAAATTTGCAGAATTATTCTAGGCTCTTGAATTATTTTGCAATGAAACCGATAAAAGCAATGAACAAGTCTAAAATTGTTTCATCTTTGTGTACTTGCAGATGAAAAAGAAGGAAGAATCATCATCATGAGATTTTTTGTTGAAGACAAAAATTTTACCTGCTTCTGCTTCTGCTTCCCTTACTGTTGGAATCATTCTTCTTCCACAACTCTCCCTCCATCCTTTCAATCCCACCCTTCTCTGCTTCTGCCAGGACAGGCCTCGGTGACACCTTTGCGCAAGTATTAGACCCACCTGAGCTCTTCCTCCTCCCTCCAGCCAGAGAGATTGGCACAAACATTCTAAGGAACACCCCAGTTTCCATGCTCTCTTTTCTCAATAGCCTTCGCTTCCCTTTACTTTGATCCTTCACCTTGTCAGCTTTATCCTTTGCCTCTTCTCTCCTCTTCTCTGTCGTTTCCTGCACCGTCTGGGCTATCCTCGGAGCCTCCACCATATCCCTCAGCGTGAGTTCATAAGCAGACTCCGGCATCTCCCTCACCATATCCAACATGTCCTGCCTGTACCTGGCAATCTCCCGAGCTCCTGGAGTCGGAACTACTTGCTTACCATTGTGGTGCTTGTGCATCGGAGAGCTGTCAGCCGATCGAGCCATCGGAGACTCCATGGTCTTCCACAATGGCTGTGAAGGAGTACCACCAAGCTTGCCGGTGGTTCTTTCTGCCGGCGAAGCATGCTCCATTTCACCTAAGAAGCTATTGTGATCATCTCTACCTCTTGGAACTGGCTTCGCAAGACTGAACCGGTTGCCGGTGGAGATTTCTTGTCGTCGTCCTCGTCGGTGAGTGATCATGTTGAGAGATAGAAAGATGGGGATGGTGTGAATGGTGTGGAGAAGAAGGAGAGCTTGTGCTTCTATCTTCAACACTCGGGCCTGCTTTTAAGGTGGGAGAGCCGTGTCCTTTTCCTTCCTCTCGTGTGTGTGTGGTTAGAGGAATGGATGCAAAGTCGTGGGCTTCTAGATGGTATAATTGTAGTTAATCGATGCACTTGTCCTTTCTCAGAGGTGGAAGACCAGCTTATCCCTCCCTCCTACCTCACATACATGTGGTATGGATGTTAAATCTATGTTTATTGTGGTTCATAGTTGTGAATTATCAATTACTGTCAGATTCATCCTTTGCAATTTGTATTTGATTTCCTGATCATGAATCCCATAGGTTAACAGATAGAATCGACCAAACGGGAGTGATGGATGGTGTGACATTGAAGCTCATGTGAAATGGAATGCATTAGTCCTAAATTTCTAAAGGTTGACTCGTGGGAGAAATCACTGTGATCGAACAGAGGACCTCTCACCAACCTTGAAAAAGTCATAAGAAATTGCATCCAGACGTTCCACACGGCACATTACTTGGGCTGCTGGGCATTCATTATGACATATAAGGGAAGGTTCTGATTTCAAACACATCAAAATTAGTGGTCTAAACACCATGAGTTTCGTGACTACTAGTCACTTCAGCACAGGAAATTTTGGAGCAAGGAAAGGAAGGGTTATCAGTGTCATGCTTTTAATTTTTTTTCTTTTAATTTTTTTACTTTATATGTGTATATTTACATAAGACAAGATTTTACGTTAAGACCTTTTGATAATATATCAAAATCTTTACCGATTAAACTAGTTAGTCAGTGTTTACTATATTTGTGAATTGTTACCACAACAATAAAATCATAAAACCTCATATATTAAGGATTGATTATATTGATTTATTATTATTATTATTAAAATTTATATAAAAAAATTTATGTTCATAAGATTTGATGTTTTATACTAACTACCATTTTTTTTTACATGGGCTTAGAATCCATATTGATGATATTACATGTATAAATTGTTGGAGACTATAAATAATTTTTTTAAGGCAAAAAAAAATACTTTTTAGTCTTGATAAATCATGGACATTGAGTCAAAAACACTGGATAAATATAAATAAAATTTATTTTTTTCATTGTCTTGGTGAGTTCAATCATGTCTTTGAACCTTTTATTTTGTTTTAGAAATTATTAGTCGAAAAATAAAAAAAAAAGGAATGTATTTTTATTTTTAATCAAAAAATAAAAAAAAACAAATATTAAAAAAATAAAAAAAGATTTCTCTTACTTCCACCATTGAGAGCACAAACCTATGATAGCAGCAATTTGCCTCGTTAGGTCAAACACTGGACTTTGGGCACAAAACAATAATATCGAAAAGGACAATTCCAATACACGTCTTCCATTGATGTGATGCCTATGAAAGATCAATATAAGTAATTTTGTTTCTACAAGTAATAAGATGCGATTCCAGATATCATTAATTTATCAAAGCTCTTTCTCAAATCATCAACATCAGAAGCATGACAAAACTTCTAGAGGAACCATCGGTGGCGTCAAACAAGGTAAGCCATCAACTTGGGAGTTGACTTCGATTGGTCATTTTACATGGAATTTGTGTGTGGATGTGTGAGTAAAGATCTCGTGGTCCATTGGCATACGATTACAGTGGAAATAATGGTTATTGTTCTACCAATATCTTCTACTATCTTTATAATAAGACATTAAAACTATAATACTTGGATTGATAAATATGTTAGTATCAATTTCATATTAAATATTTTTTATCAGTGATTTAGGTCAAATAAAATTGCTAAGCTAATTAACATATAAGGTCCGATCATGATATTTGGTATCAAAATCGATTTAGTATTTGAATATTGTGAGAAGATTCAAGTAGAAAAGAACTATTCGTGAATGGAGTCAGAAGATTCGTCATCACTCGACTATGCCTCATATGCACAATACTAAAATTTGATATAGATTATGTTAAGTCTCTACGAGGATGTCAAATCTTAGAGTGAAAAAAATAATAAAAGCCCGACTAATGAGTATACTATCATCAATTTTAATTTAAATATTTTGATCAATAATTTAGAATAAATAAAGTTGAGTATACTATCATCAATGATTTAGCTCATGTCATGATAAAAACTATATTTTAGATTCACAAGTATCACACCAACTCCTCATTGCCATTGTGTTCCATGTCCACGTAAGCAATGCAAGCAATTGTGAGAACACGTCCTGCGTAAGAATTTAGCTGAAAACATTTTGACACCGAGGTGATGGACTTGAAAGCATGGACAGCAAGATAGTGCTTTTACACATTGAATTGATGTGTGAACTTTATCACTTGAAGTCAACTTTGAGAAGCACCATGGAAGTCACATTCAATAGATGATGATGAAGAAGTAGGATCACTAACTAACTCATTGTAGACAATAATTTCTTTGGCAGTCCTTTTCGATTAGAGCTAAGCTGTGATGTGATATTACCTCAGCCCACAGGAGAAACAAGAATGACTTGTTGAGATTAATCTGCCTTGGAAATGTTTCATACTCTACATTGAAATCTCCAAACTTCATAAAGGTATGCATGCAGTACTGCAAATTTAGCATAAACTCACGATATGGACCGTAGGATCCCACGATCCTGTGGCTCGTATCGAAGATGGCAAGCTCGGGTATGGCTGTCGAACCCGATGGCTGCGGGTGGGTTCGGGTCGACTCGGTGGACTCCCCGAGTTTAACTGCATACCATCCATCAGTGTTACCGAACTCGGTATCCGAACCGTATGATCGCACGATCTTATAGTCTGCCCTGTATCGAAGCTACTGAGTCTCTCTTATTGGCCTCGGGTTCGACTCGGTAAACTCGTATGTTTAACCACGTAGTTATTAAACCCACGGTTTAGGACTCGAAATGGAATTAGTGAACCAGCCCATTCTTTGAATCCGACGATTATTGATATAACATATTCTGACATCCACCCCACCGATATGTCGATTGTCACGACGAATTTGACATGACGTTTTGAAGCTAACATATCACCTCAAGCCACCTTGACACCTTGGTTCTGAGCGAGATAGTTGTCTACCATCCATACTCCCAACACACGATAACAGATATAGAAGTCACCCGCAGGAATAACGTTGGGGTCAAGCCTTAAACACGTGTACGAAGATGTTGATGATCATTAACACCTACATGCGTCAATACACAATAATGAGTATAGAAGCCACCCCAGGAACAACGCAGGAGGTCGAGCCTTTAAACACTTGCGTACGGAGATGCCAACAATCATTAACACCTACATATGTCAACACATGACAACAGGTACAAAAGTCATCCCTAGGAATAGCGTTTGGGGGGGTTGGACCTGATACACATACCTACATTTCAACTATATTTCTAACTCTTTTTAACTTAAGCATCGAAGGAGTCGAATCAAGGATCCCTCTTTTCAATTTCGACTTGTGTATAAGCACCCGACGGATAACTAAAGGAGTGATTTTCAATCTTCACCTAAGAGAATTAGGCTTACTCCTCAATAAGATCTCGAGTTAACATGCTCCAGAAACCGTAGTACGATCTTACACATTTGGTATGGCCAAATCGTACTGACACTTTGATCATAGCATAAAAAGGTGTAAAATAATTATGACTACTATTATGACTATCATTTATAAAAGAATTCATATCCATATCTTTTCATACAAAAAACATTTATTTATGATTGTAAAATATATTACATCATGAAAAATATCCATTATTGTAGCGATATAAGAACTACTATTGTGACTATCATTTGCAGAAAAAATTATATTAATATCTTTTCGCATAGTAATTAATAGGTAGACATTTATCTGAGATTATAAAATTTATTACATCGCGAAAAAATATCCATTAGTGTAGTGATATATGAACTGTGATGATATATGAATTATTATTGTGACTATCATTTATAGAAAAATTCATATTTATATCTTTTTGCTTAGTAATACATAAATATTTATCTAAGATTGTAAAATCTACTATATGGTGAAAAATATACATTACTGTAGTGATATATGAACTACTATAGTGACATAGCGATACATAGACATTTATCTAAGATCGTAATATCTATTACATGGCACAAAAAAATGTAGATATTTAACTATGATTCTAAAACTCATAGATGCATTTTTTTCACGATGGTATATATTATCACTGTTCGTAGCTATAGGAATAGATGTTGCTGCAGTAAGAATCATATGAACATAAAAGCAAGAACACCTTATAGTGCAAGAAGAACAAAATAGGGATTGGGGGGGCCAAGTCCTCTATGCAGTGGTTCATGCATGGTGTCTCACTTTGTTGGCATCATCTCATCAGCACTCAAATGATTCATGCCAAGAAACACTAAATATGAGATAAAAAATGATTCATGAGATGAATCATTTAATAATCAAAACGTAATCCAAAACCAATGCATGACTGATCAGATTGAAACCCATTTATATCTAATAATATATCAAGGAAGATGCTACATGTCACACACTCTCATGAGCACCATAGCCAACTCATACATTGGCAAAGGCGAACCTTCTCAATGATCCTACTTTTGAGAAGGTATAAAATGTGCCTTTGGAGCAGAGATACAAGTCCAATGCTTCAACCATGCAGCAATCTCATGCTTAGGCCAAATCCACATGGAGATCCTTGCAATCTAGGGTTTGGCAAACTAACCAGAGATGACAGATGACATCAGGGTTTTGGAATCAGAGAGCTGACGACTATTTGTGTTTGTAGATGTCATCTGAATCTTGCAAATTCCAGCTTTCATCATTCACAACATGGAAAAAGTCAACAAAAAAAGACAGCAGCAGTGCCCTTACAGTTCTTTACAAGATCCAGATGAGAAGACACATCACTCTCCATATCAAAAGCATCTTCTATACCATCTTTAAAATTGAGAAATGCTACAAGCAGTAGTACCATGACCCTTCTCTCCTCCATACATACACCGATTTTCCCATCGACACCATAACGTTGGCAGAAATGTGCCCCGGGAGCATAATACACAAGCAGCATTACAAAAAAACAGTTAGAAGACATGAAAACGAAACAAGAACTAGAAAATAAGCTAGTATGTGTTATCCTTCGGGGTAATTAGCTCGGGAGAGGCTTCCGAAAAGGTGGGACAGGAGCTCCAATGTTTGGCGATGTGCAGTCCGAGGGCTATTTACCATTGTAGCTCAAGCCACAGCTCCGCTTTAAGTAAAAATTCGATTTGGTAAATACCTCCGCTTCATTTTTAAGGAAAGGACTTCCAATCAAATTGAAGATTATTGAAGCCGTTAACTGCTCCTATTCTTTCCAATAGTCGATTTCCAATATCTTGCTGTTGATGGCTAGTGGCCGTGGGATCTTGGGAAAGGTGACTCGCTCCGACCCTCCCATTCATGGCCATAGCATTATTAGTCCCTCCTGGCCGCATCCCACTGGCAGCAGCAGACAGACCAATCCCACCCATGCCTGAAAAGCCCACGCCACTGATAGACGAGTTGTTGGATAAACCATGTCCAACTAAGCAGTTCTCCACACTCAATGCAGGCGTTATCCCATTAATTGGCTTCATGTCATTCCCCAAGGAATTGACACCATTTAGCTGCGAGGACATCATCAGCTCGTGCAGAATTTGGTGGACAGAGCTTTGTGAATCATTTGGATCAGTCTCATGCACCTGTGATGCAGGCTGTTGCATTGTAGACAAGCTTGCAGGTGAATTTGTGGAGCTCAGATGAGCAGCATTATGAGAGGTTATCGTCGGATTGTTATTAGAAGCAGGTGCCAAAGAAGAAAAAGGGGAAGGAGGATTGGGTTGTGATGGAGCTAATGTATTGGATGAACTGGCGGATGGAATCTGAACAGCATTCCCACCACCATAAGGACTGTTTACTGTGTTCATCTGGTTTTCTTGCCTGGTATTTATAGAATTTTGGTGGAGGAGACCAATAATGGTTGCTGCAGATGTAGAGGTAGATGAAGCAGCATTAAGGGAGTTATTGATACTCACAACATTACTGCTGCCAGCAGAAAGCTGTATGCCGGTGGCATGAGCAGAGTTCTGATCATTATGATTCGGATTCTGGGAGATGGGTTGCTGTTGCTCAGGCTGTTGGGGTTGCTGAGTTTGAAGACCTGACGAACTAGAAGTCCTTCGAGGGAAGTTATTCAGGCTATCTGAACCACAGAAACAATAGATAAGTCAGGACTTGAAGTTGACAAATTGATTTTATTAAACTTTGATCAAACAAATAGCTCCTTAGAATTTACAACTTTTTTTTCTCTAGTTGTAGAAGATCGGTGGTGAAGTTGACCATGATTTTAAAACCTATATATAGATGATATTGCAAATTAAGGCTTAAGGGATCAGGATCAAAAACAGGATCCATGCAGGGTCTGAGGTTGGGGATTGTATAGATCGGATCAGCTAAATTGGATATGTCGGTCAGGATGAAATGAAAAAATAGCAAACATTAAAAATAAAGTAAAATTCCTAAAATAAATAATAAGTTACAAATACAAGGCTTGTTAAACCTAAATAACTTGGTTCAGACTAATTCCCATTGAATACCGACCAGGCAAAGCAACCAATACATCACCCAAAACAGGAACAGGGTTGACTGATCACGAACCGGGTAGGCTGGAAAATATAAAATCAGTGTTATCCCTCAAACCTTGTTGAAATAGCAGCACTTAATCTACTTATTAACTATGCTTATGTAGGCACATTGTCAGAACTGCATGGACCAATCGGATAACAAGAATTTCCAATCCACAAAGAGTAACTAGTATCCGAATTGATACAGTTACATTAATAATGATCTCTATGCATCCAATTTGCACCCTTATATTAGTTCATACTACACAAATGAAAAATTATGAAAACAACGAAGCAGTTCTATATTAGCTGAACATTGTTTGGTATCTGAAGCAAGCCATGAAAAGGAAACTAACAAGGAAAGAGCTTACCTATAGGTCCAGATCTAGTTTCTTTGCTATAATCAATCAAATCCTTCATACTGTTAACCACTTCAGATATCTATCACCAACCAAAGTAAAAGAATCAGTAACGAAACAATGACGAACTACATAGTCTGCAACTCAGAGTGTCGTGCATTAGCTGTTACACAAATTTTTGCAACATAATAAAAAAAAAAAGGTAAAGAATGAAAGATATTGTACTTTAAGGTATCAAAACAATATGAATAAGAGATGGTGTAAAGTTTATTGCTCAGATGTTTCAAAACCATTGATCCAAAGGAAGCTATATCAATACAGTGTACATCAATTTTATTGCAGAAGAACCCTTTTTGTCATGAAAAGCAAAAATCTGAGATTTATATGCAAAATGGTGACCATCTTGTCATCATAATGCTGCTTTAGCAATAACAGTCAGCAGGTTGACTGCAAGTGTTTATCCATGTCCTACCCTCCAAACTTCAAATTGCAGCAAACCCTCACAACAGTGACAACTTGCAGATTCTTGTTTTTTAAGTATGATGAAAAATTTAACAAAAAAGAAATAGTTTAAAGTTCACATTTTAATTGTCTAGCTCACTAGTTGCTTTCTAAAGAAATTACCTAATATTTGTGTTGGAAGAAAAGACAAGAAGCAAATTGACAGATACAAAGATTTGTATATAGAGGGTCAAATTTCTCAGACAGTGCACCAAGTGTTACTCCAGTTTTCCATGTTCAACAACCAAAATTAAAGTGATTTGTGTGACAAAGTGACTAGCTCATCTTATTTTTGCAAATTTAAATTGCCTTGTGTTGGGTACATTCACCTCTTTTATTGCAACATTATAAATTATGATTTAGTTAATGATTTTTTAGGATAAGAGAAGCTCCACTATTCAGCATCTCTGAGGCACAAATAATAGAACACTTAACCAACAGTTTAACTATATGTTCTTTCACCTTTTTCTTCTAGAAATGAATACTTCCTATCAAAAATCTTAATGACGCAAACTTAGTTGATCAGAAAGGACAGACACCTTTATGAATGCCATGCAACATCTACAAACTCTAAAAATTTCGTTATGAGTCAGTGTGGCAATAATGTGGCTTGTTTATACTGATCAAGGTACAATTTTTCTTCACTTCAGTTACTAGAGAGAATTTGCCATCGTGGTGTTAATGGCATTTGATTAAAGTTTTTTCTTGATTAGTGCTACTCAAGAGACATCATGACGGACGTGGAGACAGAGAGAGAGAGAGAGAGAGATTCTTTCCAGTCTATTCTAGACATCTTTTAACATTGTGATATTCCAACGAACAGCAAAAAAAAATTAAAAGCAAACTGGCACAACAAACAGCACTGAAGTACCAACGAGAATATCCAAAGGGAAACGAATTTTCCGTAAATGCAAAACAGTCTACCTGAAGGCAACGAACATATCTTTTTGTATATCCTAAATCGTTCACCAATGGAACCTCCAAAGCTTTGGCCAATTGGCGAGCTGATGCTACAAACCTATCACATATTTCATAAGCATCAAATAAGTAGAATTTCAAATTATAGAAAAGAAAATTGATTGTGTTGTTAAAAATTCAACAGTTTTCTTAATATGAAGAAATCATTTCTCAAAATACATATCCAAATAAATAGAGGGATTTTTGCACAAACATTTAAACACACATATCACACACATGCATCTACACCCTAAACTCAGCATCTTTAGATTTGCATAAAACGTTGACACATATTAAGAGACGTTCACATGATTTCTTTACTTTAAAGTTTTCAGAAGCATGTGCTATCTCAACTGTCACAATATCACACTGTAGCATTGCCTTCACTGAAACTGGTAAAAAAATTCGTACAATGTGGCAATTGTCATTCACTGGACTTGACAATGAAGTCCTTGTACCTTCATGCAGTTTCTTATTATGTGGTGTCTTGCATGCCTTAGAGTCAACATAACACTCAAAAATTGTCCTTTTAGTAATTCAAAAGGAATGTTAAAATAGCAGGAAAAATATCCACTCTGTGATCATACATGTTTTATCAATGCAGCCATTAGCGTTATCAGAGATTCAAACATCACATCTTTCAAAATCCAAAGGCTAAATTTAAGCTTATAAAAGGCTATCCATCAAAATATCAAAATAAATATAACTACTGCAGAACATCCAATTAGAACCGTCTAAAATCTTTATCATCAAGCCTTTCAGTAAATTTCACCATGCCAAGATTTCTTTCATCATGTAAACTGTGTGAATGTATAATCTACACATATAACTAGTAAGACATTTTTTCTTTTCCTTTTTTTATGTTTGCTCATATATGCCTATAACAAATATCGATAAAGGAAATACACTTTAAATGGGAAAAAGCACACATGTCCAAGAGCAATACACTATTACAGATAACTAATAAAAGACAGAGTGTGCTGCTAAAATTGCAAAACACATTTGATGGGCACAATAATATACAAATATGCTATCCAAACAACAGGACAAGACAATCAAAATGTGCTACCTTAAAGAAAAGAAAATTTCTAGTAGGGTAACTGAATCTTATTGGACTGAAAGCTTTCTAGTGTAGTTTCAATACACATGTAAATGCTTGTACAGATGTGAGCAGAACCAACAAACCAGATACCATCCAAAAGAATAATACTGTATCAAATATGTAGATTCACTTAACTGACAGCAAGCAAAGGATAGTCAAACTTAAGCATGAAATAAATGCAGTGGACTTACGAATTACAAGTGTTTTGCAAATCTTGTGTGGGTAATGATGCATTTTGAGCAGCAGCCTGATACCTTTGCACCATAGAACCAAGTTGACTAACCTGCTCAGCAAAATCATGAATTAGATATCAACCAGAACTCTGTGGCTGACACCCAACAAGTCACAAAAGATGAGAAAAATCGTTTAAGGCAAATGGTGACTGTACCTGTGGAATGATAACTCTTCGAGGAATAAGCTCTTCATGGCGCCTAGCACAAAATTCCCAAGAAGAAATCTAATCGAAGAACAAAGAAGAAAATGTCTAAATATGTAAAGTACCCCATGGGAAGGCTTTTAGCAGAGTTTCTGCTGTGCATAAATAACCACATGCAAATATATTTTACCTTTAAATCAGGATTGAAAACAATTCGCAGCTGGCCATCACGCACCACTCGCAATTGCTCGAAGACACTCTCCTGAATTGCCTTAGCATAATCCAAGACAATTTGACCTGAAGCATTTTGATACTCGCGAGGCATGTCTACATATAGAAGTTCTTCTAAGGTGCCGCTAGCATATTTGATTTGGAAGAGCCTTGGTAAAACCTCAACAGTAGTTTCTATAAACCAAAAAAAGAAGATTAAGTTACAGAGTAATCAAATAATACAGATTTCAAGAACCCAATACAGCACTGCGTTCTTACAGACTTCAGCAACCAACACCATAACTCAAATCATCAAGAAATATTTGATAAATGATAATACTGAACAAAAATTACATACCAAAACCACGTCCAGGTTTATGGTTGCATATCTCACAGTGCCACACATCCTACAGAAATCAGGCAAAATTTACCTGGCTAAGATACATGAGTGAAATGATAAAATGAAGTGAAGATGTTCCAAAATAGAAAAGTTTGTACACCCCAATCAAAATAAGCATAATCAATTCCCATATTCAACTATCTAAACAAACAATGAATAATTAGAACAAAAAGAATTCTTGTAACTAACCTGATTGGTAGTTAACCATACCTGTGGGAGAACACCAGTAGTTTGACGACCACTTCCATAAAGAGACACACACCACCTTTTCTTGGCACTAGGTGCAAAGTATTCGGCGATAAATTTTCTCCAAAATTCTATGTTGTTATCCTGCATTTGCTCAACAGGCCATAAAATGAGCTAATTCAAAGAAACTTGAGGACCAAAGAAATATGTGTGATCCTCCACTTAGGTATTCACAAACGAGACTGCCAACTGAATTTAAAGTTACCTGTGCTCGGTGCTGCTGATGGTACATATACTGGGTTAACCTCCGAGCACACATTCCTGGCTCATACACTGTAGATCTCATTGGAGGTCTAACTGGAAGATTGTGTTGGAGAAGCTGCTGCTGCCGCAACTGGCCTCTTTGCTGAGGGAGGGTTTTGACAATCTGCTGTTGCTGCTGCTGCTGAAATTGTAACATTCGTTGCTGTTGCAAGAGACTCATTTGTGCAGCTGCAGCCTGAGAATTCTGCCTTGATAACTGCAAAATCTGTTGTTGTTGCTGCTGCTGTTGCTGTTGTTGTTGTTGCTGCTGCTGGAGAAACAGTGAAGGGTCTGAATGGTGGCTTTCCATTTTTACAGGACCCAAGCTTCTGAAGGACTGTAACTGCTGTGGCTCCACTTTCACCATACCAATGCTGTGTAAGGTTTGCAATTGCTGCGGCTGACTAATCCGATCATTGGGACCCATCTGTGGCTCCAACTTAACAGGCCCCAATCGTCCCGCGCTACCCAATCCTCCCCGAAGCTGCAGCTGCTGACTCTGAGGAACAGAGAACTGCTGCTGCAAATTTTGCATTGCATCGATTTGAGACTGTGGTTGATCTGGACCATGTTGGCTGCTTGAGGGGTTCTGGAAGCACTGTTGTTGCCCCTGGCTTTGGCCCGACGAAGATGTGAACAACAAAGGGTTAGGCTCAGCAGAGCCGACCATATCAGCAACACCAACAAGGCTACCATGCTGTTGGAGATTCATGGGTGATCCAGAAAGCCCACCGACAGGCCCTCCATTTCCATATGAATTGTTGAGGGGTGGAACATTGGACATGTTTCCAAGCAAGCTGCTGCTGTTGCTGTACTGGGTACGAGGCGAAACCAGAGACGAGAAAGGGGGCGGTGATGGAATCAACCCGGGCTGGGATCCTCCAAGCAACCCAGAATTCGACCGGAGAAGGGAAGGAGTGACTGATTGAGCCCCGCCAATGGGAGTCGAAGACCCTGAAGGCACCATTTTTGGAAAGCAGAAAGAACAAGCCGATACGACACCGACAAATCGAAAGCCTGCTTATATCAACATAGTTCTACAGATTCCACATCCCAGGTCAAAAATGATAGCAGGGGAAAGTATCCTTTTCTTCCAAACACCGCGAGAATGAGGATTTTTGGAGCCGTCAGAACGAAATCAGAGACAAGGTCTTCAGTTCCACCGCATATTACAGAGTCCATTTACCAAATTTCTCGAATCCAACAAAGAAATCTCACCTCGATCCCCCTAATCGCTTCCTCTTCATTTCCAGAACAACAGCAGCAAACAAACGAGGAAATAACCAGTATCGATTAAAATGCCATAAGAATCAAGCAAACATGCCAAAAGAACGGATCTTTCCGTAGCAACCGAAACCAAAGACCTCCAAAAGACCCAAAAATCCGATCTTTTCTCCACTCCCCTTCCCCTCACACCGATCTTTTTCCACTTTGACCGGTCGAAACCTTCAAAAGAGAAACTGCAACACCGAATCCGGCACCGAAGACATCCACACGACGGTACTCAAAACTGCAAACGAAATCCAAACCCACGCCACTCCCCTCCGCTCCCACTCACGGCCGCTCGGAGACCCAACGCAGCCAAATTTCTCAAAGATCCAACGGAATAAGAGCAAGAAAGACCAAGCTGAGGATCGAGAGCCGAAGAACCGAGACGGACTTACAGTATCCAAGTCCTCTCCCGATAAGATTGCCACGGAAGCGCCCCGAAGTGAAGCCAAATCTCCGCCTTTTCCTCTTCTTCAGCTCCTACAGCTAGTTATGGACTTAGGGTTTGTCTTAAATACGATTAAACTCTCCGTTTGATTTCGATTTCGATTCCGGTAATTTCTTTAGCCGAAGAGAGAGAGAGAGAAAGAGTGGATGGGGAAGGGGGAGAGAGACATGTCCTTGTGTCCTTGCGGACGTCAAGCGTCTCTTGGATTTGATTAATTTCTTGACACTTCCTCTTCTGCTGCGGCTCTCGATATGAAGTCAACAGATGCTGCCGCTATGTATGTGTGAGCATCGTCATGGCATCATCATCATGATGGATCAGCCCAATTGGGGGGGCATAACCACGTGGCGAGATGCACGGACAGGATCGGCTCGCGGAGTCGGCATCGGCGGTGGGTAGGTGCTCGCATGGGAAACTACGTGCACGCGCGTGCACGGGGTGATACGCGCGGCGAAGGACAAAAAAAGCGGGTGGGGGCCGTACCGCTTTATCTCCCGTAATTACAGAATGGCCCCTCGTGCTTTCCCGAATCACGAGGACTGGCGTGAATCACGAGGCGCGTGTCTGAGTCGCTGAGGCCGTAGGATCGTTCGCTTCGATACACACACACACATTGAGCATACGGAAATCACCATACACATGCGGATGTTTCTAATTGCATGTTGCTGAATTTAATTTGATGACCGCTACTTGCCCAAACAAATTGGTCAAAATGGTTGACCAATGAGACCATGGTCGCATGTACTGGATGACATTAAATTAACCGAATTAAATAAGCGGAATAATACGTCGCATCCAAACCGGACTCGAGCCGAGACAAATGCTCAAACCGGCCAAGTCGTAGTCGGCCCGACGCGACTCGATCCGGGCACGCATGGCCGCTCGTTACTCGTTCGATGATTGGACAGAGCACGCGGGGCCCATGTGCGGGTCCGTCTTCTTCCTCGAGGTGAGTCAAGAGGTAACTGACGGGGGGCGGGCACTTCGAGAATATTCCGACCCTTTGTTTGTGCACGCGTGTCCCTGCGCCATTCGTCATGCAGTACAGCTACATCTAATCATGTCAAATGACAAAAGCACCCTGGGTTTCGACATCATCGGTAGCAACCATCATGATGCATGATGGGGATGGCATGGTGCATCGGACACATCCATCCACGACCCATGTGTGGACGAAAGAAGCCGAATCCTTCGTTGTTGACGGCGTCAGCATTCCGTCAAACTCAGCCGGACCCATTTCCCACGTTCAGTTCTGATGAAACCGACCCGTTATCCTCGAGCCACACCGTTTATCTCATCTCTCCAACCACCGGGTTATTACCCGTTAAGAAGTCACATCATAGAGGAAATTAATGGATCATTTGTATATCTCCACATCATAAAATGATTAATTGATCTCATCATCGCCATCTTTGTATTCTTCTTATAATTGTTCGCTATGTATTTATCATCTTCCTCACAACCCATTTGTTCTTCATCACCACCGTCTTTGCATCTTTTATAAGGTATGTATTATCAAAATGAATGCCCTTCTTTTTTTAATGTATATTAGCAAGCTAATCAACTCATAAAAAAACATACGAGATTTAAATATTTATAAGATTATTTCGAGAATCTGAGTTCTTTTGATATGATTTTATATCTTTAAATAGAATATCAAGAGTCTATAATTTATATGAAATCACACATGCCAGCGTGATGAATAATAATTAATTATTTTGACGAAACATTCTTTTGGTTATAAAAAGATTTTGTGATGTCATGCTCATTAATGAGGGCTCGATGGAATTATATGTAATAAATGGATTATATTATTTTAATATATAATTACCATTAATATATGTAATAATGGATTATCAAAGGCGAAGGTTTATATGTAAGTTACAATATTCTTTAGCTGGTCTATAATGATAGATGAACATTTGTAACTAAAGAATTGGATCGATTGATTATGAACTGATTTATGAGTACTATTTTAATTATCTTATCAAATAATATATTTATATTTTATTTTATACTTTTGGGGACGGCTGATGTCTTTGTTATTTAAATAAATGAAAATTGATTTGGTTTTTCTTAAAATAATAATTTAAAGCTTATGGACCAAAGAAGGAAAAGCTCCAATAGCATGTGATGGGTATGGTGACCGGCGGAGTACCTGAACCCGAAGGCAATAAAATCACCATAAATAAATTATTATTATTATTATATTTAAAGAGGGCTTCGTGTCTTCCGAAAACCGGGAGAGCGGATCTGGAGATCGAGTGTGGGCGTGGGAATGGCAAACCCTAGACCGTCTTCGCATCGTCTCCTTCGATCTCGACTCCTGCCTCCTCCCTCGATTTCCTGTTACGTGTTGGTTCTCCTCGCCTTCTCCGCCTTCATCTTCCTCTTTTCTCAGAGGCAGATCACTGTAGTCGATCGGAATCCCTCGGACGAGTCTTTTGAGGTGCGCGCTTCTTTCGTTTGATTGTGTTTTGTGTGTGGGGATCTGAGGGGCAGAGTCCTGTTTATTCACTGTTCTCGATGTTTTAAATTGATCGTACAAATGCCCCTTAAAAGCATGTTTGTGGCGATAATTCTAGTCTATTTAGCTTTCATCTTACGGTTTTAGTTTCTTGGTTCATTGTCTTCCTTTTTATTCGAACCAATGTGTGGCGATAAAGGTATAATCCCAGCTAAATTCATCTCTCTGTGCCTATGGTTTTATGCCCTAATGGGATTAAGGCCGAAGTTGGACACATTAATGTTAATACTTTTTGTTGACATGCGATTGTCTTGTGTTTGTCTTTTATGATTTACAAGCTTCCACGAGGAGGAATGTGGTACCATTATTGCTTTGTTAAAGAAAGCAGTTTTTACTTACTTCTGAATACTCTGGCTACTGACTTGTGGTTCTCTTCCTGGAGCAGGATTTGAAAGAGCGACTGTGGGGTTCTGCGTCTGGTTATGGTTATCGTCCATGTGTCAAGCGGACCCAGAAATATGCAGGTTGTTATGTTCTCTTCGACTTTTAGACTTTGCTGTCTCTGATGCAAATTCACAATATGATACTAGGTTTTGCCTTCAGCTAAGCCATATTTGATACCATGTAGGTATTGACTTTTTTGCTATAAAACAGTCACTAAATTTCTTCTTTTTTACTGTGATGTCAGCTTCTGATGTCTAAAATGTGGCAAAACTTTCTTTTTTTGAATCGGTGATAACTGGTCGAGGCATGCTAATTATAGTTTGTGTTTGTTCAACATGCCCCTTGTGTGTCCAGCTCCCCAAAAGTGGAACCGCTACTTGACCGTCAGAAGCAATGGGGGCCTCAACCAAATGCGCACTGGTGTAGGTCCACGAAACTGTTCCATTATTCTTATTCATGATCTTGTCTTTTCAACTTTAATATTGTTTAGAAGCATGCGTCAGCCATTCTAGAGGTCTCATATGCTACCCAGAATGCTTAAAGTTGGATTGAAAAATTGTATAATTTTCTCTTTGTGTACTCCAGCTTTTCTTGCTGCAGGGCAGAAATTAGCGGTAAAAAGACCTTGAAACGTCTATGTTTATATGGTTATGAATAGGAGGAGTTTGAAACATCCATGTGTGATTCAAGTTTTAGTTACATTAGTGCAGGTGCATGGGTCTTTTGGAACCATGACCCTTTCTTTATCCCAAGTGGATAGGCCATTTGGAGTTCTTTTGCATGCCCGTATAAACAACCTGTTTTCCTTGTAAAAAAAATATTTAGTAAAAGCTAATAAACATGGTCAGCATAACCTATTTCTCCTAAAAGTGGAAAGGCCTTGGACTAGGAAGATTGCTAATTACTGATAAATACTGAAAAGATTGGTTGTCAAAGGTTGAGGCATTTGCATTAGATAGTTCAAGCATAGATCAGACTTCATACCAATCTGTTGCATCTTGTTGGTTAATGACCTAATTGACCTTACAAATATGTTGATAATCTCATATTGATAAATTTCACTGAATGCTGACCAGATGACTTTCTTCTGTACAGATTTGTGATATGGTAGCTGTTGCTCGTTTGATGAATGCAACATTAGTAATTCCACAATTGGATAAGCGTTCTTTTTGGCAAGACACTAGGTTTGCTTTACAAAATTTGCAGCTGATTTTTAGAGAATTCCACGCATTGATCGATTATGAATTCATTTGCATTCTCAATTTCTTGCAGCACCTTTTCAGATATTTTTGATGAGTCCCACTTTATCAATTCTCAAGAAGGAGATGTGCACATTGTTCGTGAGCTACCCAAGGAACTGGAATCAGCTCCTAGGGCTCGGAAGCATTTTACTTCTTGGTCCGGTGCAAGTTACTATGAGGAGATGTCACAACTATGGAAGGATTATCAGGTAGCTTCTTGTTCATTGGCATTTGATATGCTGAAGTGTATTTTCTGAATAGGATGGATAGATAGCTCAACAAATAACATTCTAAACAAGTGGTCGATAGTTTTATTTATGTTGAAGATTGTCATTGTCAGTATGAAACTGATATCAATCCAATATATTGGTACTAGACTGTTCTAATAAGATTTTACTTATATCGATCAAGATTTTAAGCCTTGGTTAGATGTTTGAAATTTCTTGAAGAAAGCCTTTGTTCACTGAGCCAGTAATGATTAGGAGAAGACTGATCTTACACGATGATTTGAGAGATGACTGTTGTCCAAGAGCTAACTTCTTGAAGATATTAAGTTTGAGGCTATGAGTGAAAACATCCTGTTGGCATTTTGAAGAATTTGTTGCTCATGGTCTTGTGACGATATCTAGGATCAAATGTGTACCACTGCACGATGGGCTTCTTTTTTTGAGTTTTTTCATAATCCATATGATGTTTCTTATCTGATGAAGCTTGTTCTGTTTTTTTATTTTGATATTGATGTCATGCCTTCCATCAACTCATGTTCATGCCAAGTTGGGCTTTTGGTAATGCACTGGTACAAGTTTATATTTTTGTTTGTTCCTTTCAGGTGATTCATGTTCCCAAATCTGATTCAAGGCTAGCTAACAATGATCTTCCGATTGATATTCAAAGGTTACGATGCCGTGCTATGTACCATTCACTCCGTTTCTCAAATCCAATTGAGAGGCTTGGGAAGGTCTGAAACAGCCATACCCAACACCATTAAATGAAAAAGTGTTTACTGTCATTATGCATTTAAGAGATATCCATGCGTATCATGTAAATTAGGGTCTGAGCCTACGTGACGCTGATACAACAGAAGCTAGTGGAGCGGCTGAAGTCACATGGCCAATATATTGCTCTTCATCTGCGTTTTGAGAAGGACATGCTATCATTTACTGGATGTACCTATGGCCTTAATGACATGGAAGCAGAAGAGCTCAGAATTATGAGGTGATTACTGTTTTCTGCAATGACTTTTTTGTTGCCTATGTGTTTGTAACATGACTTTATGGTTTCCAGGGAGATTACAAACCACTGGAAATTGAAGGACATAAATTCAACAGAACAAAGACTAGGTGGTTTCTGTCCTCTAACCCCCAAGGAAGTAGGTATCTTTCTGAAAGCTTTGGGATACCCTTCGTCTACCTGGATTTACGTTGCAGCTGGTGAAATCTATGGTGGTGAAACTTACCTATCAGATCTGAGGTCTCGCTTCCCCAACTTAGTTTTCAAGGTTCTTCATTGACTTTTAGCTTGTGTATTATGTCTTATAAAAATGGGCATATCAAATCCGAGACACTAATGGTAAGGTTATATCTTGCAGGAGACATTGGCAACTAAGGAAGAATTAAAGGACTTTTCTAGTCATTCATCTCAGACTGCAGCTATTGACTACATTATTTCAGTGGAAAGTGATGTATTTGTCCCATCATATACTGGAAACATGGCTAGAGCTGTTGAGGGGCATCGTAGATTTTTAGGGCACAGGAAGACAATAAACCCTGACAGGTATATGAATGTTAGTATTGCATGTTATTTTCTTGCTTTGGCCTTGTTTTCTTTTAGCTTATTTTAAGATGATGCAGAAGATCTTTTGAACGGTTTCATTGGTCGTCACTAAGCATTCTTTTCCCTGTACATCATGGACATTTGGCATATCTTTAGCAACTTATTTTTCAATAGCAGTGTTCCTGAAATTAAATTAATATAACTTTTTTTTTCTCCTGTCCATTTTACCTTGTCTTTTGATTTAGGTTTATAGAGTGCCACAAATCATGATGTTTTTATTAACTAGTTTGCTTTTTTAGTTTCCCTTTGTACCCATTATGATCTTAAAAGCCATTAGGACCTTAAAAGAATTATCTAGATGGTGGGGTTAAGGTAAAACAAAGCTTGAACAGTTTATTTAATTTTTTTTATTGTGCTCTCTTTATGCACATTTTCATCTTCCATCTATTTGCAGGAAAGGATTGGTAGAACTCTTTGATATGATAGATAGAGGAGAGCTGAAAGAAGGTGCGAAACTGTCATCCCTTGTATCTGAGATGCACGAGCACAGGTACTTTTTCTTTTCTCTAGATGGTACCCTATCGCTTGGTTTCCATATGTGTTGTTAAAGATCCTTGTTCAAATTTCCGTAAACTCAAAACAAGATGACGTGTTTGTTATTTTACAGACAAGGGGCTCCAAGAAAGAGGTATGGATCACTGCCTGGAAGCAAAGGCCGTGATCGGTTGAGGACTGAAGAATCATTCTATGAGAACCCATTTCCTGAATGCATCTGCCTGGCTGGCAAGCATTGACACTTCTATTCTGGTATGTAATTCTATGTGCAAAATTACTTTGTATGAAGAAAGAAATTCTCTCTCTACGATTTCTAGTGAAGTGAGAACTACAAAATTTTCAGGTTTTTTATTAACCAATAAAGTTACTAGTTACTAGGTGAAGTTATTTGATACTTTACGGAGCTCAGCGAAACAATTTACTTGCAACAAATTTTAGTCTATGAATGAGAAAGAACAGAACCGTAGAACTGCTGAAAGTTAAAACCAGTATTTGCATCACCGATGCTCTATTCCCAGCCTCGACACAATTGCTGCCACCCCTCGGGCTATGAAACATCACCCTTTGCCTCATCCATTTTCGACAACCTTATCCTCTTAGGAGCAGCCACCAAATCTACCTTTCAGTTGCAGGCTATTGAACTTGCTTGGTTTTGTTCGACAGTGCTGCCCTAATGTTGGATCCACTCTATGCTATCAGGTCAAACCCGAAGATGGTCGTTGGCGAGGTCAGCTTCTTCTTTCCTGTGTATGTGTCCATATCTGTGCACCCTTCCTTTTGTATTTCACGCTGGGGAAATCAATATCATGTGATTTTCTTTGTTAGAGGTAGTGCATATATCATCAATTTTGTTGTTGTTATCATGGAGGATTTTTTTCCCAAGAACTCCATGCTTCTCTGCTAGCTGACTTGTCATGATCAATCTTATTACTTTGTGCTTATGGGCACATTGTTGCCATTTTTGGCACCTCTGTAATTTTTTTTTATTTCAGATATCACAATGTAAGATTTGAGGAAACCCAATTACTTGGAGCATCATGTTAAACCCTCTGTGAGTTGAAGCTTCTGCGAGTATCTTACAAAAACATTTTCTTACCACGTCTGCTGTAGTCCAAGAAAGACTTGTGTTTATTTATTTAACCACGAGCGTCACAAGCCAGCCAACATCAAAGCATCAAATACAACAAAAACAACAGCAACCACGACGACCCCTCTCTGTTCATCTACTAAATGAACAAACATGGTCTCTTGCTCTTATTCGACGACTTCGGGTTGTCTTGATGGCCATTCACCACCAACATAATAACTACCAGTATTATATCCTGAAGAGTATCAGGCTGCGGTCGATTCCCGCCGGCGTGGCTGCGCCGCCAGAGCTTGCGTGGTCGGGGAGGGAAGCCGCGATTTGCCTCGCCCGCTCGAAGTAGCTCTCGTATCTCTGACCTCCCCCGCTCGTCTTGGATTCGTCGTCTACCTCCGCCCTCCAACTCGTCCTTGTCCTCTTCGCCTCGACGCCGGCGTCTCCGAAGAGATCTTGAGCGGCCACTTCCAGCTCCGCCTTCATTATGTGGTACTTGAACGCACGCTTGCGGAAGCTCCAGTCGCCAGTCGCCCAGTTGAAGTGGTAGAGCGGGAGGAATCGGTGCCCGTGCATCGCCACGAACTCGACTGCGGCTAAGATGAAGGCGAACTCCTCGTTCGACGTGTAGTAGGAGAAGCTGATCCTGGTCCATCCGGGTTTCAGTCCGCTGTATCCCTGTCACCCACCGCAAACAGCAATAAGATCCAATCTGAACATGAACAAATAAATGTTCCTATATCACTCGAAGAATTCAATGTTATCTGCAGCTGTGTTACCTCCTGAATAGCCGACCGGATGCGACGAGAAAGCTCCATGTCTACTCCCAGGAGATGGTGGCCGTAGGGACCGGCACAGGCGCACCCACCACGAGCCTGGACGCCGAAGAGGTCGTTGAGTAGCTTCGTGACGAAGCGCCCGTGTAGGGGTTTCCCTTTCATCTTCAACCCCTCTACCCACCTGTTCTGATCTCTTCCTGTTCCATCACGCATGATGCCGCCTGAGCCACCTCCCGGAGGGACGACGAGGAAGGAGAATATGGGCAGCCGTTTGACTGTCGTGTTGCCGAGGACGATGATATTTGGGTTCGAGAGAAGCCGTCGGAGTGCTGTCTCGGTGTAGACTTGCTCGCGGAGGGCGATGAGATCGTGCCCGACGTGTTCTTTCACCCAGAAGGCCAATGAAGCTCGGATCTTTTGGATGATCGGAGGAGTTCCGCTGTCTTCACGCTCTTCGATCTCGTGGTAGTACAGCGTATCCTGCAGATGGAATTGTCATCAGTCGTCACTTCGGACGCCAGAAAGACGTGGATGATTAGTGTTACAAAACTCACCTTCTCGTCGAAACCATTGACGTAGGCGACGGTGCCACCGCCGCAAGTGGAGGGCGGGGAAGACCTCAGCTGGTACAGAGCCTTGTTCATCAGGAGAATTCCAGGAGTCCCAGGGCCTCCGACGAACTTGTGCGGGCTCAGAAACACCGCGTCGTACCCTTCCACGTCTCCCGATCGCATGTCGATTTCCACGTACGGGCCACTGCAGAGCGATACAGAGCTATTCCAGGTTGAGGAAATAGTTCAAAGCGACAAAAGAAAGACCGGAAGACGGCAGGCAGCTTCACCAAAACATGGCAGACAAAGAGAACAGATACGAACAGAGCTCATGCAAGCAAAGCAAACGCGACGTGGGCTGACCTCGCTGCGAAGTCAAAGCACGCGAACGCCCCGTGCTCGTGAAGAAGACGAGCCACGGACCGCGTGTCGGTGAAAATTCCGGTGACGTTGCTGCAGGCCGAGAACGACCCCAGCATCGGGCGGTTCGCGTACTTCGGAGACATCAGCTGAAGCCTCAGGGCCTCCATGTCGAGCAACCCCTCCTCGTCCATGCCGATCTCCACCACCTCGGCCGTGGTCTGGCGCCACGACAGTAGGTTGGAGTGGTGCTCGTACGGCCCGACGAACACCACCCACCTCTCCTCCTCCCTCAGCTCCTCCACCACCCTGTCCCTCATGATGGAAGGCACCGCGATGCCGATCACCTCTTGCAGGCGCTTGATGGCGGCGGAGGATCCCGCGCCACAAAATATGATCGCATCATCGTGCCCTCCACCCATGCACCGCTTGATGTACTCCGCCGCCTTGTGCGCCATTCTCGTGGTTTTGCTCCCCACAAAGCTATCATCCGTGTGCGTGTTTCCTACAGCCGCCGATCGACAGCATATAAAGCTCACTTCAGCTAACCAAACCAAACCAAACCAAACCAAATCAAATCAACAAGAGAAGTACCATAAACAGGGAGGACTTGTTGCAGGATATAGTTCTCGATGTAATGCAAGCTCCTCCCCGATGCGGTGTGATCAGCGTAAGTAAGGCTGCGTTTGCCGAAGGGGGTGTCGAACTCCAAATCTTTGCCGATGAGCTGAGCGTGCAACCACGCGATCCTCTCCTCGGACGGGTTACTTCTCTGTGACTTCACTCGAAGCAAACCGAAGACCTCTGGGCCGTGAGCTTGCTCGATCACACCCATGATCGCTTCGAGGGAGAGGAAGCGTGCGTTGATGAGAGCGAAGAACACTACCACACGAGGCTGTCAATATATAGACGAAGCAATGCATGCAGGAACACAGTCAGAGGTCTCAGCAGCTGCTTGGAAATTAAGTTGCTCGCAGAGAATAGTGTCCGTGAACAGTATGCGAGAGATAAGGGTTGAATGGTCAAAGCAATTACTCGAGGAGAAGTGTCGTCAACCCAGATGGCCGGAGGAAGCGTTCGTTGATCGATGGTATCGTCTTCCTTCTCCCTCCCTCATTCCTATTTGCATTCCCTCACATATACTACTTTATTAACACTGACAAGTATTTTAGGAGCACAAATAATTCTAGTACGAGAAGTATGAGAGAGAGCAAAATATGATGAATGTCAACGTTTCTTCTCGTTCTAATTCCTTGTAAGAACGGAGACCGGGGAAGTACTCCGACATCCATCGGCGACTTCTTCTTCCTTCTATAGGCATATTACTCGTGCAGGTTGTTGACCGAGGGTTCAGCACTCGTACAGGTTGCTACTGTAAGGCTGCAACGCACGAGTCAAAGTCGTCTGAGGTCAGCTTACTGCTGCTTCTGCAATGAATACATTGGACTGAGAACTTGAATGCAAGTTGGAATTCCTTCAAAGAGATAGCTCGTCGGTCTTCTAGAAATGCAAGCTTCACATTCACCTCATTCCCCGCCCATTAATGCTCACACTGCGTGCTGGTGGCTACACCCACATCCATTTAATATTCGTGTTCTCTTACACTCAAAGATCACGAGAAGGAATGGGAATAGCTCATCGGATGTAGGGACGACAAGGGGGCGGCTTGACGATTTGATGCTTCTGTATGTGGACTTTCTTGGCTTCCCATTTTGAACGCATTTCCACGCTTTTACTACCTGTAGGAGATGAATGCAATCCCATTATTCTTTTATGCGTTTGATAAGACATATACCTTATTAACCTTATTGCAATTAGGAACGCAACTATAGAATAAATATTAATCTAATGATGATATATCAAACCTAATTAGTAGGGGTTAGAGACCAAAACAGATCAACATCTTCTTCTTCAAGTTTGAATAAGGTTAATTACATGTCATAGTCAAAGAGGAAAAATGATGATACCTGTGCATGCATGATCTATGCCATGTTCACCTTTTTCTTGCCATTTTGAATGAACCCATCATGAACATAATTGCCATGCATGCTGTACCTCAAGCTATCATATTTTGCTATCGATTAGATCTAAAAAAGGGTGAGTCGAAGCACATGTAACACAATAATGTTTCTCGTTCTTGTGTGATTGAAGTCATGAATCTGAGCTTGTAAGACCAGTGAGTTAGGAGGATCACTTTATTTGTGTGTTCTTCCCACACAACCTAAATTAATTTTATTTAAAAAAAGAGGAAATAATAATGAAAAGAATATTTGTGCGGTGCTCACACTTTATTTGGAGGGTTTATGCTCGCAAGCACACCTCACGACTGCATCAAAATTCATGGATGGGATGGAAGAACGATGAAAAGGTTGCATGGTTTGACGCAGCTCATTGCATGGCTTCTCCGCAACGTGAGTCGCATGTGTGAAATAAATAAAGCCTTGTAGAGTTCAAGATTTAGGATGCGAGGATGGGAAGTAATCGTAGATCAAACATCTGAACATAATGTAGCTTTTTCTCTACATTTGACTTTCGAGCTTCAAGCAACTTAGCATGGCATGAACAAAGTCAAACCCTCAATGAACAAGCTCTCAAAGTCAAACCCTAACGTTCTTGGATCGTATCATGTTTTTCCACGTTCCCATGGAAATTAACTGTAGTTTCTGAGGTTGAAGCACTAAGCCAATTCCGATTCTTTTTATTGAAAAGGAAAATACACAAAATTAATAATATCGAGCATTTGTAATCCAGAAAATACAATAAATAAAATATGTAATTGTTGCAAATTCACAAAAAAAAAAAAAAGAAAAACTCAATTGGAGCCAACATTTTAAACTATTAAAACAGCATATTAATTTTGTACATTTGGTTGCAAGTTTCAAATAAAGTTCATACTTATCAGCCCAACTTGATTCTATGTCATGTACGTAACTCGGCTAAGAGGATAACTTGCGTGTCGTCAAGGTGTTGACTTGCATAAAGATTAGAGTCAAATGAAGTATCCAACTCGATCTCTCCAACATCAAGTTATGTCTGAAATAGAAAATGGAATTAGAGGTGAATGGTAGCCGACCTAATTTAGATTGAAAGAAATATTGTACGTTGTGAATGAAATATTCTCTTTTGGGTTCATCATTGTCCCTCCGCTTAGGTGACTTCCACATCATCTGAACCCTGCCACTTGTGTTGATCAACAACATGACGAGCTATGATTAAGGACAAACTTTCTCCCTTTAAAATGATAATAATAAATAAATAATATAATATTGTTGAATCCTATAGTTAAGATCGAAAGGTAAGCGACTCGACAAATTGTTGCCAAGCTAATAAAAACTTACAAAAAATTCAATATTCTTTTTGTATGATGAAATAGGTTTGAGGTGAGCCATAAAAGAACCTAACTGGAGCTCATGTTATACATGGATGGGTTTGGGTTCGGCTCGGTCAAACTTGAACTCCTGCCTGTGTCAACTCCAGCACAAAATAGTATCATCAACATGCTTGTCCAACACATCCGATATCTGAGACACAATGCAGATCTCTCCTTACTTCAGTCTTCCTTCCTCTTCTCCTTCAAATGCCTCCTCCGGGGAACACTAACCCCGGTTTCCATGTGCACCCCGGTCCGGCAGCCTTTACATATATTAGCCGTGTTGTGTTGCCTTGTGACTATACGTGCATGCTTTCCATGAGGATCCATGAGCTTGGTCAAGCCATTCTTGTCTCCTTCATAAAGATCTACTATCTTTATCGGTCACTCACCTTACCCAAAAGCCTGCGCAGCACTTGAAAACATGGAGCTCTCCATGTCCTCGGGTGTTCGTCTTCCTGTGTTCAGCACAATTATTATATGGTCCAATGTACTATAAAGGTCTGCCTTTGAGATCCTGCTTCAGCATTGCTCCCCTCATGGCTTCATCTCTCTTCTTCTTCTTCTTCTTCTTTCCTGTTCTCGCACACACACTGGCCTCTCCACCTCTTCCACCACCATCCGCCCTAGTCCAGAGCACATGCAGCCTGACGTCCAACGACGCCTTCTGCGTGGCCGCGCTCCAGTCCGATCCCCGGAGCCTGAGAGCCAACGACGTCAAGTCCTTATCCGCCATCGCCGTCGGGATCGCCTTCGCCAAGGCGAGGAGCACGTCGACGTACGCCTCCGGCATGATCAGGAACGTCACCGCGGCCGCAGCGGCGTTCAGGACCTGCGCCGAGAAGTTCAGGAACGCCGGCGAGGCGCTGCGGTGGGCGCTCGGCTCGCTGGCGCAGGAGAACTACGACTACGCGTGCACGCACGTCAGCGCGGCTCAGGAGTACGCCAGCGCATGCGGCAGGCTGTTCTCGAGGAGGAGCCCCGCCGTGGCGTACCCGGCGGCGTTGGCGAAGAGGGCGGACTACCTGCAGCGCTTGTGTGGCACTGCCCTGGACATCATCTCGCTGCTCGTTGATGCTCCGTAGAACCTACCGTGGAGAGAAATCTCATATATCAAAAATCAAATAAAATATCAAAAAAATCAATATGATTCGACACTCCATTCATTCATCAGCATATATATATATATATATATATATATATATATATATATATATATATATATATATATATATATATATATATCTCTCTCTCTCTCTCTCTCTCTCTCTCTCTCTCTCTCTCTCTCTGTGGGCCGTTAAAGAGCTTAATGGGCTGGATTAAGCCTGTACACGTGCTGAAACGGAACACATTGTGGACCCTCGAAGCTACCCGTTCTATTATTAGAGAGGGAAGGGGCCCACCACTGGAGCCATTTGATTTTTCTCCTTTGTTTCTCTTTTTCCTGTGACTGGGTATGAACCGAATCGATTAACCGGTTTCCGATCGTGTCGTGTAGCGAGGGAACTCTCAGCATCCTTTACGGGTGTCGGCCGTTATTAAATGTCAAGACAAGGGGAAAAACTAAGCAGAAAAAAAATCTAAGTGCCGTTACAAGAAACCCTCCTCTCGAGTTCGATCCGAGGAGCAGATGGAGGAGTAAGAAGCTTGAGGAGAAGACCGACCGACCGCCGGTGACCGACCTCGCATAGGTGAGACCCGCTTTCCCCCCTCTCTTTGCTATTCCATCGGTTTCGTCGCTCTGAATCCCCGGCATTGTTATGTATCTCACTATCGAATCTGGTTGCGTGATCGCGTTTTGTTCAAGATTTAGGTTAATTTGGACTCGACATGGGGGGAAACCCTAGATGATGTTTGATATCGTTGCCGGAGGAGCAATGAATAGGAATGTCGTTAGAAAATTAGGGTTCGTTGAACCTGAATTAGAAGCAACTTGCATTTTCGCATGCATGATTCGTTTGATGTTGCTATATGCTTGATTTCATCTTTTTCCCAAAATAATTTGTGGCTACAGTAAATTGGTTTGCTAGAGAAACAAAAAGAGGGAAGCGGGGATTTCATGGTTCCATAGTATTTCGTGTAGATCAAGTGTGAAAGAGAAAGTAAAATCATAACCCTAGACTGGACTGGATATATCCTTGGACTAAAAGCTAATCTAATTGACTATATTGCATCGTCTATTGCCTCTTTATTGGGCACTTATATATTGCATATGGATGTTGAGCGTTTAATTCATGAATCAGTCCCTTTTGTGGGTAGGGGTAATCAGTAATGCACATGTAGTTTCATAGTCCCTTTTTTTGTGGGTTCATCGGGACGTTTGCACACAGGACTCGGCACTTAGGTGGCGCGAGGTAGGCTGTCTGAGCTAAACTTTAATGTTCTGTCATGATTGAGGGAGTTTGATACTTTCATACTCCAGGGGAGTACCATCTGCTTTTAGCTGCATCAATTTGCATCAGTCATCGTGTGTGTTTGGCTGAACAGCAGCAGATGATCATCTCCTTATTAACAACTTTTTATTTTCCTTCACTGGTTTCACTGCATTGTCTCTTAGCAGTAATACCAATAGTAGTAGACTTTCATATACTGTTCTTCCCACTGCCTCCCTGGTACCTACTTCTCTAGCGTAGGATTTCTGACTTTCAGTAAATTTCTGTGTTTTCTTTTTTAATAAGATAAAGTTAGTTGAGTTGGAGTTATCAGATTTTGATTCAGCTGTTGATGTAACTTAGTTCACTGCTTCATGTCCCACTCCGCAGATCCTTCCATATTCTTTTATGGCTTATATTATTTTATAAAAAGCCTGTTGCTCTGTTATATTTCTTTGATATGCAATGAAATTTGATAATAAAGGTTTAAATTTATTAATCTGTTTTTCTGGCTTCATTGCAGAAATATTTCTGATGCTCATATGTAAATTTGTGGTTGTTATTCAGCTTTTGCTGGGTAAAGAACTGCAGTTGTTTGTTGGTTCGATGACCTAGTTGGATGCCAGTATAAAAAGACAGTTTTCAATTCTTGGAGTGTTTGCATCTGTCCAAGAAAATTTGGTGATAGTCCTACAAAATAACATTGTCAAGTGGACTTATTTTGATCTAGGTAGTGGCATTCCTTTTGGAGTTCAGCTGCAGAAGGCAGGGCAGAAGGGATCCATCACTCAGTCTTAGGTTTCTGTAAAGTCTAAATAATAAAAAATATCAAAGCAATAATTAAAATTTTCACACAGATAATGCATTATATGGATTCAAGTTAATGGTTCTTTCAAGATGACGGGAAATGTAGTTTTCTCTGTGTTGTTTCTTCTTCTCCCTCTGGCTGAATCGTCAAGATCATGGAAAATGTTGAATATGAGCTTGGGTGGGGAGGCAAATTTTTTACCTGGTTGGCCAATCTTAAGTGCAGGAGCATTTGTACTCGTCGCGCTGGTTCTATCCTTGTTCCTTATTGTTGAACACCTTGCTGTCTATAATCAGCCTGAGGTATATCCATCTTATCTTGTCTTGATCTATTAAATCTTTTCATTGATATTGGTATCAGCAAAATGATCCGTTAGTCAATATGCGAGATAACTTCTTCGCTTTCGAGATCCTAAAAGTTTCTTGCTGGTATAACTCAAATTGTTTTGGTTGACTTGTTTTCGTATCCATTGCAGGAGCAAAAATTCTTGATCGGTCTCATTCTGATGGTTCCTGTATATGCAGTTGAGTCGGTATGTATATTTTTGTTCAGATTTTGTTGTTTTATACTTCTTCCTCTATGGAAGTATAAGCAGATGCCGATGTATTGCCTGCGGTTATGAGTTTCAACTGCCAGCATTTCTTTTTCGCCGGTTGAATGCCAGTTTCATTATCATGCAATGTGGCTCCATTATTTCAAAGTTCTTTTGTTGTTCTAGAATTAAACAACCTATATAAAGCACTTGAAGATGCAATGAAGTTCCCATTGCCTGTGATTTACAAAAATGTTTGTTGTGTAGGAGAACTTAACTAGCAGAATTGAGCAGCACTGATGGATGTCTGTTCTCTGACAAGAGAAATAATGTGCATGGGCGATTGGAGAAGCTTTTAACTATTTCCTAAAGCATGAGATGAAGTAGAACAACTTGCAGATTGTTTAAACTGTTAAAACTATAATCAATATTGAGGGCATGATGGTGAAAGAATTGATGTTTAGTGTGGAATACATGAATTCCTTAGATATCCCAATAGTGCTGCTAATTTTTTTTAAATAATAAATTAATAATAATAGTTTCAGTTAAATACCATCTTTAAGGATATTGTTTTCGGGAGAACATTTTAATAATGAGGGCTTTAGTTATGTAGTTTTAATGGAAAATTATGAGATGATTAACATCTCTTATGAATTTGAGTTTTCTAAGATTGGGTCGAAGATTGAATGCTCAGACTGCAGAACAAGAACAATGTTGTCTGCCTGCTTCCATTTGCTGTTGCATTTATCGGGTACTCTCTCTGTAAGTTTTAGGCTCTTGTCAATTTCAAAGCTGCCCTCCACTGGGAGTCTCTTACTCGTTGAATATAATAAATCTAATACTTGCCCTGGTTGGAACTTGGATGACTTAAGAATCTGTTTCATGGTTGAACAATGACATGCATGTCTCATGATTTGGAGCATTTCATCTGGTAAAATTTTAAACTTTATTATTTTTTCCCTTTTTGGCATAGTGAGCGATGTGTAATTCTCTTGTATGTTTAAGTTTTTTTCTTTGTTTATATTTTTTGAAATCAGTTTTATGCTTAAACTTCCACCTACTGCTATCTTGTTTTGTTCATTCTCTGTTTTTTGTTTCCTCAAGCTGTGAAGAATGACTTTTTATCTTTGTTGAGCTTGAAGTACACTATTCTCTATACAAACATCTATAACATTACTATACACTTTAGATAAGTACATGTTGTGTTGTTTAAGTGTGAATCTTCTATCTTGCAGTTCTTGTCTTTGTTGACACACAAAAGTGCATCATCTGTGAAATGACTGCGGGGGCCTGTTTTATGAGGAATTTGCATGTATTGTTTGAGAGATACTTGATAGCTTGTTTAAGTGTATGTTCCAAAAAAATTGCTGGCTTTGGTTAAATTTTGATTACATATATTTGAAGGATTTAAATATCTTTTCCAATGAGGTATTGGTCTTTTTTTCCTGAATATCTAGATTTCTGTCATGTTAGATTTGGTAGCAAAGCCTGCATTCACAAAAATATTAACTTAGAATTTTGACAAACAATAATTGAGAAGAATGTGTACAAACTAAAAGACCCATCATTTTTTTATTTTATTTCTATGAAAAGGCAAACACTTTTTCTAATCCCTTCTAATTAGTAATAATGCCTGACAAAGGTGACGAAAAGTCCAATTGCTTCTTTTTGTTTCCTATATCTATGATGATGTGGCTCTCTGAGTGATGTAATTCTCTGAGTTTAAGAAGTGAAAGCTGATATGATCTTCTTCTCAAACTTAAGACAATCAGTGACCAAAATCTGGATCTATTTTTTTTAGTATTGTCTACTATGTTTTACACTATAACTGACCCATCTATTGGGACCCAGAGATCATGGATATAAAATTTGTTGCATGGTTAAATAAAGCGAGAATGACCAATAGACTGTTCTCATGAAGTCCACCTACAAATATGCATTAAGAAATTTGTTTTTCTGATCTCAACTTCTTCTGTAATTGATAAGAGAAGCAGTGGTAGAAGAGTATAACCCTTGAGAAGCCATCAAGTTTTTTTTCTTTTCTGTGAATGAACATACACAGAAGAATATGAAATGCCAGAAGTACCTTCTTTGCAGAAAACAGGTCTCTAAATTGCATATGAATATACATGCATAAGGTGGTCTTTAAGTTGCATCTGGTATTATTACCATCTCTCTTCTTGTTTTTCAGAAGTTTGGTTATTTCTTCAGCTAAATATCTATATCAGTGTTTCCTTACAATTTTTTGGTGCCAATCTTTGGCTAATTTAGATTATGCAGTACTGGAGGGACATATGATTCTTGTCTTTTCTGATTGGAATATCTCTGTTTTTTAATTCATGTCTTAAGGTGGTGAGGAAAGTACAATTAGATTTATGGAGACTCAAATGGAAATATTTTCTAGCACGCCTCTTTTGGAGCTTGAGCATGCAGATGGAGTGATAAGACATCCATTTCCACTGAATTGCTTTATGAAGCATTGGTATCTTGGTTCTGACTTCTACCATTCTGTAAAGATTGGAATTGTGCAATATGTATGGTTCCACTTTTTTATGATCTTCTGGGCATATTATTGTTTTTTGAACCCTACTTCCATAAATTGACATCAAGATGTCCATCTTGCAGATGATACTTAAGACAGTATGTGCTCTCTTAGCAATCATTTTAGAGCTTTTTGGGGTTTATGGTGAAGGGAAGTTTGAATGGAGATATGGGTAAGATTATCCTTGCTTTTTGATATCTCTTCTTTTAGTTTTAGACTCTATTGCAGCTCATGAGAATTATAAATTCTGCATTTGTATTTGTTCAGGGACCATTCAAGTGAACTATGTAATTCAATCAATTTTTTTATATATTCAACTTTGTGTGACTTCAGTTTTCTGAATCTTAACATCTTTGCATCATATTCAACGGTTTCTATGTTGCAGATATCCATATCTAGCAGTTGTTCTGAATTTTAGTCAGACTTGGGCCTTGTATTGCCTCATACAGTTCTATTCTGTTACTAAGCACAAGTTGGAACCTATTAAGCCCCTGGCCAAGTTCCTAGTGTTCAAGTCCATTGTGTTCTTGACTTGGTGGCAAGGTGTTGCTGTTGCATTTCTTTTCTCAACGGGAGCATTTAAAGGTCATTTGGCACGAGAGTTGAAAACACGCATCCAGGACTATATCATATGCATCGAGGTAACATGCTATACCTTCGGATTTTACACTTGTTTGATTTCTGCTTGTTTTTCTATGTTTTCACCTTATGCATACCATATAAACATTAAGGACTGTTACAAGTTCAACTAAGTTGAGATCTGGCATTTACTGGCTTTCAGATGGTTAATCTGGTAGGTTGTCGATTGTTTGACTCTTGCTTACAGATGGGGATTGCTGCGGTCGTTCACTCACATGTATTTCCAGCTAAACCGTATCGCCGTGGGGAAAGATGTGTTCGCAATGTTGCTGTTATGAGTGATTATGCTTCACTTGGAGCTCCTCCAGATCCAGAAGAGATTAGTGATGGTGGGAGGTTAACAAGGATGCGAATCGCTCGTCCTGACGACAGGGAAAGACGGTTGAGTTTCCAACAGAGTGTTCGAGACGTATTCTTTGGGAGCGGCGAAATTGTGGGTGTATCATTGTGCTTCATGTCTAGTTTGAATTTTTTGTATCAAATAAGTATTAATTCTTTGGTCTTTGTTTTTTTGCCTGCTAGGTGGTCGATGATGTTAAATTTACTGTTTCTCATGTGGTGGAACCAGTGGAGCGAGGTCTTGCAAGGATAAATGAGACACTTCATCAGATATCAGAAAATGTGAAGCAGCATGAGAAGCGAAAGAGAAAAGCCAAAGATGACAGCTATGTAGTTCCCATGCATTCATGGACACAGGAATTCATGGAAGTGTATGATCATCTTCCTGAGGGAAGTGTCAGCGATAGTGAATTGGCTAGAAAGAGATGCCAAGCAAACACAAAATTTGCTGCTTCAGGGACTGGTCGATCAGAAGCTTCTTCTCAACGTCGCTCATTTGAGTTCAGCGGTGGAAGATGGTCATGATGGGCGCATCCCGATTAGTAGTAGTTAGACTTTAGTATTAACAATGAGTAAGTTCTGTTGCAGTTGTACCGCCAATTGTTAGTATAAAATGATAAGCATATCATCTTACCTCGCGCATAATTGGTAGGGCTGGACTCGATACGTGAAGATTTTGGTTCAAGCATCCTTCAGGTCTTCACAGCTGAGTAATCTGTGCATATGTGGATCTGATCCAAAGGTTACAGGTATAAAGTCTCTTGTAATGGTACTAAACTTGATTTAAGTATAACGATGTAATTACACTAGCAACACAAATACAAGATTGACTTTACCAGTCTATGAACATACAATATGATTTCTCAAGTATAATCTGTTGCATCTTGTGTTTTACTTTCTTATAGGCCTCTTCTCTAGCCTTATGAGTGCCAGAAGAATTGTGATTGGGCTGATTCTTCGAAGCAGTCACGATTTTAATGTTTCTGGGATGTTTGTTGGTACAAATATTGTTGTAGCTTATAGTATTGGGCTGCTCGTATATGTAAATTGGTAATATTTCTAGGCTTTTCTTGAAATCCTTGATTGCAGCAGATATTTGATTTGCCCCTAAAGCTACCTATGAAATTTGTGGCATGCTGCGTGGTAGCCCTTCTCAGTTCGCACACTAATGTGAAGGACAAGGTTGAGCAGAGGATAGAAGGTTCTGAAACCAATTTGCCAGTTCACGTGGATCATTAATTTGGTTTTTAGCTATATAATGAATTTGCTTTCCTTGGACTTTTTCTTGTACTAAGGTTTGTTCCTATAATTGGTATAGAACTATTAGACATTGATGTGTCGAAACTACCTTTAAGAGTCGAGTGATTTGTTATGATCTTATGAAAGCTTTATTTTCCGTGACATCAAGCCTGCTGAAAGTGATCAGGAACTTGATGAATCCAAGCATCTTATACACTGTAATCCCGAACTTGAGAAGGTATTTCTCATTTTTACGACAGCACAAGACTAGTATCTATCATGTCACTGCACAGATCTTTTATGGTTATCTTGGCTCATCGTTTCCTCGTTTTCTTGCACGTCTCCATTTGAGCATATTAAGATAGGCGTCATCACGACTACTGTGATGAATCCACTTCCAATTAACGTTTTTTTTTTTCTTCTGGGATTTTATTTAAATATGTTTTTATGTAATTAACTAATTACATATTTAAATTTAAGTATTACATATTAGTTTAATCATATTAAGAAATTGTTAATTTGTTTCTATGTAATATTTAAATTTGTCGATCTTATCCTTGACAAGTGATTAGTTCACTTTTTGTTCCTATTCAATTTCTTTTTCTGGAATGGAAATAACCAGTAACAAAATTAGATCAGGATTTGAATATTTGTATCCTAAAAATAAATAGGGCAAAGAAGGGGCTTTTCTACATAAATTTCTATTTCTAACACAAAATTAAGCCCTATGGGTTTATTCTGTTCTATCAATTCCGGGCCGGGCCGGTCCGGTCCATTCATTTATGCCAACGACAAGTTAGGGTTTCTTGTGCGTCATCGTCCGCCGCTCTCCTCTTCTATATATACATGGAGTTGGCGATCCGATCATACCCGTTCAGCCGCTGTGGCTTCCCGTAGCCCTCTTCTTACCTCTTGGTTTTATTTTTGGTTTTTTGTTATTATTTCCTCTCCGTAGCAAGCAGGCGATGATGAAGACAATAGTCATGCACCACTCTGATGAGGTTTTTCGTCTCATGTGCTGACAACAAGTCTTATACCCATCTCCCTCTGAGCCGCTTCTGCCCGGTATTCTCTTCTCTTTCTGGTTGGACCCCTTTTTGGCTCTCGAATTTGTCTTCGGATCTGCTTTTGTTGGGAATGTTTTGTGCTCTTGATGCTATTGATCGAAGCATTCCTTCTTGCGAGTCACTTCTCTTCTGGTTTTGATGACAGTATAATCTGATTTGCCAATTTCCTTCTTGTACGGCAATGTTTTTCCTCCTCTTTGGTATTTGCGGAGTAGAGGAAAGATCAGATGATGAGGGCTTAGGCCCAACCACGATGCGGACCGAACTGGCTCTTCTCGTGCCCTGTGGATCCCATGTTTTTTCTGATGATCTTGTTCTCTCTTTCCCTCTCTATTTTTATGCGCGTGATGTAGCAGTTTCTAACGTTAATCGGAAGCATCGTTGGGTACCAATCGAATTAGAAGCACAGCCTGCATTTCTTGGGCTTGTACGATAGGATTGATCATCCTATCGTCCCTGTCAGAATGAGGACTTGATCTTGCTGTTTCTGTTCATTCATCGGTAAGCATGGAATCTGTTCGATGCATCTTCGTCGATCATAAGCAATTGAATACCGTGTGTGGTGCTTCTCTTGTACTCCCTTGACCGATCTGATACATATAGCTACAGTGAGTGTGTACTTCGAACGAGGAGGCAAACGGAGGGCAGCAGTCGTGTAGAAGCGATGTGACCCTCGTACATAGATCATAACTAATAGGTGTTTAGACAGAACTTAGTTGGATCGAGATTATCCATCAATATTTGCTCTACTTTTATCTAAAATTAATTTATTGATATATTTTTCGGAGAATAATCTATAGAAAATTGATTGATTGAATATTATATTGAGATTATCCATTAATATTTTTATTCTAATTTGAAATTTATTTTTGAATTCCATATGGGTGGAAGAATTATTATATAATTTAATGAAAAAAGTTCAGTCAATGATAGATCATTTCGATTACAATAGTACTCAGCACATTATTCTTATCTCTAACGTGTTTCTCATTAATTCAAATTATTCATTAATATTTTTCCCATTGAATACTAAAAAGTATTTTCTTGGTGTTAATATTAGGGGCAGAATTATTATAAAATTTTGATTTAAAAAGCTTTATTGTCAAAGTTTGGCAACAGTTTTACACTCTATATGCTTAATGCTTTATTGTAGCTCCTAATTTTTTCTCATTGACACTTTTTTGCGCCAAGAATGCTAATGTTTCGTGTCGATCATGCAATCTATTAATCTTTACAAGATCAGATATCGGACACAATAAAGGACGAGTGCAATGGTTGAACAGTGGATATTATTCATCATAGCAACGATAGAAGGAAGGAAACAGTGGAAGGGAAATAAGCAGATGTGATACTTAGTGCATGACGTAGACGTCCCATTCTAGAATGGCATCGCCCAGAGTCTGGTTGAACGAGTAGGTCCTCATGAGCACGAAGCCGCGTGCGAGCCGGAACGCGCCGCTGCCACCCACCACCGGGAGCTCTCTCAACGGCGAGAAGATGGCGTCTCTGCTCAGTATCGCCAGCGTGCTTCCCTTGTACTCTCCCTCCGTGAACACCAGGTTCACCGTTAGCATTAAGGCGACGTCAGCCGGGTCCTGCGACGCCATAGCGTAGAAGCCTTGCGCCCGGCCGACGAGTGGCGAAGACCGGCTCGGTCCGGTGGTCAACAGGTCGTCTACTACGTAGATGTCGCCGAAGTTGATGCCCGGTCCCGAGCTCGTCTGAGGCCCTTTGGCGACCCTCACAGCGGTGGCGTTGGGGTTGCTTATCTTGTCATGCATGTAGAAGTGTAGGCGGGTGGTCGGCTCCTTACCGGCGGCCAAGATTGCTACGGACGCGAGTGAGAGGAGGAGGATGATGGTGGCATTGAAGGTAGCCATGCGGGAGGTAGCGAAGCTTCCGTGTGTTGGAAGGTTTGAGGGAATGATAGTCTCATTATATCATGAGGGTTTTGGCCATATGATGTTTAAAATATGCAGTCAATTTGCACGACAAAGTCGATGCGAGGCTGGTGGTGTCGGTTGTTATCGATGGCTCAACAGATCATGTGACATATATTCTATATACATAATTATATTAGATGAGCCACGGAAGACCATGGAATACCAGCTATTTCAAGTGCGTGCATGTTTCTGTAGGGAGTCAAGTGGCATTGTTGATTCCTTCTTTCTCTCTCTCTTAACGAACACATTTACTGTAGAGAGACAAATGGCGGAGTGGACTTACAACAACTGTGTTACATACAATAGTATTTATGTAACTTTTGCTTCATTCAGAGGGAAATCATTCGATTATGATCGTACATACGGCTGAGGTTTAATATCGATAGTGATTCAACATCCATATCCAAATCGGATTTGAGATTGTGAGAATCATACTTGGTCAAAATAAAGTTGGGTGTGGGAATCATAGGGGCCAATTATAGGGGTTTGGTCAACGCCACAAGAAGTCTGCGAGCTGGCGCGTGCGGGCTAACTGCCAGCATCGTCAATTCTGCTGTTTCGCCCCTTTCCCGAAGGCAAAATCCCCACCCTGTACCTGCCGATAACCTCCCACCCTCAACGATGGCATTCCCATCTCTATTCTTCGCTCTCTGTTTCATCATAACCTCTCTCTCCCCCTCCCTCTTTCGTGCTGTTAAGAACTCTCTCGTGCTCTTCATTCTTATCCAATCCTTTCTCTATCTACGTGAATCCATTGCCATCACGCGGCAGTACACTCGGCCCCATGAGGTCTCCCTCCCTTTCTTCTTTCGCTTCTTCTGCGCCCAGAAACATGGTCTTCTTCAGCGTCTCCAAGGTGGAGAAGAAGAACCTCTTGTACTCCTACAATGGCGGCGGCCACGAGCTGCAGGCGTTGGCCCTCAACTGGCTGGGCCAGGCCAAACCCTACCATTCCTGGCACTCCCACACCGCCGACAACATGACATTCGGGTTCCTGATGCACGGCGGGTACACCTTTTTCGCCATCGACAACGCCGGCAGCTCGGAGATGCTGCTGTTCCTCGAGCGCCTCCGCGACGCCTTCGAGGCCGCGCCGAAGAACGACAAGGTGGAAGGCGAGCTCAGCTGGGTCGTCAGGATCGGGGCGGAGAAGGCGTGCACGGAGGAGAGAAAGCCGAAGGACGTCTGCGGCGGCGGCGGCGGCGAGTCGAAGGTGGATATGCTGCAGGAAGACGCAGGTGGCGTGGTGTCGTCGGGGAGGAGCTCGAGCTCTGTGCTCAAGGCGCAGCAATGCGCGCGCAGGTTGTGGTGGCGCCAGGCGAAGACCGTTGCCGCGGTCGACGTGCTGCTGTGTCTGGCGATGTTTGCGGTGTGGTTGGTGGTGTGCGAAGGCCTTCAATGTGTTGGTCGACGATGAAGAGGAAGTGCATGCCGGAGCTGTTCATCCGAATGGATTCCAAGTAGCGTTAGCGTGCTGATCGTATGGATGGTTGGTTGGTGGAGACAAAGATTGGACCCTGGTAGTCTTCTAAATGTATCTATTGGTTTGTCCTCCCTAATACGCCTCATGGCAGAGATGTACGGTTGGTTGGTCATCCAGGGATGACACCTTTCGTCACCCAACACTGCTTCCATCTGTTACCATTGTTGTAAATAATCTGGTTAACCTGCTGCTTGCTAATGGTTTATTATTTCCCACTAACCTCCGACATCGGACGAAGTCCGACTTTATGTCATGTCACCCATCACAGATAGAAAGATTTTAACATTATATTTTCATCGAGCTTTTAACATTATAGAAAGCTTTTGCCGATACACTGTCGATGCAATCTTTTACATGAAGCGGAAGAGAGCATACATGTACATTTTATTCTCCAACTAAAGTGAAATAATAAAACATTTTTCATATTCGATTTTTTTTTCTGTTTTTAATTCTAAATTCTCAACAATCTCTTTCACTGCAACAGTGTTCGAAAGAAAGTGGAATTGACAATCAAATTTGATCTTATCAGCATCACCATCGAAAGATTTGCATGTAAACCTGCTTAAACATTTCATTTACATATAATGATCCACATCAGAGTCCGATTACTAAGACACAAATTGGATAGATGGACACAAAATATCCATAATTTCTCATCACTAAAGGATGAACATCAAATATTTATGTACATAAATAACTATTAAGGTCAAGCAAGCAAATACAAGTGTCTTTAACACGGGCAACAAACATATTTAAAGGGGTAAATCATCCTACTTGGACGCAGCAGCAACATATCTATTGTATCAATAAAGAAAGGTATTCTATTTACTACCGAGGAAAAAAAACATAGAAACAGTGCTATCATCGCTTGCTCGCTATCCTAATGCATCATTCCTTTCACATGTCTGATCTAACGACACCACCATAACCATCATCATAAGTGTCATCGTCCGTCCATCTTTATCCTTACCATCACCAGACAACACGGCAACCTCGGTGACAAAAAGACCCCATGTTGGTTCCCCCATACCCATCGCGCAACCTCTACAGAATAGAACAAAAAGAGAAAGGGAAAATCGTATTCCTACTTGGGGAGGGCAGACGCACCGGCAGTTCTAATTGGCAACAATGTCCACATCAGCATCAAGAAAAGCCTTCTCTGAACCAGACTTGGCAGCCTCACCGATGACTGGAAGCTTTTTCTTCGGACAGAGTCTCTTGGCTTCTTCACTAGTGTAAATATATATCTTCCTCACCATACTGCAGAACTCACTGTACATCCATATACATAAATCGAAATTACTATGGTGCCAGATGTTCAGACACACCTCTCAGAAAGATTTAAGCAGATAATTATATTGTTAAAGAGGAAGTTTTTGGAGCCTTACTGCCAAGGATCATCGCCGACCAACATCATGTCATCCTCATCATCTGTGTAGACAACCACCCACTTCTTAACTCCACCAGAGAGCTCTCCTTCAATGTCAAACATCTCTTCCAGCTTCTGCACAAGTTGATCATATCCGATTAATCTCGTCAGATCCACTGCCCTCCCCACTGCCATACCTTGCATGTGAACCTGCACAAAGAGAAGGTGCTTTAGCATACTTTCAAGCTTCAAATAGCAACTGCTGCAGGAAACAGAATTTCTTACCAGCATCTCTAACAAAAATAGTTTTCCAATACTTAAATAATGAGTTTGCCGTTGCCAAAGGAGTATAGTTTCAACATTTAGATACAAAAATATGTTTGTCAAAGTATGTCATCAAGTTTAAAAGGAAAAGCAATCCATAACCTTTGTGCAGCTCCTCAGTTGACGGCCTTGCATCTCCTGAGCTAATTTTAAGCATAAATTCTCGGGCTCACTGTTGACCGCGGCTGCATCAGACTGGTCAATGTTCGACGGTCGTGATTGTTGGTTTGAATCTGCTTCCAAAGATGTCGCTGGCTTGTCCAGCCCAACACCTGAAATTGTAGGAACTCGCGATGTTTCTTCTATTTCAGAACTCTCAAATAGCTGAATCCCAAACAGCCTGCAGCCTTTGCTAGTTTCCTGCTTTTTATCACATGGTTCTCTATTGAAGCTTGCTGAGAAGGTATCACTTTGAGTTTCTGTCCTAATCGGCCAGCACATGTGGCTACTGGCAGCAGTTGATGGAGCATTGTTTGCATTGAATCCGATGGAACTAGGCTGTGATGCTGATGAGAATAGACATGTTGGTTTGGATGATGAATATACCTTTTCACCTCTTTGTGACCCTGAAAAAGAGAACATTTGGCTAGTCTCGACCTGGAATTTCCAAGTACCTGCAATAGAATAATTACAATAGCAAGACAAGTGCTAAGAAAATGATCTGCAGAGAAGCATTGCAAGAAAAACCGGATCATCATTGCAAGGAATACAAGTGTATGAACAAAGGATTCTGCATCAATCTATAATGAATGTAGGCTACGTAATCTGTCAGAACATCTCGAGTCCTGAAGAGTTTGAAACCTGATATGACACAAAAGACGAGCACAAAAGGTTTCCAAATTTTTCTTAATTAATCAGAAAACTTGCTCGAAGGCATGCATGCGTAAATTAATTCATAGAATGTCATACACAATTGGTGGATGTGTTTATAATGTTATTTCACATGGAATCATCAAGAAACATTTACTTAAATTCCGAAGAAAAGACTAAAACAACACCAATCATTAAATCTGGTTCTCAGATACAAGAGAGATTGAAAGCAGTTACTGATGGCAAAATCCATACCAGGCGCAGGAGAAGGTTCTGGTAATATGACAGATGAAGCTGGTGGTCGTGTTCGTTTGATTCGCTGGACTGGTTGGGAGGTCGGAGGAGTAGCTGCTACCAGTGGCTCCAATTCCCAAGGTGAAACACTGTCTGGACGTTGTATAGATGATGATTCATCCCATTGGACCTAATCATAAAATACAAAACTCTTACTAGGTACACGGAAAATTCTGTGATTATTCAGAAAACATAGTATAATCCAAATGATAAAAGGTTCCATGTCATTACACCGAAAAGAGAAACGCTTTCAGAAACATTTATTTGGCATCATATTTTTTATCATACGAAAAATTTATTTGGCATTATACCTTTAAGGATCTCCATTCTGAATCTGCCCATTGAGATGATACCTTGTCTATAACGGCAACAATAGTACCACTAAATCTGTAACAATGTAGAATGTTAACTAACTTAATACAGTCTGATAGCATGTCTAATTTTTAGTTTATAAAGACACCAAAATTACCTCCTTTCAGGAGTTTCATCACCCTCAAATCTCATCTTAAACCTCATCCCAACAGACAACTTGTAACTCTTGGCTTCTAGATACTTGTTGAGACTAATGAGAAACTCAGAACGACTTGCTCTGGAGCATTAAACATATCTTTATGTCAGATTCTATTTTTGAAAAAGAAAATAAATTAAAATTCACATCTAAGAGAACTCTGTAGCTTGGATGTATTGAAAACCAGTACAGAAGGCATAAAATTAGCTAAATGATTAAGACCAGAAAAACCCAAATGTCATAATGCAAATTCTTCATTACAAGTTTAAGAAATAGAGAATATATACAAATAGAGAACATAATTGCATTAAAAAGCTGGACCATCAATTTCCTTGAAACATTATACATGAACCTAGTCCCATATTACTTGCAAACTAGCGTGTGTGCAAGAATAGCAAGATATTCTGAGAACAGAAATGCCAACTAAATGTGTAACCTTGGTTTGTAGAAAACAGAAAAAAGTGTCCCAGTAGTGATAGCATGAGATGCCGTTGCAAGAACTCCAAGATGCATGCTGTGACTGGATATCACAGATGATGGCATATTATTTAGTTGCCTCATGAGCCTCCTGACACCAACTCGCAGCTCACCATTTTCCCCTCTGCCATGACAATGTAGATAGTAATTCCCAAGTACATAGTCATTCATTTACAAAAGTGCCACAATTTATGACCAGAAAATATTTTGAATTTCTCAAATGCCCAATAAAAGTAATGATTTCCCGACCTTAAAAATATAAAAGCATCACCGGCTACCAACCGCTTCGAGCTGACATATACACTCCAACCAGTTGTAAGCAGATGGCGCCTAGGTTGACCTGAAAGAGTGAAAATGCAAGTCTGACTCCACCATCTATGAACAACATGATCTCTACTTCGATTCTGAACAATAATAATATTTGATAAAATCATGAAGGTTGCACTTTTTCAATTCAGATTTTATTGAATAAAATCAATTTTGACACCTTATGTTTATTTAGGTACTACAAAAAATGCATAATTTACTAAAAGTCACATACTGACCCAAAATATCAGCTAAAACCATAAGACATATCTTATCAAGAGTGTTTTCTATAAGACAGAGGTGTATTGTTATTTATAGTCAACTTTTTGACGAAAAATGTTTTTTTTTTTCTTTTTTTATCAGTATAGAGCCATCCATACTATCAAAGAACACAAGATGTCATATGCAGTTGTCAAATTATCAAAGAAATTCTCTGGCCCACACAAAAACAACAAAAACCAGATAACAACTGGAGAACCTTAAGTTGCAGCAGTAACATAGGAAAAAGAATGCATCTTATAGAGATTGACAACTGAATAAATATAATATAAACCTCGAAAAATGTGACGAAACCGCCACTCATTTTCATGAAGATCTTTGGCAACTAGTTCTTGCCAAGGTGGATCCTGAGTCATATCCTACACAAGGATGAAAGGATTTAGCAAGAAATTTACAGTATGTGAAAAATAAAATGCTAATCCAATTCATCTGCAGCAAAGTTCAAAATCTCCTACTTGGATTGATACATGAGCATATAAGCAACTTGCAATAGCAACTAACCAATGGAGGAAGGCATTCATCTGCATGCCTCCTGAGAACTGAGAAACCTCCATGGGTGCTTGTGTCGGAGGCAGTTAAAGTCTTACAGAAGGAATGGATCTTGCACCTTTCAGGATCAGGTAAAGGAGGATCTGGACTAGTGATCTCACCTTGCTGATGCAAAGAAAAAAAAATCTTAGTATAAATAACAAAGAAATAACAGAAGAAAAATATAGAAGCATCAAAATCAAAAGACTAATCATGTAAAAGAAGAAAACTATCAAGATACATAAGTTGTTCTTGTTAATAGAAACATCAGAATCAGAAAAAATAATTTTGTGGAAGAAATAGAGGAAAAGCATTCATAGGAATACATTACTTATAATCAACCCATAAGAAGCAACTAAAGCTTCTATTATAACCTCAAATCGTCTTAATCTCTAAAAAGAGAGCACCTCAAATTATCAAGGGAGTTTTACATATATCTACCTTTCAAGGTTTGAAAATAGCATATTTGCTCCTTCAAATTTTAATATTGCATATATATCCCTCCAAATATTTAGATTTTAAATATATATCATGATTAAATATTTCATATATCCACTCCCACTAGCAACCAGCCAATAAAGCCAAAGCCAAAGTTAACTACAACAAATCATAGTTATCACTAATTTATTTTTTTTTCAAATTTTAAATACCTAAAACATCCTTTATTACTTTCACCAATTATTTGACCTCTCATGTTTGCTGACATTTGTGAAGAGTAATTACAATTTGAGTTCAACATCATCATGCTAGCAATGAACCAATGGCTGTTACCTACATATAGCATATTTGCAAGTTTTTGAGCTTTGCAAAGATATATATACTAAACTTAAATTTAGACAAGCATATACAAAATCTCTAACTTTATAAGGATATATGTGCAAATTTACCAAATGCTAAATTTATGCTAAATTTGGAAACATTGCATGACATGATTCCATAAGCAAAATATAAACTCAATAAAGAAAGACTCACATTTGGTTCAGGTAACAGTGTAATTTGTGCATACACTTCATCTGTATCTGGTTCTGCCTATGATGACATTATGCAGAGAAAAACATATCATTTCTTTATATTACACCATCAAACATTATGAAGAATGGAAAAGTAGAAATTAAACATGACCCTTAAAGAACTTACTTTTAGTTCAACATTCACCACCTTACACAGGATTTTTGATGGTAGATCGAACACAGGCACATGCTGGTCAAGCCCCTGATTTGTTGATGCCTCCAGCTACAACAAGGCAGGAAAAAAAAACACTGAGGCAGAGAAGACAATCTATCCAACTTTATTCTGTCATTTAACAAGATAATGTAACCATGATGGAATTAGTGATCAACTACCCTTTGCCAGAAGAGCTTGTATCACTAGTAGCAAGCGACACAAAACACTCAAACCAAGTAAAAGAAAGACATTCAAAAGCTTGCAAGCACCTGTTCCATGTGACCTTGGGGAAAGTAATATGCTCGTTCGCCTTTTCGAGGTAAGGTAACCAAGGGTCCAGCACATGCATGCCATAGTTCATCATACAAGGCATCACCAGAAGTCCCTGGAGAAAGAGGATAAATAATATAAATTGTTACTGCAGCTCTGAGAACAAATGAGTTGTAAGACTAACCCATGATTCAAAGATCACTATTTAGAAATATTCTGTCCATTAAAAAGAAAATTGAAGGACCAGCAATTTAAAAGCGAATAAAATAATAGTTCTATGAGGCTACAAGTCGGGAAAAGGACAAGCCAAAATCTGTACAGAACTGCACAAAATCTGAGAGACTTGAAACCATCGAGCATCTTGAAGAAACAATAATGAAAAGGAGCAAACCCTCTCAAAAATGGAAAAAAAAAAACAATTTTAGAACCAATAAGAAGACTATGAAGGAAACACAAGAAAAGACAAGGTAAATTGAAACATCCAACCAAGCAGCACATTAACAGAACTTAAAGTGAAAACAACAGAGGACCAAAAAAAAGCTCGTAATGTGTGAGAAAAGCTAGCCAAAAAAAACTTTTAAATTTGTGTACTTAATTGATTTCTACAAAAAAAATATATTTATATATCCAGGAGCACGGATTTCCTCAAGGTACAAAAAGTAATACAAAAGGCAAATAGCTAAAAATAGAAGAGAAAAAGAAATAAAGATTGAAAGGAACAGGATACCTCAAGCATAAAAAAGAACATATTAGAAATGCAATCATGGAAAAGAAATAAATATTAACTTATCAAATACTAAACACAAACCGATAATTGATGAGATATTCAGGTGAGGCAACGCCATGAGAACGCACTGAACCCCCTCAGCAACTCAATCAGGAAAGAATTGAACTTCAAATAAAAGCGCAATAAAATAGATAGTTTGTCCCCATCACCACAAATCTTTCACCACCGTAGAACGAAACTCAAAGCAGATGATAAACAACGGAGGATATGATCTCTTCTTCTTTTTCTTCTTCTTCCAAACCTTCAAGACAAAATAAATATTCAGAAAAGCCCCGTGATCACACATATATTAACTCCAACCCCAAATTCCAGTCCACCTAGAAACCCCTAGGAAAGCAACATAAGCCTGGATTACTTCGGTGGCGGTGCAACACTTAGCCTTGCATCTGAAGCCTACCTCTGATCCCGGCTTTGACGCTTTTACTCCGGTGAAAAAGGAACCCTAGAAGCGTTCCCTCGCACCCCCTCTACTCTTCTACTTACAGGACACCATCTTTAACGGCCGAAAGGTACAATAAAGGCGGTCCTCTTCGCCTCTCCCGGGTTTTCCGAAAGCCCTGTAACAGAAAGGCCACGCCTTTGCTGCGAATTCCTCTTAAGAATCACAGATCTGAAGCGAGTAACACCGGAATTTTTCTGGACTTAAAAGCCCCAGGACGATGTTGAAGCTTGTTTTGCTCTGCGCACCAGATCCCTTCAAAGATTCGTGTCGACCTTCAAGTTCCTCCGATATAACGGAATCCTACAGAAAGAACAAGAAAACGAATCGACTGAAACACTAAGAACACTTAATACCGACATGAAGAACTCAAATTAGATGAATCTACCTCAATCGATCAATATTCAGAACTCCAATCAAACTTCCTCTTCGAAAGCCCCCAAGCACCGGACAGCATCCCAGTTCCACGACGGACGAAGCACCAATCCTTCGGAGAAGACACCCGAAACCCGAAAAATCCACAATTCCCACCGAAACCTATCACTTTCCTTTCCGTTCTCTGGTCGGGGAAGCCGATGCAAAAACTGGATCGATCTGAACCCTAAATCAAAATCAGAATCGCGAGGAGGAAGGATACGAAGGAGGGCATTTGCAGAAATGTCCGGATTTAAGGAATAAGGATTGGGTCTTTTTTTTATTATTTCTTTGTGTGTGTCTGTGCTGCCTCTGCGAGACCCTACACGGCCCCTTCGGCGACGCTGTCTGCTGGCCACCATATATTTCATACAAGGCGCCACACAAAATGTAAATTGCAACCGTCCCCTTTGGGCGCCACGACAACATTCTTCCCGATTGGACTCGTTAATTTCCCTTAAGTCGCTTAGGTGTCTATCATCCGAACCCCACTGGACGAAGCATTTTGCAAACGGTTGTTGGAGGTTAGTTCTGCCGCTTGTCCGCTTCCTAGCCCGCCTTCTTCCATCCCTTCCCCTGCGGGTGCAAATCACCTATCCGGAACCAGCACATCGTACGGATCATACGTCTCCAATGTTGACGCAGTGAATATGATCGATATGATGTGGCTTTTGGTACGCTGTACCGGAGGGGGAAATTAGGCGATCCCTCGGCGTGGGCGAATCCCAGCCGCCGATCCGACGCCTCTCCTTCGCCATGGATCACAATGAAATCACGGAACTGCCCTCGACCGGGGAGGAGGACTCGTTTCTTGTGATCCGCAGACGTGTAGGATAGTTTTTGCTGGGCTGCGTTTCTCCCGTGACGCGGCGCAACTTGGTCTTGATTTCATGCGCGATGCCGGGCAGCGTTCAGGTCTCGTGCGGTGACAGCTCTCCCACGCCACGGCTTAGAGTGGAGCCCTCTTAGAATTGGTGGGCCAGGGGCCCATGCCTGCACTCAGGATTAGGCAGCATAAAATTATTGGCCATCATATAACAATTAATATATGATATTAATACTGTAAACCACTGAATTTATTATGCACAACTAATATTTTTTAATATCCACTGAAGCGATACCTGCGAATATATAATATATATTAATCGTAACATTGAAGTAATTATCATGTATGATTGACCACCTATATTACTTTTTGAATCTAAATTTAAATTACACAATATATATATTATTATTGGGAGAAATGTTGGTGTGCAGTTTCCAATGGAATGTCACGTTCTAGTCTTCATCCTCGTTCAAAATAGAAGAATCTTGGTATGAATTGGATTGGTCAACTAATAGTTATCATATGGAAAACACAAAGATTACTTTTCCTCTCTTTTTTTGTTTGGAAAATTAGATATATTATTAATTAAATGTCACTTAACAATAAAAAAGGTTTTCGTGTCTTCCGTGGGCTTTACACGTACGACGACGCCACTCGATCAACCTAAAGTCTCCGAGAACGACACACTCTCTACGCCATCCCGTCGAGAAAGAAACGTACCCGTGTGGTGACTGGAGAGAAAAGGTGGGGTCCGCCGTGGAGGTGAGTCTTCAGGCCCGTAAGAGAGAGTGTCTTGTGCTTTTCCGGGTGACACCGAACGTTCCCACGTGCCACCAGGAAATATGTAAGCACCCGCGATTGGAACCCTCTCGTGTCGAACGCTGAACCGTCTGATCTTATCGCGTGAGGCATCCTGCGGCTGCGATGTGCTACGCGCGTTTCCGACCCTGTACGAACGCGGTCGACGCGAGACCCCGGACGCATCTGGTTGCTAATTAGCTGCATTTAGTTTCTTCAGTCAAGTCCGAATCCGGCTTGCCTATAAAAGGTCCTCGGATTTCCACTGTCGACTTCGCTCGCTTCCCCCTCCCTTTCGACCATCGTGCAACCGGCCGGAATTCCGGCGGCGACCGACGTCCTTATGGGCTTTGATCTGTCATCAGCAAGTCCAAGGACGGGTGGTATCCCTTAAATTGGCGTTTCCGGTGACAATTTGTGAAGGTTCTCTGGGGTTTCTTGGACCGGTGGTGAAGTCTCTTCACTTACAAGAGCTCGAGGTTTTTGTGATGCTTGGAGCTTGTTTTATGACTGAATTCATTGATTAGTTCTGCTAATTTTTCCCTCGTTCTCGTCAACTGAAGGCTCTGACTGCGGTTTTCTTGTGTCGGTTTCCGATCGGAGGTTCTTGCTTCTTTACGAAGAAATCGAAAGATGATTTGATGTTTTTGGCGGATCTTTTAGAGTGCTCATTGTGCCTCAGCTCTTTTGTTGCCAGTTCTTTTACATAGAGCACGAGTTTGTTGATTTTGTTTGCACATTACTGTCTTGCTCTGTTGCTTGCCAACCAAGATCCTATCGGTTTAGAAGCTAAACCTCCATAACGATGACAAGGGAGGATGAAGTTTGTGTTCTGTTGTTGAATTGTTGTTTGCTGAGCTTAATTCACTAACTTATGTAGGTTTTTCATTTTGATTTGGCAATAGGACTGTAAGCTCTTTTTTCGTAAACGTTGATTTAGAATTGTTACTGCACCATGTCATTGAGATTGTTAGATTGCATTAACTTAACAGTATGTGATATGATCTCTTTCGAGTTTTAAAAGAGATTATTTAATTCCTAAAAAAATCCATCTTTTCTACTATCCATTTGTGTCCTGTGCACCATGTATATATTTATGCAGTGTGTGATATAATTTTTTTTGAGTATGAAATAAGGTTATTTGATTCTTAAATAAATCCATCATTCTGATTATCCATTTGTGTTATATGCAATGTGTATTTGTGACACCTAGTTTAGTCTCCCATTGGAAGAAAGAGGACTGTGTTGTGACAATGTTTGCCGAACTTTCCTCTTATGCTCTTTACTTCTAACTCAATAGCTGAAGCTGAAATAGAGGAGAGAGCACTGTACAAATTTAATTAAGCATTAAATGAAATAAAGGAATGCAAGCACATGTTTCAAACATATGACCTTCTATGATAACATAGTAAATATATGACTGGATTACCACTTTTCCCAATAGCTTAGGAAAGGACCCAATATATTAGTGATTGTTATTAGGCGACTAATCTTGACATCTTGTGGATGTGTTATCGAGTTCGTTTCATCTGTGATATGTGTCCATATATCCTAATGTCTTGAGGGACCCAAAACAAAATTCAAATTGAAGAACAAGGTGTCATATCCACACCTGAAGATAGAATAAAGTTGTGCAGCACTGTAATCAAATTTAACAATTGCAGATTAGTTACATAATTGATTTTTTATTGGTTTTCAATGAACATATTAGTTGTACATCACTTTAATCTTGCTACAATGAAGATTTGCCAAGTTTGAATGAAAACGGGATATATATATATATATATATATATATATATATATATATATATATATATATATATATATATATATATATCCCTTTGTGCTTATCAGACATCTCTTTTTTTAATTTTAAAATTTATTGTTAAATGGAGACCACAAAATGGACTTTCTAAAAGATTATATTAGTTTTTGTTTGTGATTTTTTACTTTTAGAAGTAGGGAAATAATAAACAACGACGAGTGCACTCTAAACTACCATCTCATTTTAGTAAAAAATTACAATTAGCTTGCACCATATACCCAGTATTACAAACATGTATCATTTTGTAATTATTTTTTTACATAAATATAGTTTTGTGATTGGTGTACTATTGGATTATCGAGTGTAATAAGTTGTTGGCTACAAAGATGAGGATCCATGGCTGAACTGCAATAAAATATTAATGTTTCTTTGTTGCATCTACATCTACCTGTACAGTGACTTTTTCTTTCAGATTTATTATGTAAAGTGGACATGATAATGCCAGTAAGTTGTTAGTAAAGTAGACATATGATAATGCCACTAAGTTGTTTAATCATGCGTAATAAATATACAGGAACGTGACTGAAACATTCAACACAATGTATCCCCGAAAGCATATAGGCAAAGCCTTTGATGCTTCTTCTTCTGCTAATGGTGGTAATCCATCATTGAAAAGCAAAGGTGTTGAAGAATCTAGTTCTACATAAGGTGACCATAAGGCTGATCAGATGAGCATGGACATGGCAGATGTCAGCATAGACAGTCAAGAAGAAGGATGGGAGGTGTATGGAAAGAAGTCCAAGAAGAGAGCTGGTTCTAGTGGCTGTGGTACCATCACAACAGCTTCTGGTCCAAAACCATTGGGCTCTTCACCTAATGCACCTAGGTCTTGGGGTCAGTTAGATGGGCTACCGAGGCAAAGATGGGGCGCAAATGGTGGAACTGCAAGGACTTCCAGAAGTAACTGGGTTCAAGCCAATGCATCTCATCGACCTGCTAGCAAAGTTAATCCAAACCAGCAACCAACAAGCAAGGGTTTGGAAACACAACACATGGCTTCCCCTCCAGTTATACCTCCACAACTGCAACATGGATGGAATTCGGCAGCAAGAGGTGATTTCTCTGGTTCTCAACCAAAATCGGATGAATTTATCTCCAACCATTTTCCCCAGAATGATTGTTCTGGTGGATGTGATTCAGATTCCAATGCTATGGTTCAGAAGTCTGGTGATGTTTTAGATGATGGTGATGATGATGATTTGGTGGAAGACAGCGATGATAATTTCAGTGATGGCTATGATTCTGATGCAAGCCAAAAGACCCATGAGACTCGAAAGAAGAGCAAACCATTCAGGGGATTTTTTGAAGATTTGGACAAGCTGACAAATGAAGAAATAAATGAACAAATGAGGCAATGGCATTGCCCGGCATGTCACAAAGGTCCTGGTGAAATTGAGTGGTACAAAGGTTTGCAACCTTTACTGACCCATGCAAAGACAAAAAGAGCAGCTAGAGTTAAACTTCATCAGGAACTTGCTTTACTGTTGGAAGAAGAACTTCGCCGTAGGGGAACTTCACGTGTACCTGCTGGTGAAGTCTTCGGTAAATGGAAGGGACTGCAGGAGACAACAACTGATCGTGAAATAGTTTGGCCTCCAATGGTTGTTATTATGAACACCTTGCTTGAGCAAGATGAGAATGAAATGGTACAGTTTCTCTAACTTGCTTTCTTGCCATCTTATGTTGTGCTGTTTATTACATTATTGCACTATCATTTGCCCTCTTTTCATAAGCTCTTAACAAGCATGACTTGGATCTCAGAAAGAGACAGTGATGCAGGATAGACTGTGATAACAAGAATATTTACCTCAATGCAAATGACACTATTATTTTTAATGGAAGTCGCTCATGTGTGCCTCTTAAGTTATTTTAAAGAAATTGCTGCTTAGGCGTTATGTTGTGTATAGTCAAAATTTGTTGATTCTATCATAGAGAAAAGTGAAACTGGTAATCTGTTGTGATTGCCTCATGAATTTGAGGTTGAGAACTTGTTTTGTCCTGACATAATTCGTGCACTAAGAATTGCTTGATTGTATTTCTTTTCTGAAACAATCACATATAAATCCATGAATTTATAGGAGAACAAAATAACATGCATGCCTCTTCCTTCAAAAGCATTCCATCATTCATTGCAGTAAATATATAATCTTCATTGTTTTGATTTTCTTATTGTATAACCGAGCTTATTTTCAGAAGTATTGGTTTCATATTGTAATCCATGTCAAACATTTCTTTCTTTAAGTTCTATGTTGTAATTTTGTAGCAAATTGTGCATTTCGGAATATCTCTTGCATTCTCATCTGTTGTGCAATGTGCTTTTCCTCCATTCAATGGACATAGTTCTGTCTATTTGGATTTTTGAAATAATTTTTTCTAGCAAAATAAATTTCTTATGTACTTGCATTTCTATTGTTCAGTGGACATACTTACACATCCTAGAGTCCTACCTGCTTCCTTTTTTGGTTTATGCATATTTGAACTGATAGCTCTTTTTCGCTTTATTGCATAGTTCTCATTTTCTTTGGAAAAAAACTATTTGATCTTCATCTTTTATGCTTGAGTTTCTAATTTTCATTTCCCTTATTTTGTCAACTTATCAAAAAAATTTCTCTAGATACTGCCCATCCAACTTCTTTTTGGTCGTAAGTCACCTTGCATCATTTTTAACTTTTGGCATTTTATGTCTTTCATTATTCACATTGTTACTACATATTTGAAAAATATTTTTAATATTTTCTTTCACATATTTTTTTGTGCTACTCAAGAGATATTTTCTTTCACTACTGACTGTAGGTTGACCCTTCATAAACCATACTATTTATTCATTTGTTCATCCACTAATGTCCAATTATTATTTTTTATTTTTATATGCTCATCAAGTACAAGAAGAAAAATAGATATAAAAATAATAAAATAGTATAATTACATCAAGTCAAATCATTCACTTATTTGTTGTTATTTTGGAGATGATTAATTTTTAAATTTATCTTGAAAAATAAAATTTTCTTTTTAATAAATATATCTGATTGATAAACTTTTACTTTTGTAGAATGATAAAAATTTCTTTTAGAGACAAAATCTTCAATCAAGATTTTTAATTTTCGATTATATTGTTTTGATTTCTTTCATTTTTTGTTTCATTGGCTTTCTTTTTCTTCTTCTTGACTAATTTAGGAAACCAAGGTAGTAGTAGCACAGGAGATGTTGCCACATGACAACCGACAATAACCTAAACTAATAAAATTTATTCATGAGCAATTAAAACAAAATGACAATATTGGTTGAATGTTTATTATAGTACTTGTACTTGTTCATAAGAAAATGTTTATTATAGCACTTGTACTTGTTGGTTGAATTGCCAAATATTTTTATTTTCCTGTCTCATCTGAAAATTAAAGATGGGAGAACCCATGCTATTCATTTCAGCTTGTAAGAAGTTACTTGTTCTATTTTCATGTTATGATTATTTACGAGAGTGCTCCTGGGACCTGGATGTCCAAGGTATGAGTCATGTAAGCAAACTCTTCGCTAGCAGGGGTAGGACAACATACATCAACTCTGGCAAAAACCTGCTTTGGCGAGAGTCTTGTTTGTCGGGCTATGGTTACCTCTAATAGGCTGTACAAAATCAGATCTTAGACTCACCAATTGTCAAACATGTAATGCAATACACTTGTTTCTTTCTTTTTTGTTTTCTAAATTTTTTGTCACTTTAAAATTACAGTGGATTGGCATGGGAAATCAAGAGCTTGTCGAATATTTCAGCTCGTATGCAGCAGTAAAAGCCCGCCATTCATATGGTCCTCGTGGGCATCGTGGCATGAGTGTTTTGATCTTCGAACCTACTGCAGTAGGCTATTTGGGGGCTGAGCAGCTACATAATCATTTTGCAGAACAAGGAAAAGATAGAGATGCATGGGAACATCGTAGGATTCTATTCTCTGCAGGTGGAAAACGCCAATTATATGGCTACTTGGCAAACAAAGAAGATGTGGATGTGTTCAACGACCATTCTCATGGTTTGTCTATTTCGTTATATCTTAATTGATCTTTTCTTGACATGAGGTCTGAGCTATTCTTCAGTACGTATGCATTCTTTGTGTAGAAGATACATGCAAGTATGCTATCATTTGTGTCTCACAAATTTCTTATGCTAGTAGTGTGTTTAGACCTTAGAGACCAAGTCAACAAGTAGAAGCTGACAGCTTTGGAAGAAATAAAAAAAGAGGATCGTGTCTTTTCGAAAAAACCCTTCCTTCCTTCCTGTTTTATAATGTTTTTCTGCTTGTGCTAATGAGTAAAGGTTGCTTGCTAGCCTCGGAACATGATAATAATTATTCAGCTTACTAAGCAAAGTTAGATCGACCTAAAGCAAAGGTTGCTTCCTCTTTTTTGGATACTTAGGAGGAATAAAGGGCTTCTGCCATGGTGCTACCATAGGCACTTATGCAGCCATGCCAGAAATATGCTTATAGATCACAACTTTTGTTGCTTCTTGGTCTATGTTTATTTTTTGACATCATTTTTTCATTGTTTGTTAATTTACAACTTTCCATTGCTTGTTAATATTTCCTTATTACTCTTCATGGGTTATTTGTCTTTGGGTTTCCAATTAATGTTTATCCAGTGAAGATAATAAAAAAATTTCCTGCAAACCTGATTCAATTGGAAATCTTAGGTAAATATCGTCTGAAATTTGAGATGAGATCATATGAGGAAATGGTTGTCATTCCAATGAAGCAAATGAATGAAGATAACCAGCAACTAATCTGGTTGAAAAACAAGGTTGTTAAACAAGAACAACAGTCCAAAGTTCTTAAAGAAACCATTGGGGTCGTAACTCAAAGGTGGCATGAGACTGTGGAAGAAAATATCATGGTAAGGCGTAGATCCAAGATACAACTGAAGAGAACAAGGAAGAGGTATTCAGACCTTTACCGTGCTTTACATTGTTGGTCTTCTTAAATTCTTTGCTATTACTACAACATGAGTTTCACATTCTTTTTCATAGCTTTTCGAAGTGTCCTTAGAATTTTTCAAGCTTCATTGTGAAGCTTTAAATAGTCGTCGTTATAGCTTGCTGTGAACTTTTGTTTTTTTAGGAAGTCCGCTTCATTTTCTAAAACAATTTCAAATTTAAACTTTGGCATGCTAAAGAACATGGCTGGGTTTTGTCAAGTTTTTTCACTGCCTAAGCAATTAATTAAGAGCTTTCTTCTTATGTTGGTGTGACACCTGTTCTGTTGTTATTTTATGCTGTTAGATGGATTAGCAAGAGAAATTTTTCAACGAGCAAATAGAAAAAATACGCAATAATACTGAAGAGAAAGAGAGGACTTTCGAGAAGTTGTTGCAGGCAGAGCGTGCTAAAGTGGCAGTTTTGGATGTAGATTCTGGAACCAATGAAGATCGGAAGACTAGGTAATGCAAACTTTAACACCATTGAATGATCCAAGATTCTAAAGATAATTCAGTAATACATTACAAAACCATTCTGTTTGGCAGATTTCTTCACTACAATTTTTCTTTTCTTGCTGATGATAATATTGCCGCTGGTCCTTTCTTTAAACATAATTATTTATCTTCTACAGCAGACTTTCTTCTCTTATGTTATCTATAAACTGCTCTGAGATATGAACCCTGATTGTCATAATAAATACTAATTCAATCACAATTATGCTTTAGAAGCTTTATTATTAGAAGCCACCGATGCAAATGATAGGTGCAGTCCATTTCTGGTGAGGAATTTTCTTTTCGAGCAAGGGGATGTCTTTCTCTTTTGCAGGAAAGAAGAGATGGGAGCGAAGGGAGTTGAGGAGTTTGAGGCAGAGAGAGAGAGAGAGAGAGAGAGAAGCTAATACGCTCACATGAACAGAACAAGGTTTTACTTTACTAAGGCGGGAGTACCTGTCCAAGGAAGTCGAGCTGGAGAAAGAGTTCGAGTCCGCCCTCACCGAATTGATGGACAAGTATACTCCCAAGAGCCTTTCCTGCTTCCAACTGCAACTCTTAGCAGATGAATGTGAAGAATGGACATATGGTACGAGGTTTGCCTTCTACGAAGCAACTTTATCACTATATCTTTTGTACTTGTAATAATAATCTTCTTGGTGACTGCTTTGCACTGTGAATTGTCTACCCTTTTATTAATGCTCATCTCATCTATGCCCACGTTGAGCTAACCTCCAGTTAAATCTGAAAATATTATATTGTGTCGTACGTCCGATTAAATACATATTATTTCTTGTAATTAGATACTTTTATTTTTAAAAATTATATTGATATTTTTTTAATTACAAAAGTAAAATATTTAACTTTATTTTTTTTTTTATGCTATCGATTCTATTGACAAAAAATATCATATGATTTGTCACATGCAGAAATGATGATAAAATTAGATAATTTTGTTATCTCATTTCTCCCTTCCCTTTGACTTGTTATCCTCTTGAACAATCTAACCAGTGATAGCGTAATTCATTAGATAGACGGGAAGATAGCAAAGTCGAAGGGGAGGACAAATCATTTTGATCCATATTTTCCTTGGATGATAGTCATCTTACGAGAACCTTAAAAGATTATGTGGAGGGACTTTCAACGAACCAAGTAAAATCTATTTAATAGAAAACAAAAAGTTAAAAAGAAAAAAAAATAAGAGAAGGAATTTTAATTCATCTATTCCTATTAATTCAAGTTGATTAGGATTCTACTCAAGAGATGGAATATTATATTATCCCAAGTGACATACTCTTTCATTAAGATTGTTATGATATATACTTAATTTAATTAAATAAAATTTTAAAATTTAAAAAGTAATTCCAACAATGGACTATTTATTGCCTACATTTTCCAATCATAACAAGATTGACATTAGACTTGCAGTAAAAACTCAACAAATCAAATCCTTATATTAACTCAGAGGACAAAGATAATAAGGCATAATTACTTATTCAATAAAATGTCCAACTCAAATTCTTAGCAGCTAAATAAGAATTCTTCTTGCTGATCAAGAAACTAAAAGATAGCTAATCTCCACACAGCATTGTCCAACCTAGCAATCACCAAGCCCAAAGACTGTTTACCTGAGTTGGGTTAATGAAGTTTTATCTATAAGTCAGCATCAAACTGGGGAAAGCACATGAAGGTCAAACGCCTTAATTACCTTCCATTCTCCTTTTCTGAGGCCTGTATCCATAAAAAAAGATAACAACAATGTAATTACCATCAGATTAGCCGAAATAAGTAATCAATTAGTTCAAGGAAGTAAGGTTTTTCCAATGTAAGATCATCTACCAGTGTTTGCTAAGGACACATACCAAGTGGCTGATGTCTACTCCATATGTGTTCCAATCAAATATGCTTCTTTGAGATTCATGAACTGTTTCACCCTCTGCAAAGCTTGGCATGTATCAGAAGAAACTAGGAATATGCTTTTTAACTCATCATTAGAAACTATTAGCATACTTTTGACTTTTCATGCTCAATTCAACTACCTTCTTCCTAGCCATGGAAGCAAGTATTCACAATGATCAATTCGTTTGGAGATGAGAAAGACATGAATAGTGCTTGAAGAAAGTAATTCTATGTAGAAGATTACACTATATTTCCACTTATGTTCTCCGTCTGTGTGTGCTTATGTGCTTGAAGAAGGTATTATGTTCTCCCGTGTCTTTTGGTACACGGTATGATGGAGATGGAGAGTCGAGATGAGCTCACCTTGCTATCCACGGCTACCGCAAGCGAAACCCTTTGCCTCATCCGGTAGAAGCAACTTCTCAGCACGACGAACACCACGTTGGCGGCGGCCATGGAGATCGCCCACACCGACTTCGCCTTGGCAACCCAAAGCTTCAAGAGCCGGAAAGGGTACTCCCACCAGGCCACTATTCCACGCGTCTCCTCTTCGCTCGGTACGCGCTCGTCCTCTACCCTTTTCTTTTCCTCATGATTGCCACCGATCCCCTCAGAGTTCGAGTCTTCAGGGAACGATGCAGTCGATCCCTGGAACTCATCTGCACCCTCGAACTTGTTCCCCGCATTGCTCGGCTCGATCATCTTTGTCTCGTCCTCGGAGACGAAGATCGCCGTTTCCTCCTCCCTCTGTTCGACCGCATCCGAATCAGTGTATATCCAACTAGGGTTGTCGGAGTCGATTCCGCCCACTTCGCTCTCCTCCTCTTTCTCCTCCAAGTTTATTACACCGAAGTAGTGCGACATTACGTCATCCACGGTTCCAAGATCAACTATGGACTCGTCGTCACTCGTGGAGGAGGAGTAGGAGGACAGCAATTCCCAATCGTCGCACTCATTGGCGTTCTCCATATCGATGTGGGGGAAGAACTGATCGGAGAACAGCGGAGGAGCGCTCCTACTGCTCCACGGGCTTCAAGATTCGCGCTTTGGAGGTGGCGTTGGGAGGAGGAATTTGGAGTTAAAAAGGAAGACAACGAAGTTATCGCTTCGTAACAACCCGTTAACGAGTTAAACTCAGCTCCGTAAAGAATCTAATTCGATAGATAAGATAATCCATTCATATCTAAACTAATGACATATAATAATAATAACTATTAAATTATTTTAGTTATTTAAAATAGATAAGAATTCTCTATAAATCGAAATATTATCCGATAAAAGCTTTAAAAAAATATGATATCATGAAAATAAATCATGTTATACAAAAAAATTTGAAACATAAAGTTTTCCCTAAGCTATTTTTAGGAAAATCTTCACATTTTTTGAAATAACTAAAATATTTTTTAAAGATATAAGTAGAATAATCATTATTTAGGTATTCTTTTCGTAAAAAAGACTTTACATTTTAAGTTTTTTGTCGGATAGCATTTCTGATTTTTAGAGAATTCTTATCTATTTTAAATAACTAAAATACTTTTTGAATAGTAATTATTATTATTATATTATATGTTATTAGTTTAGATTTGAAGGTGACCATGTGGTATAATTTAAATATATTACATATAGATATATATATATATATTATATATTACATCATAAATTGACATTTTTATTTATGGTATAAAATAATCTCATCCCTATGCAATTAATGGGGAAAAAATTAAATTTCTAGAAAACATACACTAAAAATGGGGTCTATCATATTTAAAGAGGATGCATATGAATTTAGAGTACAAACTGTAGTATTGACCAAACCAAAATGTAATATTATGGTTTGGGTTTTTTTGCTTTTCGCGAATCCAAATCAAACCCATGCAACTAACGGATACAAAATAGTTAGAATTCCCGATTTGATTTTGTTGTGGTTGTATAAATCAAACCCAAATTGTACCACGTACAAGTAGTTTCCTTTGTGTATCAAAAGATAGCTATATGGTGATTCCTCAATGTGTGTTAAACAAAAGACTTTGTCATAGTAATAATATTTATTTTCAATAGGGGATCATAAAGTCCACCTAAGTCAAGCATTAAGACTTATTGAAACATCATCTTAGACTAAATACAAAAGACCCAATCAAGTTCCTTAGAACTCCTAGAAGATTAAGATATTGGAATAGGATAATTAATTTATTAAGATTATTGAGTTTGAACTATCGATTCAAAATGTGAACAATTCATCCATCAATCTAAATCTCAATGCACGTTGGAATGCTAAATTAAGGTGTTCTAGAAATTGTATAAACTTGCAAAGTAATTATCTAATAAAATATGAGAGAAACTGTTCTTTTAAGTCTAAAAATACCTGACCCACAATGTTTGATTTATTAAAAATGCAAAAGATACTGAGTTGACATAGGTTTGAGAAGAGTGCCTGTTTGACTTCCACCATTTTCTCTGATTTCCGCATAATATCAACCTCACCAGGATGTTGAGATGCATGGTCGATGAACGAAGTTAATTTGTAGCAAACTCTATTTTCAATGCGCTCGGCATAATTTATGATTCTAAAAGAACATTTCTTCTTTGGTTTATATATATATATATATATATATATATATATATATATATATATATATATATATATATATATATATATATATATATATATATATATATATATATATATATATATATATATATATATATATATATATATATATATATATATATATATATATATATATATATATATATATATATATATATATATATATATATATATATATATATATATATATATATATATATATATATATATATATATATATATATATATATATATATATATATATATATATATATATATATATATATATATATATATATATATATATATATATATATATATATATATATATATATATATATATATATATATATATATATATATATATATATATATATATATATATATATATATATATATATATATATATATATATATATATATATATATATATATATATATATATATATATATATATATATATATATATATATATATATATATATATATATATATATATATATATATATATATATATATATATATATATATATATATATATATATATATATATATATATATATATATATATATATATATATATATATATATATATATATATATATATATATATATATATATATATATATATATATATATATATATATATATATATATATATATATATATATATATATATATATATATATATATATATATATATATATATATATATATATATATATATATATATATATATATATATATATATATATATATATATATATATATATATATATATATATATATATATATATATATATATATATATATATATATATATATATATATATATATATATATATATATATATATATATATATATATATATATATATATATATATATATATATATATATATATATATATATATATATATATATATATATATATATATATATATATATATATATATATATATATATATATATATATATATATATATATATATATATATATATATATATATATATATATATATATATATATATATATATATATATATATATATATATATATATATATATATATATATATATATATATATATATATATATATATATATATATATATATATATATATATATATATATATATATATATATATATATATATATATATATATATATATATATATATATATATATATATATATATATATATATATATATATATATATATATATATATATATATATATATATATATATATATATATATATATATATATATATATATATATATATATATATATATATATATATATATATATATATATATATATATATATATATATATATATATATATATATATATATATATATATATATATATATATATATATATATATATATATATATATATATATATATATATATATATATATATATATATATATATATATATATATATATATATATATATATATATATATATATATATATATATATATATATATATATAGGTGATGAGAAAAAATGGGAAGCTCCCTTTCTATTTTGCTCCTGTGAGAAACAGCACATAGGTCATGTTATTAAAAGAAAATTCAAGAAAATTTAGGAAAAAGAACAATTTAAGAACAAGAGAATCATTTATTTCTGAGCATTCACTTACATTTAAAGAATGTGATGATTATGGAATTCATTAGCAACCGCCGCGACCAAAATGTTTCTGGATGTCCCCAAAAGATGCGGTAGCAGAACCCCTCCTCTTGGCCTTTTGCTGTGAAGGGTGCTCCTTCCATCCAGTCATGTAAATAACCTGCAACAACAGACTACACTGTGGACAAAGGCATGATGACAAATACAAGATAATAACAACACCTAATAAAGCTTTCGAGCATATCACAAGAAGTCTAGAACACAAAATGCATGATGATTACTCAAAAGTTTTCATATGAGCAAGGAAATGCAAATCCCTATCTGCATCAGTTTGCAGACAGCATTTCTTGTTTAAAGGTAGCATGGTATACCTGAAAGGTTGCTGGAACAGTTCCATCCTCTCCGCCAAACATTGATTGATACACTGCAGCAGTTGCTAAAGCTGTGTCTTTCTTCAGGATCTGGAAAATGGAAACAAACGAAAAAGATTGTCCATTGGTCGTCAGATCCGAGCTCCTCAGGTTGCAATCAGTATTCTTTGCGTAAAACTTACATTGCTCCTCTGGAAAAGGGCATTTGTTTCACCCATAGACCGCAGATGTTCAATAAGCTCCAAAGCTAGACACGATCATAAATGGAAGTTAAGAAAGAAAAAGAAAACAGTAATAGTTTTCAACTTGAAAAGAAAGCTTGGCTTGATGATTCATATAATTTTCAGCTATGCGATTTTCTTGCCATGATGATTCATTCAAGTTAGTAGGAAAGCTACTCAGGGTCTAGTAAATACTGCCAGCTGCAGGCTACAATAACTATTTTATCCAACAAGACCAATGATACCGTTTTAGTACATTCCAGCGAGTTCTCTATCGGGAATGTAATGCAATTTATAGTAGAAAAAGAAGAAAATATAATGCCCATGTAACATCTTATTTCATACACATTAAAAGTATCTACAGTATCCTGCGAACTCATGAAATATAACCTTGTATTCAGTTGAAGAAAACCAACCGCTATCATACTTGACTGTGTATTCATCAACATCAACACCTGGGAGAGTGAAGCCTGCCCTTGTCAGAAGATTTCCAGCATCACGGACCTGAACAGGAAAACCAAAAGGATTCTAGTAAGTTTATTCTTTTGCATCTAGGAACACAGCTCACTTTCTTCTCTGTTGTATTGAACTTGACTGTTCACATACTCAAAAAGAAAAGAAAATTTTCATGCACATTAATTGTTTTCATAAGAAGCAATCTCTGAAAAACAAAATAGAGTATTGTGGCCTACTGTATCAAATGGGCATGCAAATGTTATTCTACATGATAAGCCTGAGTTAAGATGGGCCTTTTAGAGTCAGATACATATGCTTTCACCCTTCTTGGGGTATCAAACTACTCAAATAATTCCAACAAGCAATACAATCTTGTAACCTTCAGCCCAGCATTATATTTCATCTCTAAGCCTTTCTTAACCCAACATAGGAGGATGATTCGGTCAGACAAAACTGCATGCATTTTATTAATATGAGCAACGGACCATATGAAGCTCCCACTATATGTTGAGCTTGAGGAAACAACAATCGATACAACTGTAATAATTTACAAGCATAACGTGTAACAAAAAGTTATTAGAAAAAAAATTACAGCATAGATTTAGTACATATGCCACTAGTTGTCAAATAGAGACAGACTGATCACCAAGAAAAAGTTCCTAAGAAAACGTATGAAACACATACAATCATAATAAACCATCAAAGTATGATGAATGTTCTCATTTCCGTCCGTGTTTTTCTTGTATTAGCACCATTCATAACTAGAAGCAATTCATGGTACCCACTTGTGTTTCCTATTTGTGTTGCAGCATTACACTAACATAATTACCAGGTCGAGAAGCAGAACTGCTCACCCTTCTTGGGGTATCAAAACTACTCAAATAATTCCAACAAGCAATACAATCTTGTAACCTTCAGCCCAGCATTATATTTCATCTCTAAGCTTTCTTAACCCAACATAGGAGGATGATTCGGTCAGACAAAACTGCATGCATTTTATTAATATGAGCAACGGACCATATGAAGCTCCCACTATATGTTGAGCTTGAGGAAACAACAATCGATACAACTGTAATAATTTACAAGCATAACGTGTAACAAAAAGTTATTAGAAAAAAAATTACAGCATAGATTTAGTACATATGCACATAGTTGTCAAATAAGAGACAGACTGATCACCAAGAAAAAGTTCCTAAGAAAACGTATGAACACATACAATCATAAATAAACCATCAATAGTATGATGAATGTTCTCATTTCCTCTGTTTTTTCTTGTATTTAGCACATTCATAACTAGAAGCATTCATGGTAACCCATTGTGTTTCCTATTTGTGTTGCAGCATTACACTAACATAATTAACCAGGTCGAGAAGCAGAACTGCATCAAAATTAAGATTCTTCACTTCAAAAACATACATATAAGATCTCCTAGGAGTCTTCAAATTATGATATTTAAACGGCTTTTGGAAGTTCTAGGGTTGTAAAGAATGAAACTTAAATTGAAAAGAAAATAAAAACCTGTGCCAAAGGCGACAGTCGAGGGCTGATGCCTCCCTCGCGTTCCATTTGTGCTATAGTGCATGCTATTCTCAGCTCTCTGGTCATGAAGACATCCAAAACACAAATATCTTACAAAAACCAACAGTTAAAACAATATAATTTATAAATCAATCGAATTTAACAACTTCAGTGTTTCTCCACCAAGAATAGCCGCAAGAAACAGACCATCAGGTCTCAAAGCCAATCTGGCCTGTCAAAAAGAGAGATAGCATGTCAGTATTTTCTGACTATATAAAGAAGAATCCTCGGGACCATAATAGCAAACTTAGAGCATACCTGTATCATGGCTCCGGGGAGATCATTTGTCCAATGAAGTCCCAGACAACTTATAACCAAATCCAGGGAACTGTAGAAAGAAAACACTCACAACTAATAGAAGTCATGAAGATCAAAGCACATAAGCTCATGAAATCAAGAATAAATTCCACTACCAAATGCACTTGTAAGTTCAATAACAGACTGCTCCACTCAAGTACCAGAACAGCATACTTCTCTTTTATGGGCAGGAACTCTTCGTCTCCAACTACATAGAAAGTCTCAAGGTTGTTCCTCGCAAATTTTTCATCCGTATCTTTTAACACTTTAATCATATCAAATGACATGTCCATCATGATCAGCTTCTCCATGCCACCTGATAACAGAGATAAAGTCACTCCTTACGTTTGGCAAATGAAAACTACCATTTCATCATCTTCCATTACTGAAAAGTTCCAGAAGAACTATTCAGAAGATCTCACTGGCTTGACAATGAGAAAGATTAGCTGAACATTTGAGAAGGAAGGATCTTCCAACCCAGAATAAGGATAAAATCAAAATCGTGATCCAAATAATTGCAGTCAGCTAACAAAATCTTAATCTCCACCTATGAAAGCAGAATATGAATGAGACAAATGAACAAAGTATAATATACACTAGTATACTTCTGAGACCAAATAGTTTTGCAGTCAACAAGCCATGAATCGATAAAACAGCATTAGCTAGGAAAAAAATAACAAGTACTCACCACGTCCATGTAAGAGGCGTCTAATTGCCTCTAAGGAACCCCCAAGGCACAGTGCTGTAGGAAATGCCTTTCTGCAATCCTGCAAGATATTAAAGTTTCAACTTTGTGGTTGATGGTTAGGTTAATTTGATTTTCTTTTGACCAAGTTTCCATGCATAAACAAAGTTAAAACTGGGGTTTTGTTAGAAGATTCCTCGACATCAAAACTTGTTACACCTAACTGATGCTTCGATCATTTTTTAGGCTTTCCCAAGAGTCGCCCAGTGGGTTCAAAGAATCATCTTTTTTGTTGATTCCATTGGAAATTACCGAATTAATGTAAGATATCATAGAATCGAATGCATCATCAAATTTAGAAAAATGGAGAAGGGAACTGCAAGGTTACTTGGAGGCGATCGAGAAGGTTTTCAGCTACAGAGTCGACGAACTCATCCTTCCCTCTCATCAACCACGCCGCTCGATCTCTCTACCCAAATTAGCTCATCTATTACGATTAGCGCGAATTCAGATAGAACTTCGAAAGGAGAGACAGGGTACAAGGGACTCGACCTGCTTCCGCTTGAGATCTCGATCGAAGATGTTAACCCGCGAGCTCTGGAACCCGTCGCCCTCGGTGCAGAGATGAGCGGAAGAAGGCGGAGAGAGGAGGGGGAAAGAGTAGGGCTTGCCCCTTCTCACCAACGCTCTTCCAAGAGCCCTCGCCATCTCTCTCTCTCTCTCTCGCCTCCACCGGCGGCAGCACTCGACGCAGTGATGAAATGGCACATAGGACTTGGTATGAGCCCGATATTTGCAGAAACGCCCCTCTCATTTCGATTTTACTTTATTGACCCCCGCGTCCGTTAAATTCCAATGCAGCGACCGTAACGGGCGTTAGCAGTCCGTACTTGCAGAAACACCCCCTCTCATTTTTATTTTTCCTTATTGACCCTCCGCGTCCGTTATAATATGATACAAAGACTGTAACGGGCGTTATTAGTTTCCAAATCACTGTTACAATATGACATATTACGGACTTAATATGTGTCAGCAGAGGCTCTGAAGGAGGCGATTTAAGCACCCTCGAATAGCTTCAGGGGTGATGTGGTCTCTAACAGTCACGACGTGTGGGAGCCTGCGAGAGATGGCATCACCCCTGAAGAACTCAGCCGCCAATGAAATGGCAGCCGTCAGAGGCTACCGATGACTGATCTGTGACATCATGCTGATAGGTCAAGGAAGTCGACTCCCTCTCCCGGTCTCTTGCTGCCTCTGAATGAGAACGATGAATGGCTGAGGCCTGAGATCGAGGAATGGCTGGCCAATGGTCAACCCTGGGATCGAAGGTGAAGCACGAGCAAAGATCTTGGTTACAGAGACGAAGTGTTCTTCTTGTTCTTCGAATATATATATGTGAAGTGGTTGGATAGTTCGATCGACTGATACGTTGGAATGACGGATGAACGCTTGTGAAGCTTCTCTGTGAAACTTCACCGACTGAAGCTGATAATTAAGCAGATTGGGTGTACAGATTCCATTCATGGTTGTTGTCATGACTTTGTATTACTGGCAACATTTCTGAGGGAGTTAAGATGGATTAATATGGTGATCTCTATAAGGTGTTTTTTTTTTTTTGTGTCCAATCCAATTAAGAAAGCCCATACTTAAGTCAAGTGGCTTGGATTGATCTGAGTATCCCAAAAAAAAAATCCAGTCCACTGCTATTATTATTTAACAATTATACTTGATAAAAAAAATTTATATGTCAGATTTGAATTTGACTAACTACTTTTACCTCTCTGATTTTGAATATATTTTTATATGATAAATAATAAGAAAATTTTTAAAAAAAGCCTCAAGTTTTTTCTCTCACATATCATCCCTTTTATTTTATTATTAGCTTATTAAAAATAATATTACTTTTAGATTTTATATTATTGGTCGCCTTAGTCTTGTTATCTCTTAACATCCTAAAATTTAGATTTTAGGATAATGAGATCTTTTCTATGACCATGAAGATGATGATCTTTTCATTGTTGATGATGACATCTAGATTCTTTTGGGGGACAGTCATGACAACAAGAGCAGGTGAAGGAATAAAAGCGATAGGATGATATCAAAGAACATACCTCTTCTTGAGAGGAAATGATAACCTAAATAAAAATAATACCGAAGAAGCGAAGAAGTTAGATGAAGAAGATGATAAAAATGACAAATATATTAAAAGACCCAAAGAGATGAAATAAAATGAAGGTACGAATCTTCTCACATTATCGTTATATAAGAAAGTGAGGGAGCGATGAAAAAAATAGAAAAAATAAATTTGATATGTCAAACCGAGAGAGATAAGACATTAAACATTTGGACCTGGGCGTCGGGGGATATAAATGAACCACGAGTTCCTTTAGTGTGGGAGAACGAGAGGTGAGGGTGAAGGTGACGAGTGATAAGATAAAAGCCATAAGTAATCTTACTTTTTTTTAGAAAATAAGAGATTGTATGCATAAATAAAACAAAAAGTGAGTGTAGGAAAAAAAAAACTTAGGTTTTCTTAAAGATGTACCCACAAATAAATATTTTAATACTATATAAAATTTTAAATATTTCTGGTATCGAATAAAAAAAGAAATTACAAGTCAACCTCCTTTTTGACCTACCAATTTTGACCTTGTCAATCCAACTCAGCCACAACAGTCTCCTACTTTCCAATCTATAGAGCCACCAAACCCTCTCTTTTCATATTCATCTTATTTCTTACAGGACACACAGCAATTGGTGCATCGAGGTAAGAAGAGAGATGACCGGAGACGGGAGTCACAGATCGACGCGACAGCTCCTCCTCCTCCTCTCGATCGCTCTGCACCTCATCCCGGGTTCGCTCCTCTCCAATTCCTTGATTTCTTTTCGTTTATTAGTGATTTAAGAGGGGAAAGGTGCGTTTTTTATGCATCTTTCTTGATTGCGTCATCGATACCTCTCGATTTCGTCCGGCGGTTTTCTTGTTGATTTGGGTCGGGTTTGATACTTGATCTCTGGATGTTCTTTTTCATGCACCGGGAGAGAAAGATCTGAACTTTTGGGGTTTGAATCATCGCGGAATCCCAAGTTTGCCGTCGCTCGCCCTATTAGTTGTAGGTCTTTGTATTTGAATTCCTTTGAGGGTTCAAGAATTTGTTACTGATGAGTCGTTCTTGGTTGACAACCCTAGTTGGAGCAGTTCTTGAGTAGAGGAGTTCCGATACGCTTTGCTTTGTAACGTGATAGCCTAGTCTAGATCTCATTGCATCTGTATGGTGGATTCATTCTTAGAGATCTGATGTGAGGATGTAAAAGTTGTTTCTATCCTGTTTGGAATTTACTTGTAATCACATTGTGTACTTATCGGGGAAGCATTATTTTTAGCATTTACTTGGTATGACAAACTCTTATCTTTGTAATTGTTGAACCGACTAATTCGCAAGCGCATTTCTCTGGTAAATAAATTTTAGCCTGCATTATCATCATGGTCTTTGGTAAACATTTGGTTATACTTATTTTTGTGCTCAATTGTGCTTCTAGTCTATTTGATATAATTCTACTTGTCAATCTCAGTGTCTTTAATCCTGAGGAACATTTTCTTCTTATTAGGTTTGTCTGAAAACCCATCACCTTCTAAAGATTCAACGAAAGCTGATAGCCATTCCAGTTCCAGAAGCAACACGGGGCTCAAGGTGCTCCTCATATGCCTAGGAGCAATTGCTCTTGTTCTATTGTCCTATTTCTTGTTCAAGAAGTGGCAGAAGAAAAAGAGAGAAGAGCAACATGCCCGCTTGTTGAAGCTCTTTGAAGAAGATGATGATCTTGAAGTCGAGCTTGGACTTCGGGATTGAGAAATTTTCGCAATGGACTGAATCTCTGTCCGAGGTAATACTACATATTGAATGAATTAATTAAGTTTCTTTTAGTGGTTTTCGATGTTTTGCTTCTTCTACCAAACTATTTGTTTCTCTCGTAAATTGTGTTGGTGATCAAACTGCATATTTTATAGTCTTTTGGTCGTTATGTTTTTTGCTTTTTAATTGATATTGAGTTTGAAGGTTTCTCAAATATGAAGCAAAGACTTTGGAAATGGTATGTCTATTGTGATAACAAGAAAAGTTGGGTAGAGTCCTACACGAGAGAATTATTTGATGCTAAACCTGAATGAAGTAAATATTATTGACTCGAGAGATGAACCACTAATCATTCTCTTTTATCTTTGAGCCACTATGGACATGTGACTGATGGGATGAGATGGATAAAGACTCCGACATCGTGTTCTCATCCACTATGGAGATATTGATAACTTCAATTCTGTTATCAGTGCACTTTGTGTTTGAGAAAGCTACCATGAAGTGGTCCTTTTTAAGTATCCTTATGAAACAAAGAAATAACTGAAACGTACTTAAATCTATATGGTAGCTTTTTCGTCGACAAACCACCATGGATGTCGGTGTAAGGATAATAGAGATAACAAATATCTAGTTCAAGAGAAAATTAGATAGCCGGAAAAGTGGGATCTTCATTAAAGGGATCGGTCTGATTGCAGAATTCAGTACTCCTACTTCAGACTTATAGTAGATTGCACAAATTATATGCTAGTTACAAGAAAAGGCATCAGTTAAATCATGCATGATCTGTACCTCCTTCGTATGGTTTAGCCTTCGTATCGAATCTCTCACATGTGCTATCTCCTCTGTTTTTCTTGTACACGGCTGATCAAGAGATGTAATTAATGCCTAGTCTACTCATCATATTATTGATAGAGCCATCAATGTACTTCAAGAAATGTAAAAGTTTTAGATACTACTAATTGTTAAAATGCTTTCCTTAATAATCAAAACAGAACAATTGGTGCTTCATTTCCATGATAATGTGGACAATGGAACCCTTGCTTTGTACTTGAGAGTTTCTCTAAGGAAAACCGCATGAAAATCCACACCTGTATGCACATCTTCGATTGTTGTTTTATCTGAAAGTTTATCCTGAGGTTAATTCATGATCTGTTTTGCAGGCAAGGACAAGGTTGGAGGATTGTCATGAGTGAGGTCAGATGTACCCAGGTTGAAGACTGTAGTTAGTGTATTCTATCAAAAAAGATTGTAGTGTGACAAAACTATATCACCTTGTTTCACATCTGGAAGTAATAGATTGATAATGTACAAAATACAAATTATCCTCCAACTTTGTCCCCATATTTTACAATGTCTTGCAATTCTTTGATCGTTAAACTTTGTGAACAATGTGCAAGTCCATCTGCTAGCATTGAGCATTGTCAAAAAGGAGAAGGAAATGAAGAATTTCTCATTCTTTTTCTCAACACTTCAGTTATTTGAGCTGACGACAGCAAAATACTCCAGTGAAATGCCTGAGCTTGATAATATTACATTTTCCTTAACCAGTTATGATGTAATTGCATAAGCTTGTGGCTTCCTTGAAGATCTCAACGGGCACCTTTTCTCATTAACACCAACAGATTCAATGGTAAAGAAGGTTTGAAGAGAATATATAGTTGTACATCATTTACTTCTGTAATATCTCCTGATGTATAAGGTGGAATTGGCTGAAGGTGAGTTGATGTCTTCTCCAATGAAAATAGCACTTGCAACCTGAAACTGTGGTAACAATTTGCACTAACTAAACAAAATAACTGTGTGTTTTGTGATGGTTGAAACTTGGAAGTATGAAATAATCAATAACATTCAACCATAATTCAGTCAAGGGATATATGTTTCTTTCATGAGTACTTTTTTAGGCTTGGGGGCAGAGACATTAGCTTTGTAATCATACTTGAGTCTTTCACTAGCACTTTTTTAATGTCTATCTGCAGGCCTAAGAATGCCCAGTGGAGTGATCACAGCTCCATGAAGGTGGCACCCACTGACTCCTACACTTTCTCAGTATCATCACCACTTGGTCAAAGGGATCTGAGGTGCATTCCCAAACACATTATTAGTGAATACAACAGATGTTTACTGATACATTAATGTCATCAATTTCTGAAGGGGGATACATCATCGACTGGCGGAGAAGGGACAGTAGACCCATAATGTCCTAAAAGAAACCTACTAGTTTCCATGTCAATTTCTTTACAAGCATGTAGCCATCAGCACAAGCTTCAACATAGACTACACATGAATGACAGACGATAAAATTCCAAAATGACAATTCTAACAACAGATGGTTTCTGGCCACAGCAAAGTAAATGAAGCAGCACTTGAACTATTTCAAGTGACCAAATTAGCAACTGACATAAAAAGTTGCAGTATCTGACTTGTCTTACACCGGCATGGAAGCTGAAGACTAAGGACCAAAACTACAAAGGAAAAAAGAGGTTTTTAACTTAATTCATCAGCTATAGTCTCAGATGTCTATATATCACAACATATGCAAGTGTTACATGAGAACAAAAAAAGAGCTCATGTTGCATGATTGTTTACAAATACAACATTAGTGATATCAAGAAGCTTAATTCAAGACACACTTGCAAGTCGTTCATGAGATCTCACTGGTACAACAATACGATGAGGGGATGGCAATCTGGATCTACGATAGGTCATTCTACCAAAGTCTCCAGCGTTGGGCAGAGCATTTCTGCTATTAACACTTTCCTGGAATGCATCCTGAGACAGATACTGACCTATGATAATGAGATTGGACATTAAGCATGAGCAATCATCAATGTTACCAAACACTAGACAAGAACTAACCTCTCTTAATCCTATTAGTGATATGTACATGTCCTCGGTGTTTTCAACTGCTGTATGGAAACCAAGTTTCATGAGTTACAACCTTAAAAAGGTCTAGTTGTCTGCCAATATTACAATAACTAAATGTGCAAAATTGTTCAGAAAGAGCTGCACTAGTTGAAAAAACTGTGAAAAAAATACTTACCGATCTGAAGGTTCAACTGGAAAAGTACTCCCAACTGGTGATTGGGAAAACATGATACAAGTAGATTCATTCTGATGCAGCTGATTGATAATTCCAAATGGTGGTTGTGGTGAATTGGAAACCAATGATTCCTGCAAGTACCGAAAAAAATCAAAAAGTTTAGAGGATATTTCTTCAGGAAACTACAAAACAGTTAAAAAATTAACTGGTCTGGCCTAACATATCATTGAGAAAGAGGCTCATATGATTTTCTAGTATTAATTATTGGGTGGCAGAGATGAAAGTGAATATCGGTAGACCTGCAGATGTGATACAATAAGATGATAAGAAGATGCATGCAACAGAAGATATGCTTTCCTAAAGCAATATTTTTGCAATTCATCAACCAATACAGTAGTATCGACATCTTTCAGCTGATTCCCAAATTCTAGAATAAGCTTTTATCATCACTAACTACATCAAAACCTTGAAATTTTCTCTCCATAGAGTGTTCAATATAATTCCAATGGCAACTTATCCCAGTAGATTGCCTTGCCCATTATGCATGGATGTTTCACTTGGATTCTAGGATCTTGTAAATTATTAAAGTTCATCATGAATAAAATCATTGAGCTACATAAATAACTCACCAGAAAAAAATTTGAGACCATTGATTCACTTGGCAGTCAAATCACCTAAAATCTGAAGTTCAACCAACCACCAAAACACCTCAGCTGTGGATCCAATCACCCTTTATTAATGGTACATGGGAGTTTTCATGTGTCATCTAAACTATAGCACTTCCAGAAGAAATGTTGAGAATAAAGTAATTACTAGTAAAATAACACAATCTTTTTTTACCAAATCATCAGTATTTTTGTCATCCTAATTAATAACTAACTTCAGGTGCAATTGCAAATGCTATACAAAACTAAGACTGGTCTGTGCATACATAACCAAGATGTTACCTGACCATTTGAAGGATACTGCAATGACAGACATCTAACAGAAGGCCAATGGTCATACTGATTGCTAGATACTGCCAAATGTGGTTGAGTCCTTACTGGCGTGCTGGCCACCGAACCAGCCAATCCATCATCAGATTGACCTACAGTAAGCCACTTGAAATCATCAACGGCATTAGCATACCATATAACATGCATACATAGTAAGTTTTACCAACCTTTTCTACCTCTTTTCTTTATAGTCCTTTCTTCTGCACTTAGAACCCTACGCTGCCTACGCTGTTTGTTGTTGTTCCTGAAGCTACTTGCCCCTTGATTCGTCAGCCTTCCAGCTTCCTTATTTGCTCGAACTGCATGAACCTCAACACAATCTTGAAGTTGATCCTCCGAGGACTCCGACAGGCTCATATCAAAAGCTCTATTTTGTAAAGAAAGATCCACTTTTCTCGCAAGTTTCTCGGCTTCTTCTATGGCAATGTCATATGCTTCTTGACATTTTGAACCCTTTGCTATAATGTGCAAATAAACACGTCCAAGTGAGGCATAACGATTTGCAATGGCAACTGTAGGATCGATTTCATTTGAACCATCATATTTGTTGATCAGTACGCCATCCTTCACATCCTTTCTCCATCTCTTTAAGATGTATTTTTCAGGAATTTCCTTGATATTCTTATAATCAAGAACTTTCATTGCGTGGGAGCAAAGTATACCAATGGCCTCAAACTTCTTACAACTACATTTTAGAGTGTCTTCTGCTGGATCATACCTAACATAACTTTTAGTTTGCTTCTCCAAATTAGTGACCTCATAATAATTTCCATCATCCCCACAACATTGGATAACACAGTCTACATACAACTTGAATTCCTTCACAAACATCTCATAGACCTTGGGGGTATAAATGGATGCTACTTGCTTTAATAATCGTGAAAGGGGAACTTCAAACACTGACTGACTAGCATGGATATCAGCTTGTAACTCATTATATCGTCGATCTTCAACCAGCCTCTCATAAACCTTAAAAAAGGACATAAGATCTTTCTCAGAATTTAAGTGTGTTTTTAATACGGAATGCATGTGCTCACTTCTTAGGGCACTTTTGATGTCAGCAGAAAATATATCCCTTCCATAAACCAATGCCCATTTTCTCCTATCTTCAAACTGCTTGGACAACCACACATTATTTGTGACATTATATTGTGTTAACATCCTTTCCCATTCTGATACAAACTCATCCTCATCTTCACAGTCATAAAGACATTTGCTCAAATCAATTGCAAAACTAGGAGTGGCCTGAAAAACATAACTCAGATTCTTAGCTGCATTGGTGTAAATATGCCAGGCACAGTGCCGATACATGGTGTTTGGCCAAATTTCGTCTTTGGCTTTAATAATTGTAGCATCTTCATCTGTTAGAATCAGCTGAGGCACCTTTCCATACATTGCCTCCTTGAATGTTTCAAACAACCATTTGAACGATTCTACAGTATCAGCATACAGAAAAGCTGCACCAAAGATGACAGTTTGAGTATGATGATTCACTCCCAAAAATTGGATGAAAGGCCTGTCATATCCATTTGGTTTATATGTCATATCAAGACATAAAACATCACCAAAATGTTCATAATCAATTTTTGACCTTGAATCTGCCCAAAACACATTTGTTATTCGATCTCTCATATCAAGTTGTATAGCTGAGTAAAACCTCTGGTCTTCAGCAGCCTTCTTCTGTAAATAGTGTAGCATTGCTCCTGCATCACCTAGCTTCATTTCATGTTGACGAAACCCATGGAAGTAATTTTTGGATTTATCAGAACCAACATTGTTAGATAGTAAGTCTAGAGTTGGTTTGGGAGCTATTCCGGCCATGACTGCAGCATGTGCCCGTGACATTTGAGTCTCATCTGCCTGCCTTTGTGATCTTAGCAAGTGAACCTTTTTCGATGATGCAAGTTTATGATTATGCTCTGGCTCAAAACGGTGGACACAGAACTTCCCACTTTTTAAGCGTTTGATGCCTATGTGTGCATTGCAGCCAGTTCTTCCATCCGTTCGCAGAATCTTTGCGTCTTTATCAAATGGACGGTTTCTGTAATAGCCTTCTCTGTAGCAAACAAATCTCCTAAATGTAACCTGGCCAGATTTATTTTTTGTTAAATGTTGCTTTCGAATACTAAAGCCAACTCGTCTAGCATATTCATTATAGAACTGGTATGCTTGCTCATCATCATCAAACTCCATTCCTACTCTCGGCTCCAATTTATCCCTTGGGTCACTGACTGCAAATTGCTCCTTTTCCTTCCCATTCTCATCATGTGAGGCTTTGTCATCGTGAAGCTCATTATCTACTGCAATATCATTGTCTTCAGTGAACTCATTTGCAGAACCTTCCTCTTCTCTAACATTTTCATCATGCTCAACGTGATCCATTCTTCAAGAGGAGCAGAACATTAAAATGTTCAATCTACCTGCGCAATGAACATATATGTAAGGATCAGAAGAAGCGTAGAATAAAACTGGGGAAAACACTTTTTTTTTTGGTTATAACAACTTCTCAGCCAAAAACAGATACGCACTAGCGCTTCATAAGGATCCAATGTCGTGTTCAACCAATCCACTTATCCACAAGGTCTCAATTGTCATTCCATTAATCTTATGCAGCCAATGAAAGAGTCCCCAATTTGTACTAATCCAGGGATGCTTAGTGAAACTTCAATAATATATATGCTATCACTGAGTGATAATTTGTTCATATCCAAACAATATCCTTCACAAATCTAAGTGTATATTTTATTCATCACATACCCAAGAAAAGAAAATTCTTATCTAATGAAATAATTGAAATCATTCTCCGCCCTAATCAACTGTAGCATTCAACAAAATGTCACACACTAACATAAAATTCTAGTAAAAAGAACAAATTTCGAGATGACTCCATTATGTGGTCCCGACTTGGAAAGAAAATTAGGTTAGAAAGCAGAAACACTTCACTCAGAGGACTGAGAATCGGTAGGGTTCACAGAGGCAAATTGACAAGATTAAAGCATGAATGTTCTCCACAAATTAGATAAAACCTTTTCCTGTAGAAATATGTCCTCACCCACCAAAATCCGAAAGAGCCCCAATTTGGCGAGGGTGGTGCCGCGCAGCGACCGGCGATCGCCTGCGCCTCGAGCCGGGACACGGAAGAGGGAGCGAGGGCTCGCGATGGGGGCGAGGAGAGACCGGCGATTCGGCGGCGTCGGTGGCGCCGGCGACAGCCCGATCGGAGGTGGCTGCGACCGCCGCAGCAATTTGAGATCGCGGGGCTTAGGACGCAAGAGAAGCGACGCCTCCTCGCATTGGAATGCGGCGCATGGCAGGCCACGTGGGTTCACCTATCCGTGCATCATCGCCTAATATAACGGCCGTTATATCGTTCCTCATGAACCCATCACTTCTCTCGAACAAAGTTATAGTCGTCCGTTATGTTCGTGATTGTAACAGTGATTTGGTTGTTGACATACAGATCGAGCAATTATGAAGTGACAATTATAAAGATAGTGACTTAAATAGGGATGAAAGCAGATTATTTTTTTTGTCCTCACTTGTGTACATCCAATCGATTTAAATCGGATTAAAAATATCATTAATCGATAATTAGGGATAGAAAAATCGATGATTGAGTTAAATTTAAAATAATTTCCAGTAGTTGATTAGATCAGAAATGACTCGAATGAAATTTACAAGTAATGTATCGGTTATCATATTTTTAAATTTATACAATTATTAAACGATTTATTTAATTATTACTTATATTGCAATATATTTTTTACTATAATATATTCTTTATTCATATATCAAAATAAGCACACACACACACACACACACACACACACACACACACATATATATATATATATATATATATATATATATATATTGTAGCAAGCAGATAAAAGCAGATTGTGATATACATACGTACAAAGCTTGGAGTCTTGAAGCAAACAAGAGAGATGTAATCATCGAGGTTTGCATTGAAATGGGAATTACTTCAAAGTCTCAAATGACAGTTTACGATGCGAACAAGATGAGAAGATATGGGGAGTCACAGAGTTGGAGCACTTTCAGCAGCTCCGGAGATGACAGTGAGCAGATTGTTCCCCGAATGGGTCACTCAGATGTCTTGTGAGGTTCTCCACCCGCCCTTCTCCGGTGACAGAGGCCTGCAGGAAGAAGCCGAGCATGGCAAACATGGCCAGCCGCCCGTTCTTGATCTCCTTCACCTTCAGCAGCGCGGCTTGGTCGGGATCATTCGCCAGCCCCAAGGGATCGAATGGCCCCCCAGGGTGGAGCTTGTCCTCCAAATCCTACAAGAAGAACACGAGATCTTTGCTTCTGTCGATGTTTGCTTGCGGTCTCAGAAACAACAGAGCAAGAACGAATCGTACCAGTCCGTTGATGATTCTGTAGTACTCTGCACCTCCGACGAGCACTATCTCAGCGATGACTGCAACGACAAGATTGATGGGGATGTTCTTCCCGAAGTAGTTCAGCGTGTTCCCGTCAAGAAGAAGCGCCCCGGTCTGCCGACAGGCCACTGGTCTCGTCAATGCCATGGAAGTGCGTGGGCAAACAACAGAGCATAAGCAGCATTAGTTGCGGTACCTTGAACCAGACGGCCTCGGGGCCACAGTTTGCACCGAACTTGTTGAAGGCCTCCGGGATGATGAAGCCGGCGGCACCGAGCATTGCCCACCTTGCATGGATGAGCTCGTAAGCTTGGTATCTGCACAATGTTTGGTACTCTTAAGGTTTTCTATTTGGAGGAAGAAGATGACTGATTTAGATGACGCACGTACTTGGCGAAGTCTTCTGGTTTCTTGCTCAACCCAAAAGGATCGTAACCATAGCTGCAAGGAAGGCAGAGAACAATTCATTTTTTGTTGATTGGCACAGAAATTATATCTTATCTCAAACTTACTCTCCCGGCACTTCTCCGGTGTGATACCCTGGAATCTCCGAGCGATCCAAGAGACCTTCCGGCAGGAAGATTCGTCTGTCGGGACCTCAGACCCATCACAGCATTGTGCAGTAGTTGGAGATAGACTCGTGAATGATAAGCTCGACATGATTTGGAAGAGCGAGTAGATTAACTCACCATACCACTTGGCGAGCTCCTCGTCGGCTGGGGAAACAGCAGCTGGCTTCGACTTGGGAGGAGGCGGCGCAGCCTTCTTGGAGAACAGTGCAACGATCTTTGATGAACCAGCGGAAGGTGGAGGGGCCGAGCGAGGTGGGGCAGCGGTGGTGAGGCGCGTGCCGAGGAGCTCGGACGCGCCGAGGGAAGCCGGAGCCGTCGCCGCCGCTATGGACGCCATGGAATGGCGTCGATGGATGGATGTAGTTGCTGCGGGGGTCCTAAATGGCTGGACCGGTGGATGTGGTGGGGCCATGCAGTATCTACGTTCGAGGGCTGTGACTGGCAGCGACTCCGAAATGCAATCTATTGCAAAGTTATGGCTGGCTTCGGTTGTGGTGACACGTCAGATGAGGATCTTAGTAAGGAGCAATGCTGGCCTCTGTTCCTCGTGTTGGATAGAGGAGCAGATAAATCCCATCGACTGCTAAGTTACCATAGCTCACATAGATCCCAACCACCGCTTTGAGTCAAACACTCCACAGTAGCAATGTAAACTGTTATGATCTAATTCTGAAGTCTTACAAACCACCAGTTGTTTCTCTCACCATAGAAGTCATGAAAACTAGGAAAACTTGATATGAAAGTCTTGAACAAGCAGACATGCAATGACAGTGAAATTTAAGATTGATTGAAATTGACTCTCCTGCAAAAGTCAGCTGAACATTCAGTGACAACATATCATCATGTCATTAGCTAGTATAAAGTTTTGCTAGACGACACCAGAGTGTAATTACATAATGTTTTTATGCTTTAATGGGCTGGATTATGCCACCAATGTGAGATAACAAGGAAACTGCTTCCATGATTTCTTTGCCAACTTGATCTTAAAACATCACTTGATTCTTGCTGCGCTATTTTTGACTCGTGTAAAAGGATAGTATTACACAACAATGGGACCAACATGTAGATTATACAATGTGTGGTGTTTAGTGAGAATCACATGCCCATTGCTCCGGATGTCAGCTCAGAGTCTCCTTCCAGCTCGCCCTCTGAAACTTCCACGATGACGTCCCTTCTCTTGTTCTTGGAAAGGTAGCGATCCAAGGCGTCGTCCCCATGTAAAATTTTGGCTCCACATCCTCGTTTGTCAACTGAGCCAACAGCTTCGTCATCCACCACAACTGCATCAATTCGCTCATCTCCAGTTTTCACATCAGGAATCTGAGTGCAAGTGCATTATGGTTAAATTTTAGGACAGCAATAAACTGTTTAGATATGTGAAAAAAACGAGACAATCTCAAATGATATCCTTGCGGTTTATATAACCCTAATTATTTTGTTTGCATATTTTAGGTTTAGTAAACATACCTCAAACATGGCCTCGATAAGAATATTCTCCAATATGGCTCTTAAACCTCGTGCACCAGTGTTCTTGGCCATTGCTTTATTTGCAATTAACCTAAGAGCCGCATCTGTGAAATGCAGCTTAACCTGTTACAATCTGATATGATTAAGCAGCTTACTGATTGAAACACAATAGAAATTATTTGAGGTGAGAAGATACATTATTCATGCTAAACAATTTCTTGTACTGCCGACCAAGAGCATTCTTTGGCTCTGTCAACACCTGAACAAGTTGGTCCTCTCTTAGAGCTGACAAACTAACTAGTATCGGGAAACGCCCAACAAATTCTGGAATAAGACCATATGCTATAAGATCACTGCTCTCGACCTGTGCAAATAACATGCAAGAACCATGACAAGGAAATTTGGGTTCCAGGGGAAGACACATAATTGATGCATGAGTTGAGCTTACAGATTCTAGCAAGGATGATGCCACAACAGCATTTGTCAACCCACCACTTCTCATGTTTGCTCGAACTGGTGCTCCAAACCCTATAGAAGAGTCTTGTCGCCTGCTTCACAACAAAAAGCTATTGTGGCCCGAGAAAAGATAAATAAATGCTGTGCGAAGAGTATTGCAGAAATTCATAATCTACCTTTCTGAAATAGTCTTTTCCAGATCAATAAAAGCTCCACCACATATGAAAAGAATATCCTTGGTATCTATCTGCACAACTGACAAGCATGAGTTTAAGAATGAAGGGAATTAAATTAAATTTATCGACTAATTATAACTAATGAAATACCTGAGTTGTGAAATGACAGTAACAAATTTTAAAGGAAGCATACAAGTCATAGACAGATCCGAAAGCAAAATATGATAGTGCAACAGATCAATTAAGAATTTGACAAAAAAGTATGGAAAAATAGGATCAAGTGAACATTTATACCTACTTTTTTTTCCTTCTTAGACCTTCTCGACTCTTATAGTAAGCAATGCAAATATCAATTAGTGATATGAAAGTAAAATGTGAAAATAAAAAAAAAGATGAATCAAATGTGTTACATGAAGATTTGATTGCTAAAAAGGACGTATCTAGTACATGAGACTCCCGCCAATGCAAGGTCTGGAGAAGATCAATGTATGCAGTCTTACCTTTTAATATTTAAAAAGATTGTTCCCGAACATTGGTCTCCCAGGTCGCAAATGAGCAACCTTACCATTGTACCAAAACCCGCTCTCATTTGATAGCAAAAAAAAGAAAAAAAAAATTGTGGTTGCCTTCTTAATTATTTAAACAAAGACCACATTTGAGTACAGAAAAATTATCAATGTTTGTTTAACCAAATGCTGCTTTTTTGGTGAGTTAACCTCATAAATTCAACAACGTTATTTTGTAAAAGCATTAATAGGAACCCTTTCAATAAGCAGATTCACAACTCAAGTCTCAATAATTAGCCAGTCAAAGTAACAAAATTACAATAGTTAAATGAACTAAATAGGAATATGCTAAAAGAGATTTATATCTCAAAAATTGTGTGACAATGAGCTGATTAATCTGATCTATGATGACACATTTATAGCCAGTATGTCAAGCATCCTGGTTAATGCAAAAACTAAAATAGATGATCCATCTACTCCTGTTTATATATACACAAGGCATGAAGATAGACACGATTATGATATAAAACAAGAGTAACATAAGCTTCCCACCAGCAAACATACAATTGCCGGAAAAGTTATTCAAAAGTTAAAAAGATAGGCAACTGTACTAAAGATTAAACAATTTCCACCATTTAAGCTGAGATCAGAAATAATGGTAGGGATGAATTGATCAAGAACCAAAATCCTCGATACAAGAGCACCAATTCTTTGCCATGTGAAAATGCAAAAAAAGCCTTATGACTTCAAACAAGTGACCATGCAGACAACTAAAAATTAACTATAACATTAACACTATTCTATGCATGTTATATATATAATTAATGTTTACAACCTGTATATTGTCACCACGGTGGGTTCTTCCGAGCTCCCTTCTCTGGAACATTGACTATCTACACAAACAAGTTCAGACAACAATACAAATTAGAAACAGTATATCCACTTTGTCTAGTGAAGGATTAAGGATGCAACAAGCTCTCCTACAATTTTCAATTTCCTAAGTAGCAAATGGTACAAGAAAAATTTTGGCTACACTTACACAGACTAATAATGGGGCAAGCCAATTGGATTCCTCTAATTCCATTACTCGATACAAGAGCCACCCAATTCTTTGCCATCGTGAAAATGCAAAGAAAAATCCTTATGACTTCAAACAAGTGACCATGCAGACAACTAAAAATTAACTATAACATTAACACTATTCTATGCATGTTATATATATAATTATAATGTTTACAACCTGTATATTGTCACCACGTGGGTGCTTCCGAGCTCCCTTCTCTGGAACATTGACTATCTACACAAACAAGTTCAGAAAACAATACAAATTAGAAACAGTATATCCACTTTGTCTAGTGAAGGATTTAAGAGATGCAACAAGCTCTCCTACAATTTTCAATTTCCTAAGTAGCAAATGGTACAAGAAAAATTGTCTACACTTACACAAGACTAATAATGGGGCAAGCCAATTGATTCCTCTAATTCCATTATGTAGGATTATATAGTCTAATGGGGCAAGCCAATTTACAAAGAAATTCCATTATGTAGGATTTTCTTTTCTTCTCTCACAATAATACAAAAACCTGAACATTTTTATTTACCTTGGGATTAGTGGGCCATCCATTGCATACATTTATCTGACAGCACCACATGAATCAATCTGGTGTAACATAACTTTTATTTACCATTAATTAACAATTATTATGTTAATCTTTGTAAACTACATAAGGAGATATGAAGGACAATAGTTTTAATTAATAATTTATAGTAGAAATAGCTGACCTCAAATAGTTGGGGCCTCAATACTGTTGGTATTGTGTTTTAACTTATAGTAGCAATGATCTTATTGTACATGTTTATCTGGATGTCTACAATTAATGAAAAAGAATTTCAGGGAATGTGAGATAATATGGGACTCAACTTAAGGAACAAAAATAACACAGAAGGGATGCATCTGATGTAGAAATCTCTTCATATGATATAAAGTATGAAGTACCTCTGTGTTTTAACAGCCATAATTTTATTAGTCAACTTAATAGCAACATGCACCACCTTTTTTTTTGTTATTGTGAGCATACACCATCATGCATTTCAGTGCAAGGGGACAAATAGATGATATACATAGCTTTATGGTTTCATTGTTCATGTCAGTGATTTAAAAAGCGCTAGGCGCCAAAAGGCGCCAAGGTCAAAAAACGCCCGAGGCGCTAGGCGCTCGCCCGAGCGAAGCAAGGCGCTAAAATATAAAAATATATAATATAATTAATAAATATAATTATTTAAAATTTTAAATAAAAATATGCTATTAAATTAAGAAAATCTAAGATACAAAATTAACAGTATTAAGAAACCTAGCAATAATTTCAAATAAATAAAAGTTAACAGTATTAAAATCAAAATAATATATTATTAATCTATTAACAGTATTGAAAATTAATCATTTCCAATAAACTTAATAATATTAACAGTATACAGTATACGTATACTGTTAAAAGGTGGGTGCTGAGCCTGCTGACTGAGAAAAGAGGAAGCGGTAGCGACGAGCGACGGCAGCGGCGAGTGGCAACGGGAGCAGCGAGCAGCGGAAGGCGCGAGCGGCGACAGCGGCAGCGTTTGCTAGCAGCGACAGCGGCGAGCAGCGGGAGCGGGAGCAGGAGCGGCAAGCAGCGGGAGGCGCGAGCGGCGACAGCGGCAGCGGGAGCAGGAGCGGTGAGCAGCGGGAGGCGCGAGCGACAGCGTTTGCGAGCAGCAGGAGGCACGAGCGGCGACAGCAACAACGTTTGCGAGCACCGATAGCAGCGACAGCGGCAGCGTTTGCGAGTAGCGACAGTGGCGAGCAGCGGGATCGGGATCAGCAGCGGCGAGGGTTAGGGTTCGTTTTACACTTATATCAGTTTTAGTTGGTTCGATTGAACCAACTAACCATCATAGATCGAACCAGGACCGAACCAGACCTAAAATCCTGGTTCGGTCGCTTTGGTTAACCCAGGTGCTCGCCCGAAGCGCCCAGCGCCTGGGCTCGGGCGAGCGCCCAGGCGGCGCCTGTTTGAAGCGCGCCGCCTGGGAGATTAGCGAGGCGCTCGGGCCTCGCCTCGCCTCGCCCGAGCGCCTAGGCGAGCGCCCGAGCGCCTTTTTTAATCGTTGGTTCAGGTATATTGCCTGGAAGTCCTAAATCAAACTTAATTCAACAATTAATCAAGCAATTTGAAGTACAATTATTATGATTTTTTATTTTTGTTCAATGTTCTCGGGAACAATAAAAAAACTAAGATTGCTGTTAATTTTGATGAAACAACAATGAAAACAAAAAAACAAATTTGTTGTTCTTCTTGTGCACAGCTGCACATGTAACAAGTCCAATGGATCTGCAAATTGATTCTTAGGACAACAAAAGGCACCTGACCATACCAGTTGCCATGACATGATACAAAGTATTAAATTTATAATGACAAACTAGTGTTAACACAAAAAGGAAATATATTTTTGTCATGAAAAAATGTAGATAGTTTCAAAACCCGGAATGTATCCTGATCAATAGATATTGGAAAAGGTGTAGAAATGACAATCAGCCTGCTCACATTACAATACCTAATGCTCATTAGTCAATATATAGTGCAACTCAAAAAGTTCAGGTCATCCTTCAAATTCTCAGGGTAGAATTAGAGCTTGTGAAAATCCTAAAGATTGTAAATTCTATTGTACTAGAACTAAGAAAAGAGCATGATGTCTGACTGACAGTTCCTTCTAGCATCTTCAACAATGCTTGTTGAACACCTTCACCAGATACATCTCTACTAAGGTTTAAGCTCTCAGCCTGCACATTAAACATTGGGTAAGGCAGCTGCTAAAATTTAAATGATCCTATAGTCACATAATTATTGGGTTATTAATACCTAACCTTCTTAGTGATCTTGTCAACTTCATCAATGTACACTATTCCCTGTTGTGCTGCCTGCACATTGAACTCAGCAACCTAGAAATTGTCACAGAAAATAAGCATAAGCATGAAGTACATTCGTCAGGGGGAAAAAGAACAACTTAGCAATTATAAAATTAATAAAAAAAATCAGCCTGTGAAGAATGGTTGGAAACAATTGAAACAAGAATGATAAATGTAGATCAATGGTGAGAACAAAGGAACTAAAAGGATAAATGTATAATAACTGCTCATCACACATCTAATAGATGAAGTCAGTGAAATTTTCTTCATTTTCTATAATTTATTAAGGATCCTGACTGAGAAAGTAGCAAGAAAGTCAGCTGTGACTGACAATGGGTGATTAGGCATATATAACCCATTTGGTACTTCAATTCAACCACTTGTTATTAGGTTTTTTTTCCAAAAAAAATTTAATCAGAGATTGAAAATATAGAGGCAAAACCAACCAATCGATCTGGCACAGGAACACAACCATGATGCTAACCACCAACTTACCCTTTTAATTTAATTTTTTTTGGTTCTTTTGCACCTTGGCTTTTCAAAACCAAGTACTATCTGACATTATAAGCTGCCTATTGATGGCTAATGGTGTTAGGGCCCTTTAAATCACTGGAAGCAGTAACATAAGTTGCTGTGAGGCACTTGTACTTGATTATGTAATTCTTAATTATATTTCTGGATGTTCTTATATGAACTGCATATGCAACCACATGACACAAGAATACTCATCAAGAACCTATTTAAGTGATAAGTAAAAAAAGAGAAAAAAGTCTGACAATGTTATATTATCATGGACTATGTATTATAGTAGTACGATAATTATAATGGCAAACCCCACCAATGCCAATCCTAAGCATGAATGAAAAAGGTCGAGGATTGTGTTAGGTCACTGACAACCAACGTAAAACTATGTCAAATCTTATGAACATGGATCTTAACTGATTTTTGTATAAAGTTACGTCATCACCCAAAAGTGACGCGAGACACTTTCACCACCTAGGTGTCCCGAATTGCAAACGGTGGGCTAGGAGGTCATCTGAAAGCGGCTCATCACATCGGTGCCCGGATGTGGTGCCAAGTAGGCAAGTGTTCTCTCATTGTTTTGGATTAATGAGAGTAAAGAAGTTAGTCCAAGAATAAAGGGTTAGGTTAGTAATTTGGAATATAGAAACACTTCTAGGGAAGGGATTAGAATTGGTAAACACTATAAGCAGAAGGAGAACAAATATTATTTGCTTACAAGAGACTAAGCGGATAGGAAAAAAATCTAGAGAGATTGATAGTACTGGATTTAAAATTTGGTATATTGAAAAATTTAAACATAGAAATAGTGTAAGAAATTATTATTGATAAGAATCTTAAAGAATAATGTTATAGATGTAAAATGATATAAAGATAGAATTATAGTTCTAAAATTTATGAAAAGATAATATACTTTGAATGTCATTAGTACTTATGCCTCTCAAGTCAGATTGGATGATCAGACGAAAGTTTGATCAATCAACATAGGTTGAAGATATTAGATATTTATTATAGAAAATAAAAGAAAAAAAAGATAATAGAAAATTTACTAGGGCTAGTAATGTAAACACTTTTAAGAATAAGATAGAAAGAGATGTAACTTGGAACTTAGATAAGGATAACATTAATATTATTTGGACTACGATAACTAATAAGATTAGAAGCTTTACAAAAGAGATTCTTGGTAAAACTAAATGTAGAGGTGTAACCTTAAGAGGGACTTTGGTGGTTGTACGAGGAAGCTCAAAAAATATTTTTTACAAAAAGATCATGTTTTAAAAATTGACAAAATTATAAAAATAAGGAATATTTTAAAAGATATAAAGAATAAAAAAAAGGCTCAAAAAGTGATTAGTATGGCAAGATATAAAGCTTATGATAATTTTTATAATAAATTAGGTACTAAAGATGATGAAAAAGGTATATATCAAATTGCTAAAGCTAGAATTTTTTTTTAAGGATTTAGGTAATATTAAATGCATTAAGGACTAAGATCATAGAAAACTTATTAATGATAACGATATTAAGGAAAGATAAAAAATATTTTTATAAATTATTTAATGAATATTCCACACATGACTTAGATTTAATGATAAATAATAGTGGTAAATTTAATAATCATAGATTTGTTCGCAAAATTAGAGCTAATAAGGTAAAGAATGCATTAAAGAAAATGAAAATAGCTAAGAGTATGAGGCCTAATGATATTCCTATTAAGGTATGGAAAAGCTTAAGAGACAAAGAAGTAGCTTGGTTAACTAGCTTATTTAACAAAATTATGAGATTCAGAAAGATGCCTGATGAATGGAGAAAATTTTTTTTAGTGCTTTACAAAAATAAGGATGACATACAAAATTATTTAAATTATAGAGGAACTATAATCATGAGCCATATTATGAAACTTTAGGAAGAGTTATCGAAGTCGGATAAGATTTGAAACAAATATGTCTAAAAATCAGTTTGGCTTATTCCTCGAAGATTAGCCAAAAAAACTATTTATTTATTAAGACAATAAAAAAGTATAGAAAGAAAAAAAAGATTTGTATATGATTTTTATTAACTTAGAGAAAGCCTATGATAGGGTTCCTAGAAATTTATTATGCTGAGTTTTAAAAAAGAAATATATATTCACTAATTATATTGATATTATTAAAAAATATATATGATAATATAGCTACTAATGTACAGAGAGTATCTAGTGAGTTTCCTATTAGAATAGGATTACATTAGGGATCTGCATTAAGTCCCTATCTTTTTATATTGATAATGGGTGAACTCATTAGTCACTTACATGATAGACCTCCCCGATGTATGTTATTTGCTAATAATATTATCTTAGTTGTTATTTGCTATTGTCATCTTCAACTTAAACATTTTGGTTAGTGGTTTAGGACAAAAGAAGTTAATGAGCTAGTTAGCCATCCCCATTGATAATTGATGAACTTACTAGTCACTTATATGATAGACCTCTCTGGAGTATGTTATTTACTAATAATATTGTCTTAGTTGATGAGAGCCTAAGTGAAATTAATTATAAATTTGTTATTGTCATCTTTAGCTGAAGCATTTGGCTAGTGGTTCAGGTCAAAAAAAATTAATGGACTAGTTAGCCATCAAGCCCAGGTCATGACAAATGGTATCAAAGCCGACCTAATCTTGGGGCATGATGAGAGGTTCAACTAGGAAAGGGCTACCCATGGATGGAGTTAGAGAATTCATGACGACATGAAGCCACCACTAGGCCATGAATCATAAGCACCATGCTAGGGTTTGATCTGGGCTATGCTGGGGGAGATTGTAACACCTCGATTAGTCTCACAACGAAAGTGAGTAAGATTGTAATAACCTTATTAGTCCCACGTTGAAAGTGGGTATGACTAAGATTGACTTAGGCCTAATACGTGTATTACTGTCAACCTCAGCTTAAGCATTTTGACCCTTGGTTTGAGCCAAACAAAACTGATAAGCTAGTTAGCTCATCATGTCTCATTCGTGACAAATGGTATTAGAGCCAACCTAGTATTGAGACATAATAAGGGACTTAAGTAGGAAAAAGCTATTCATAGATGGAGTTGGAGGACTCATCACAATGTGGAGCTATCACTGGGCTATAACTCATATGCACCATGCTGGGGTTTGATCTAGAATATGCTGGGCCTTGATGAAGACGTCAAGTCTTTAAGTGTGGGAGATTGTAACGTATTGATTAGTCCAACATAAAAAATGGACAAGATTAAGATTGACTTATAAAAGTCAGATTGGTGTACTACTGTCAACTCTAGTTTAAGCATTTTGGCTAGTGGTTTGGGTTTAACGAAGTTGATAGATCAATTAGACCATTAAGCCCATGTCGCGAGAGAGAGAGAGAGAGAGAGAGGGAAATTAACTAATTGGAGTTGCATAGGCACAATAAAAAAGTCTTTCCATTGCCTTTGTTATATTATAGAGAAAGGGGAAAAAAACGATTAACAAGTTGAGTGAACAAAATACAGTACAATTTAATGAAAAAAGATGTGGCTTGGTAGTAAACAATGAAACTTAGCATTCAAAATAATGACAATGATGAACTTAAGATCCATAATTAAATAGAATACGAAGATATGACTACTTTACCACGAAAAAAAGCAAGCTTTAAAAGGAGATTCATTTAAGATGCATAACAATTTATTATAATGATATCATAGAATGTTTTGAAGTAATACAACAAGACTCATAAAGTTGTTAAAGATTGTATAACTTGGAAGCATGGCAAGATTTACCACAGATACTCTACTTCCAAACAAAAGACACTAAAACAAAAAAAACAGTGTTTTTTGTCTGTACCCACATCAGCAGATTCTACAACAATAAAATCTAATTATTTGGGATCGACTACATGGATCTTTTGCCATCATTATGATCGACAAAAAGTCATATGTTTAGTTAAGTTAACAATATTTAATTTTTTATTTATGATTTTTATAAAAATCATTTTATGTTTTCCTTTACCTCTTCTCATGATTAGTAATCAATTCAACTCTTCTAACTATCTAGGTCTATTGAAAAAATCAACATATTCTATCATACATTAAATAACAAAGTAAATGAGAACATAAAGTTAGCACAATTGTAATGGAAGTTTTAAGATCCTCTAAATGTCATATAACAAGAATCATGTGCAGTTGTATCCTGATTTTCCTTTTCTGGATTCTTGGATAGTGTAAAATGTAATTGCTAAAAGTTTATTTTGTCTGTCAATCACATATAGAGGATAAGCACAAGCTAGAAAAATCATGCACTTAATAACTAGGAACAAATCTGTTTGCTGAAGACTTGTAACAACACCATGAGCAAGCCATACAAATATTACTTGTCATATCTGGATGTGGCTTGCAAGATGGCCCTAACAACAGTGATCATGCAAACTACATAGCAAGCACAACAAAAAGAATAACAGATTTATAAATGACCAGGAACTAAGATATGGCTGCATCCATATCTATATCCCAATAATGACATCATATTTCGACCATACATGCCTAACACTTCTTCGCGACAGATGGGATAACCATGGACATGATGTAAACATGCTTGTTGGTATAGCAGGAACTGTGACGAATTAAAGCACAACTAAAAATTCTGCAGTAACGAGAAAAAAATTGGCAAGTCAAAATCACCTTGATTAGGTTACATTTATTAGTGAAGAAGTTTAAATGACAACAGGGAAACAAACCGTAAGCAACTTGTACAATATTGATTCTACATCCTCTCCAACATAACCTGCCTGCAGCAATATTCACGAATTTTTAGTTAATCGAAACGAAAAACAGAAAATAGCAAAAGATAGCTGTTGGTCAGATCAGGTATATGTTAAACCTTGACAGTTTTGTTACTTACCATTTCAAATACATAAGATCTTAATTGATATAGAATGCAGATATAGCAAACAAACATATTTTTCTAACATTTAGAAATCCCAATAAATATTTAATGTAATATTGGAGATATGGGTTACCATAGACAACTACTCAGACTGCTGCCTCTCCCAGGTTATTTTGTTGAATATGAGAAGGTCCAAACAAAAGAACCATATATGAATAACTTCACTGTAATACAATGAGAAGCATACTCTTTGAAAAATCACAATTATAGACCAAAAAGAAAAAGAGGAATCGGCATATTATGAAATTGGTTGATGGTAATGATACAAGAGCAGATTATCAGAATCGGCATGCTGGAAATGTCAACTTGCCTGTGTCAGTGTGGTTGCATCTGCTATGACAAATGGCACATTCACAAAACGAGCCAAAGTTTTAGCAAGCAATGTCTTTCCTGTCCAGATAAGTTATGCAAGCATACAGAGAGGTCAAACCAACCACTAACATTAATAGAATGGAAAAAAGCAAATCATGATTATCAGCACATCAGGCCCAGAAAGAAAATTTTATGGAATTGGATTTTATTCCAATTCCATATATAATACCTGAACCAGTAGGGCCCAACAAGAGCACATTGCTTTTCTCTAGCTCTACATTATTATCATTATCACCTTCTGTGTCAGAATTCCCCAGGTTGGCTTCAGAGCTGGGTATGAAATTAGGGTATTCAGCTCACTACGAATCATCAGAACAAAGAGAACGATTTTAAACTAAGATGTGCAACCTAATTTCTACATATGCTTAATTCAAATAGTAAGCTGAAGTTAGCAATAAAAAAAAAAAAACTTGGGTCACTATGTAGACAAAAATGGCACATTATAACTAACCCTTCTTGTAAGGATGCATGATATATTCTTTTGTAGTGATTGTACACAGCAACAGCAAGCACCTGCACTTATTATTAACTGGTCAGTGAATGAGAGTATTAGAAGTTCAAAAGGTTAGGAAGATTAGAGTTAAGATAACATCGCTGGTGCAGCTGGGACATCCTAGACATGAACTAGAGTACTTGGCCCTGAAGTAATGATCAAATGCATTACATTTAGTGTGGCGAATGAGCTTCTATACAAGGCAATAAGCTACTAAGCAATGACTTCAGGGACCTTCTTAGGTCTGTACAATTCACCATCTTAATTATCCCTATGAATTTCTGATTATGCTTTTCTTTTCTATGAATCAAAATGCCTAATTCATCCAGGAATTCCTTCTAATTCACCTTATCAGAATATTTATTTGATCATTGCACACCATAATGGCTTCCTAAAGAACTGATAGAAATATTAAAACTCTCAATCTTACTCCACTGAGTAACAAAAAGGAGAATATTATGTGTCAAACTTGTAATCAAACTCAATATAACTGAAAGTTTTTTAAAAGAATGGCTGATTTTTAAGCATGAACTAGTTAGAATGTTAGATTATAAAAAAACACAAATCTTACAATTGTATTGACATAGAATGAGGATGGAAACAAGAGATAATTCTATCCAAACAGGAAACTTTATCTTCTTCCTATCCCCTGAATTTTCATTGAAAATGTCCCAGAAAAAGAAACACTGCCACTGATCCTTTATCACCCTGATTCCATGATAAATTGTCTTCGATAAAAATATGACCTAGCAAAAAACACGATACCTTTTTTGCGCGCTCCTGCCCAATAACATATTTATCGAGCCCCTTGCATATTTCCTTCGGTGTTGGCAAATCCTTTCCCAAATTCGACCCTCCCCACCCTTCCTTGCCACCTAACCCACCACTAGAGGCTGACCCACCTCCTCCCCCGCTTCCACCAGGTCCGGCCACCCTGACCACATTCAAGTTTGGCGGATACGGCGGTCCGGGTGGTGCGTGCACTGCCAAACCATAGGTCTCCGGCGGCCCAGGCACGGGCGGCCAATTCTCCGGCGGCTCCCCACCATAAGACAATCTCAGCGCCTCCCAGGAGTTCTCGATTCGGTTTCCGTGATCGTCATCATCTTTCATCTCCTTCCCAGGTCCGGAGTCCCGGACGCGCCCAACATCCACGAAGGTCCCCCGGAGGGGGACGAGCTTGTTGGGACGGAAGTAGTAGGCGGTCTTGCAGCTAGGGCAGAGGTTAAGGGCCTGGTACCCTCCTCCACCTCCACCGGCGATGGAGAACGGGGAGGCGTTGGAGAAGAGGATGTCCATGTAATGGGAGCAGCGAGGGCACTGGGCCTCGGCGCGGATGCGGCGAGTGTGGAACTCGTCGGCTCCGCCGTCCCACTTGTGCCGCTCCTGCCGAAGGAGGCCGAAGCTGCGGCGGGATGTGGCGAGGGCGGGGGACGCAGGCGCCTGCAGGAGGAGGCGGCGGTGATGGTCACCGGCGATGGCGGAGATCGGGCGGCGGCGGGAGAGTCGGCAGGGGGGCTCACGGTCCGTGGCGGACGCCGCGGCGGCTCTCCGGGCGACGCGCGTCGCCGTGTCGCGGAGCTTCTTCCATCGTAAAACCCCCGACATCGCAACGCTACCGCGACCGGGGGGAGGGGATCGGATGAGAGAGAAAGAGGCGTGGCGTGGAAGATAACACGGGATGAATGGATATCGGATCATCTCCAGGTTATCATCTAAATTGCAATCTTACAATTCCGGTAGTTCATCCTTCTTCACGGTGGGCCCCACCACAGTAGTCCTCACCACAACGTGGGATTGCACGGGATAAGGATCTCTCTGTTCATGAATCGAAAAAGATCATGACCTGCCATGGATGGAAGGATGGTGTGACCCTTTCTTTCTTATTTCTCTTTTTCTCTAATTAATAATGATTTTGTATTTTTGTATGATAAAATTATTCTACTCTCACCATCCCATTTTCCATGCAGTTAAATTATTCTCCCAAATCATTATAATAAATAATTAAGAAAACTATACAATTTTTTTCAACAAAATTGTTGATAACCAAAATATGAGCATTATGTTCCTATCAAAAAAAATTCCATTTTGCTACCCACATCAATCAGCATCATGCCATCATCTACACATGTGGTGGCCCAAATTCTATCCAACATAACACATCTTGTGAACCAAATTAGGTGAGCAAGAGAGTGAAGCACCTCAATTTGAGCCTAAAGGTCGTTCTTTTCTAGGTGTCAATGGGCGGGCTGGAGTTTGGGTTGACCAAACCAAATCCTTTTCCGCCTCCAAGTCGAACCCATAGGCCGGTCAAGAAGAACCGAACCGGGAGCACTATAAAAGCAGGCCCACGGGTTCGGCCCATGGGCAAACGCTGAACCTTCGTGAGTCGAGAGTGGCGTCCGTCTCCTCTTCCCTTCTGGCCCAAACCCTAACCCTAATCCTCAGATCGGCGCCTCCGCCGACCGCCGTCGTCGCCCTGAGGCGGCGCCGCTGTTAGATCACGGCGATTCCCTCTTGTATAGTTTGATTTGTGACCTCCGGAGAGATCTCCTTCAAATTCTTGGAGGTATGCCCCTTTTCCTGCTTCCCATGAATCTTCCTGTGGTGAATTTCTCCTTCTGGTGGAGTCTTCTCTTGCAAGCGTGTGATTTCGTCATCTCTTCAGGAGGATTTTTTGTTGTTTGACGGGTTTCTTCTTGTGGATTTTCTCGGTTCTGAATGTTTTCTGATGCTTCGTTTCAATCCGGTAGGACGCCCCGCAAGATTAATTTTGATGTGGTGTCTTGTGGTTTTAACTCTGGGAAGTGTTCAGAGGTTGTTCTGGCGAAAAGATTCATCTGTGTGGTGGCTTCCTTGTTTTAGGATTTCCTTGTTATCCTACTTCCTCGTAATTAGCTCCGAGGTATGATCTTTTCTTGTAATTTTACTGTTGGTGTTTGATTGAAGTCGCCTCTGTATACTTGCAAAACAATGGTCTAATTGAAATTGTATTTCCTCGATTCGAACCTGATCATAAACTAATTAATTTTTGTGTATCAGGTTGGCTCTTTTTCTACTCCTGGAGGTTTCATATGTTTATTTCTGTTTGGTAGGTTTCTTTTGTGCATTCTGTTTTAGATGGTCTGATGTTGTAGTACAATACCTATGGATTTTGGTGGACTTTTTTAGCTACAGTAGATCTATATGAGGTGTGAAAATTTTAAATAGGAACTCGTGCAATGATGCAACAAATAATGGTCTTGGTAGTGGGTGACAGGTTAGACCCTACTCGGATGCGTTCTCGTAAAACAGTTTTCTGTTTTAATAATTATAACAAAGATTTATTTGGATATTTTCCTTATTGAAAATTATTCTAGAAAATCTTAAATTAAGAACAAGAAATAGAACAATGCCGGGTTGTTCTCATTTCTTAACACTGTTCTCGCCCATATAGTATCTTTACTATATTATAACATATAGGATTCAATTGTACAGAGTGGTATGGACTGGACCAGTGTTAACCATTGGATCAATACTGTAATATAATACCATTTACTTATATTATTCTTTTAACTATACCATTTACTTTCTGCTTAACTCGAGCAGACAGAAGCCTCCTCAAAAGGTTAAAACCAATACTCTAAAACTCTTTTTTGCAGAAAATTACTGGAAATAATAAATAATATTAAACAGTAGTCATAACCTTCTTTTGAGGCATGTGGCTTCCTTAGTTATAGAATTGTAATAACTGAACCCTGACAAGTCTAAAAAGTTATAATATAAAATTACCCTTCAAAATTATCATGATGTTGTATCCTCCCTCTTTAGCCTAACTGGATACCCTATAATGTGTTTTACATCTGGCTGACGACTTTTTAAGGCTTAGTTGGTAATTAAGATAGGGCATTTACCCACATCTGGCTCCTGTTAGGAGTTGTCAAGTGTTCCTAAAGGTCTCATTTCATGTTTGAGACTGAATAGGATTTGGCATACCCAATTCCTGTAAATAATAGGGTCCTGTAGCAATTCACAGAGGCAGTTGACCAGCAGATTGCATGCATATGACATGGTGATATGGTGTAAAATGCAGCTTGGACACTGGCTCTTTAAGAATGGGAAGTGTGCAATCATTTGGGTGTTGGGGTAGCTCTCTAATATCATGGATTGGTGGCAGTCAATTCGGAGACGCTTCAGGAGGAAGCTAGCAATCACTCAGGCATTGAGGGCAGCAGATGGTGGATGACTCAGGAATGAGGGTCAAATTTTCCCCTGTAACAATTCCTCATCCATCAGATTCACTTTGTCTCTAAAGCGGTGGCCTTGGATCTAGTTGGATTGCTGCATCTTAGAGCTCCCTATTGCATTCCTTTGACATGTTACGATAGAGGTTGAAAAGTCATAAACTGGATTTTTGGATTGCATGACAAACATTATGGGCTTCTCTGTTGCTCCATATGTTGAGCAACTTCTTGAAATCACCATGACAATGAGCTCATTTGTTGTGTAGGAATGCACAGATGCCACTCTTAGCTAATGATTCTTTGGAAATATATTTTAATTAATTGCTAAGAAAGTCATACTACATTTCTTGTTCATTCACCAAGGCCAGAAATTTCAAATTATTGATTCATTTCATTGGTTGGTGAGTCTGAAAAAGAGCAGCCTGGTCAATGTGCTTCTTCCAATGCAGGTTCATGGAAGGGTCAAAGTCAGTAAGTCGGTAGATTTTTGTAGTCTAGTTTTATTGGTCTTCATAGCACAGTTATCATGTCTATTTTTCACGATTATGATATTATTTATGACTTTCAAGCACATATGGTCATCATGTTGTTCACTGGTATATAAATGGAGCACTTTTTTTAGACTGCAAATTTGATTCAGTTTTATAGGCATAGTTATATGAATAATGAATTTTTTATTTGAGGAATCTATTTTTTATCGTTTGTCATTTGGCTCAAGCAGTCAGAAACTATATCGTTGCAACCTAGTCACAAAATCCCTTCTATGCTAATTGGATGTCTGCTCGAAGATTGAACTTTACCAAGAATTCCTTTCACAAAAGTAACTATGGTAGATCTGTATTTATGCAGCACAATGGAAGCTAGTGACTCTGAACCATTGAACACAGAACCAATGGAGACAGAAACAGCACCATCAACTACAAGGCGCAGGAGAAAGAAGTCAATGGTCTGGGAACACTTCACTGTTGAAGTTGTCTCTGATGGGTGTACACGGGCTTGCTGCAAACTGTGCAAACAAACCTTTGCATACAGTAATGGTTCAAAGGTAGCAGGTACGAGTCACCTAAAGAGGCACATTGCACTGGGTTCCTGTCCTAAAATCAAGAATCTGGAAAATCAACAACTTGCACTTGCTTCAGCTACAAGAATTGATGGAGATACATCTGATCCACCCAAAAAACGCTACAGAACATCTGGTTTTGTGAATGTTTTTGACCAGGAACAGTGCTACATGTATCTTGCAAAGATGATAATTGTGCATGAATATCCACTTCATATGGTTGAAAACCCTGCTTTCGTGTCCTTCGTTCAGAGTCTCCAGCCACGATTTAAAATAATTGATGTCAATGCCATGGAAGGTGAAGTTTTATCTGTATATCACAAGGAAAAGCAAAACCTCATGCAGATTTTCGGAACTATGCTGGGAAGGATCAGCCTCACTATAGGTCTGTGGACCACTAGTCAGACTCTTGGGTATATTTGCGTTAGTGGACAATACATTGACAGTGACTGGAAGTTGCACAGAAGAATGCTTAATTTCATGTTGGTATCCTCACCTCACTCAGAAAATGCTCTTAGTGAAGCAATTAGTGTTAGCCTTTCAGAATGGAATATGAAGACTAAGTTGTTCACCATTACTTTGGACAACAACTGTTCATCACATGACATCTATAGTGCTAATCTCAGAGACCATCTTTCAAATAAGAACACACTTATGCTAAAAGGTCAGCTGTTTGTTGTACGTTGCTATGCCAATATCTTGAATGTAGTTGCACAGGATGTTATTGCTTCAATTCATGGTATTGTGTATAACATCCGGGAGAGTGTGAAATTTGTTAAAGCTTCTCCAGCACGAGAAGAAAAATTCGCTGAGATTGCCTTACAAATTGGAATTCCTGGTACAAAAGCCCTTTCTCTTGATGTTACAACACTGTGGAACACAACTTATCTTATGATGGAGGCTGCACTGGAGTACAAAGAGGCATTTACTTTCTTGGAAACATGCGATGATAATTATAATGAAGCACCATCCGCCGATGACTGGAAGAAGGTGGAAGTTGTTTGCACATTCCTGAAACTTCTTTATGACTCGGCAAACACTATCATGACAACAATAGATCAAACTGCAAATATATTTTTCCAGGAAGCATGGAAAGTCCGGCTAGAGCTGGCTAATGGAACACTGAGTGAAGACACAGTGGTGAGCAGCATAGCTAAGGAGATGCATGAAAAGTTTGACAAATATTGGAAAGATTGCAGCCTTGTATTGGCGATATCTGTGGTTATGGATCCTCGCTTCAAAATGAAGCTAGTTGAGTTCAGTTATGCAAAAATTTATGGTGAAGATTCTGCTAGATACATTAAGGTAGTTAATGATAGTATTCATGAGTTATATCTCGAGTATGTTTCCCAGCCACTCCAATTGATGCCTGCTTATGTGGATGAAGGGGAGGCCAATCACATGAATGGCAATGACAACAATCCACCTGCAACCCCAAATTCCACAGGAGATGGGCTTCTAGACTTTGATGTCTATCTCTCTGAGATGGCAGTGAATCAGTCAACAAAATCTGAGTTAGACCAGTACTTGGAAGAGTCACTTGTCCCACGGATTCAAGGGTTTGACATCCTTAACTGGTGGAAGCTCAACAACCTCAAGTATCCAACTCTATCCAAGATGGCTAGAGATGTCCTGGCCATCCCTGTATCCATGGTGGGCACAGGTTGCTCCATTTTTGGCTCGGGGACTGGAAGCAGAGTGCTAGATGATTATCGGAGTTCTTTACGCCCCGAGACAGTAGAGGCTCTTTTTTGTGCAAAAGACTGGCTCCAGTATTTACCCACTATGACAGAACCACCATCAACTGCCATTGTGAAATTGGAGTTCTAGCGCATCAACAAATGACATCCTGTAGCATTACAAATAATTGCAGTCTTAGATGAGGTTTGTCACCCATGATTAGTTGTTTCATTTCTAGAGCAGTAATTCAACGTTGCCAGATCTGAACTTAGTGGTCACTGTTTGTCCTATTAGCATGTTTTAGCCATGTCCAGTTTTCATGGCTCGAGACCACTGCTTCTTTGGTATTACTGATTATCCAAGATATGCTGCTTAAGCATGTCATGTAGCCCTCAATTTATGCTGTTAATCATTGTTTCAATCTTCAAGTGTTGATACAACGTCAGAGGGCTCTTTACATGCACCTGTTAGACACAATCTTCGCTTGTGCCTCAAGTGATGCAGAGGGAAGTGATATTAAAGCAGGTCTCGGTCGTATGAGCCATTGTTCAGGTTGGTTCTTTCAAATTTCTCCATTGACAATTAATCTCTTATTCTTAGCATCTGATTTTGACTCCCAGCTTGTGTTTAGTGATATACTTTTTTTTCTCTGATTCTAGGAAATATCATTGTATGCCTTATTCGTCATTGTAGGTCTAACATTTTATTCTAAGATGGTTTTGTTGATCATCTTTATCAATGTCTTCAATTGTCTCCCTCTAAACTGTCTTTTTTCTCTCTCTGTTTTGGATAGACAGTTTGAGCTTGAGCTCGTATACAGCTCGGGGCTCGATTCGTCGAGGTTGCATGATCATTATCAAGCCATCATACCAAACAAGAGGTGGTATGGAAGAGTCTGGTCCATCAAAGATACTAGAAATTCCTGTAGTGCAAAACCTAGCAACCACACAATTAAACATTCCAGCAATGTGATAGTGCTTTCTTATCCTTCTGCCCATCTCCATGAAAGCGACCTTACCTTCTGCCTAAGATTCATCCATGCTGTGTCCGATTAAAATATGGTCCCAAGGTTGGACCTCAAGTTGGATAAGATATAGATCAGAAGCATATGATAACAAGCTGCAATGGAAGCATGCTTTGAACTCACTCTTTGGTCGTGAGGAACAACCGAGTGAACAAGTTAAAGGAGCGGGAAGAAGATAGGATTAGAAGCATGAGGATCTCAAGAGCTCAAGTCATGGAGTTGTGGAACAATGGTTTTCCTCAAGACCCTGTGATTTAAGAGACTATTTGGGAATATCAGAGTTGGAGAATCATGTAGGATTTCCAAAATCATAAGACATGGACCAGAGATGATAAAACTGCAGGCACTGAGAGGGTGATCATGACCCCAGCTAGATTTGCTTTCATGGATTCTCGAAGCAGATCATGTATCTTCATTAATTTTTTACCAAGCACCAAATCCCCACAAAATAAACCAAGGACAGCATTTGCTCGAGGAAAACAGCAAAGCAATGGAAAAGAAGCAAGCTCAATGTTTATGAAGGAAGAAGACTCAGAATAGAGCTCCTTGAAGAAACACTTGTTTGGGTTCATGGTGTTAACCATGCCTTGAACTCACTGTCTTCTTCCAAGACAAAACAAAAGAATAGAAGAAGTGGTCCTCAGAGAGTACAGAATTATTGGCACTGTTTTGGTGTCCCTCACACCGGGATAATTCCAGCCATTAATACTTGATTACATATCTTCTACTTGCCAACCAATAAGCAGGACTTTTCCTGCCAATGCGATCTCTATATCTTGATGAGTCCTCCCCAAGGCAAAATTATTATTATTATCTCACACCATTAGGAACTGATGTGATCTCACAGTGACCTTTCCTGCCTATGCAATAAGTTGTGATTCCCACTCCTGAGTAGTCTCTGCTTAACTCTGTCTAACCATATTTGAACAGGCTTTCCCACGATCCAACTATCCATTAAAGGTTGATTTAGACAAACCCCTAATTTTTCTTCTTTGTACTGTCCTTGTATTACCTGCTCTTCATCCACGTTCACTGAACATCTCTCTCCTCCTATCTATCATTTCAATGTTTCCAAATAGCTTCCTTGTCCTCACAAAATTTTGATATAACACCTTGCATATATCCAACTTAACCATGATTAATATTATCCAGTTTGAGGTAAAAATATTTTAAAAACCCTATAATGAAGTCTTAGTTAAATAATAATTAACTGATAGAGATTAATCACAATGATATATGCATTTTTTTTTTATTTATAAAGGGCACATATGTTATCTTTAGTTTAGAGGATACTACATACATACATACATACAGTGAGGTACAATCTCAGCAATTATTGTTGCCATCAACCTTGACTTAGGTTACCTATGCAACACCTAAAAATTGTGCACTCACCTGTTGTCACCAGCAAGTCAACCTTCATAAATCTATGAACACAACGTGTGAGACTCGCGGCAGAAGCATTGGCTATTGCTTAGAACAGAGGGAGGTAAAATACATACATACATACATACATACATACATACATACATACATACATACATACATACATACATACATACATACATACATACATACATACATACATACATACATACATACATACATACATACATACATACATACATACATACATACATACATACATACATACATACATACATACATACATACATACATACATACATACATACATACATACATACATACATACATACATACATACATACATACATACATACATACATACATACATACATACATACATACATACATACATACATACATACATACATACATACATACATACATACATACATACATACATACATACATACATACATACATACATACATACATACATACATACATACATACATACATACATACATACATACATACATACATACATACATACATACATACATACATACATACATACATACATACATACATACATACATACATACATACATACATACATACATACATACAACTCAGACAAGGAGAACTCTAATCTTATCATCAATGAAAGAAGATTTTTTTTTGTACAATGTTCAACTGTGAGTGAGTTACAATCTCAGCAATTATTGTTGCCATCAACCTTGACTTAGGTTACCTATGCAACAACCTAAAAATTGTGCACTCACCTGTTGTCACCAGCAAGTCAACCTTCATAAATCTATGAACACAACGTGTGAGACTCGCGGCAGAAGCATTGGCTATTGCTTAGAACAGAGGGAGGTTAAAAGATTGATGTGATTCTGTCAACTGCTGCCACAAACACAGAGTGTGGTCAACACCTGCCAACAAGAATATCTCTTTCGCTTTTGCTGATTTCCTCGTCTCTTCGCTGCCCGTCTTCGTCTTCCCCTGCCGAACTCAACAATTTAAGTGCTGCCCTCTCTCTTACCAGCTCCCGGTCCATCTCTGCTCGCCCAAGAACAGCTCCAAGTAGCTCTCCACCCTCCTTTACGAGCCTTAGATCCGCTCGTTGTTGCTCCAGATGTCCCACCCAATGTAAGTGGTAATGCAGAAATCGGAAGTCGGCTTCCTCGACTTTGTTGGGTATTTCTCGCTAGATATATTGTAATCAATTCTAGATTTCCTTTGTCTGGATCGGTACACCGACGGGTGAGCTCGAGTGAGCGCTGACCGCTGGGGAGGTGGTGCTTCCTTACTCGATTGAGGAACAGGGATGAAGATACAGTGCGACGTGTGCGAGAGGGCGGCGGCGGCAGTGCTGTGCTGCGCCGACGAGGCCGCGCTCTGCTGGGGTTGTGACGAGAAGGTGCACGCCGCCAACAAACTCGCCGGAATGCACCAGCGAGTCCCCCTCCTGCTCCCCGCCAATTCCAGCTCCTCTTCTTCGCATATCCCCTCCTGTGATATCTGTCAGGTAGCTACCACCCAATCCCTGCTAACAGTTATAATGATGTTCTTCAGCAAAGACCCATAGTCGTCTATGTGTTCTTCACAGTATCTGAGATGGAAATTTCGCTTCTTTTTTGCTCTTGGATTTATTGAGTGGTTTAGTAGATTAAAATCGAGGGAGTTTTATGAGTACAATGTTTACTGCAGCTTCCATGCAGTGTTTTATACACATTCAGTGGGGAAATTAGCCTCTCAAATCCCATGCAGAACTCATAATGCAGCTTTTTTCACTCAAGAACCATTTTTTTTCTCATTTGAACAGTCTACAACTGGATACTAATTTCAAAGAAATATAATTTTCATGTTCTTGATCCTACGTCAGGTGGCCTACTTATTCTCTTTTGTGTATGTATGTATGTAAAATCCTTGGTTGCCATCTTGGATTGAGAGGATGCCTCTTTTTGAATCTCTAGAGAGGTGTTGCACTTTATTTTGACATGCAGTTCCTTTACTTTCTCTGTAAAGGCTGAGGGGTTGTTTCATGGTTAAAGGTCTCTTGTCATGTAAATTAGAACAGGCTTTCAGATCTCAGAGATTGGTTGCAGATGCTTTTGTCACCAAAATACTGCACTTGCTACACTTTATCTTATACAAAAGATTTTTTCATCATGTAATCAATTTTACAAGCAGATCCAACTTGACATTTATTGTAGTATAACTAACATGATGCGATGCTTAAATAAAATACTTCAAACAATTATGCTAATTTTGATTCCCAGTTAAACTAGATTCAGCATAATGTACATAAAAAAAAGGTTAATGAGCTCTTAATTATTGACATCAGAATGAAAGATGATCCCTACATTGATATAACTTTCAAACACAAATCAGTTGCTTCATAAATATGCGTGTGAAACCTGTAACATAATTCCTCTACCATACGGTACTTCTTCTTTCTCATTTAATTTTGCTGCTATTGCATTTATGACAAGGATTAACAAGATGTTTGCTAACTTAGCATTAGTAATTCTGTTGTCTAAAGGAACCAACTGCCCATCACAAGATTGCAACTAGTTGTCATTTTATTGTGTGGGCTGGTGGGTAGATCTGAGCTTGAATAATAGCAACTGTCAAAAACCTCTTTTCTGCTAACATAATGCAAATTAGATCCATCTTTGGATATGCTCATGGTTGCGTCATTCTGGTAGTTGCTACCTATGTTTGGTGTAGGCCAAGTGATAGAATTATGCATCATCTTTCCTGACCCACTGTTCTTCTTTCTCTGTGGCACTAGAAATTGTTATTTTTTCTTTTGGATATGTAAAATGCTGTATATTTGCTCTGGAAAAAAGTGAGACCTAATCCGCTTTGGGCAGCAACGTGAATTCACCTGGCGGGAAAGATGTTTGAAGCTATTGGCTGCACCGAGGAGCCGAAAGTGTTAACAGCCCTGATTCAGATTGTTGGGCATAAATATTGTGTGTCGTATGGTTTTAGATCTTTCGAGTTAATAGATAGATCTTTTGTTTTTGCCTTTTGTCTTTCGTCTTCTATCTGTTCATAAATGCAATATTCTTTGCATCTGGTTAGAGTAAATTGTTGGATCATTGCACCATCATTGTTGATTTTATCAAGAGGAGGTTTAAAGTTTAAACTACATGGGCAGTTTGATGCCAATGCGGATTGTCATTATTTTTTCTTTTAGATTGCATAGCCTGCAAATTTGTTCTTGGACAAGTTATACTGGTAAATGCACAAGCCTTCATAATCCTCCTACCATTGATGTACAGGAGAAAGCTGGGTACTTCTTCTGCTTGGAGGACCGTGCTATGCTCTGTCGGCAGTGCGATGTCACCATCCACACAGCCAGTCCATATGTGTCTTCCCATCGACGGTTTCTGATCACTGGTGTGAGGGTTGGACTTCAAGATAAAATTACCAGCAATTGTAACAACAGTAGCAGTTGCAGCAATAGCAGCAACAGCACTCTCAGATCTGCGGTGTCCACTGAGTCAATTGCCGATAAGATGGTCACGGAGGAAGGTGTTAAGTCACAATGGCCTTGGCATGAGCTTCTTGATAGTTTAGAGTTCGATCAGCGATATCGACTGTCCAATCCAGGTTCTTTCAGCTAAAACAGTTTGTAAAGAAAATTGTGACCTTTATCTTTACAAAAAAAGCAGGAAAGAAAATAAGGCTGCAACTTGAATGATACAACAGTTCATGGAATTTGTTTGAGTGCTTTGATTCTTTGTTTTGCTCTCTTTGTTGCTGCAGTGGTAGATTTTGTTCAGGAATATCTTCCAGTGATGGCATTATTTGTGAACAACCTAGATTATTTCAACATAACCGATGGAGATCAAATTTTGGAACACCATGAAATGGGGACTTAGAAACATGAAATCAACTGATTTGTGGATTAGGAACTAGTTGGTCAACCCAAAAAGAAAGTATCTTCTGCCATAATCACTCAGCATGATGGATGGTGGTCCATTGATGAACTCAAGATAGAAGTGATTGATGGCAATTTGACTGTACAATCTACTGTAATCTAGTTAGGATACATATTTTCCTTCTAATAAAAGTCATGATCAGTTCATGAACCTTAAAGTGGATCCTGATGAAGCATTTGTTATACTTCGTCGCCATCCTGATATTTGATTAGATTTGCAAAAAGACTCAAGAATATGAAAGATCCATACCACTTTTATACTTGGAAACATGAAAAATTCTGCTCATGTACAATTAGACAAAGGAGAATACATTGTCAAGATATGGGATTTCCACCCAAAGAGAACTGACATTTCTACAAGAAAAAATTGATAACATGGCCAAAAGTTTTACAAGCTTATTTCCTGGATTTTCTTTCTGCTGACTTCAGCTGCGCACACTGTCCAAACAATCGAAGATATGGCTGATCTTTTTCGATCTAACACGAACTCCTTGTTTTACCTGAGACTAACAGGAAAGTTGGTGCTTAAACTCCCATATCTATGTGGTATGAAATATCTAAATCTACTAGCTTCAATTCATACCTTTTGTCCCTCGATTTTTTTGTGGGTCTTCCAACAGAGGAGACCATTGCATACAGGCCCTGATTCATAACCCCTGCAACATAAATTGATGATTTCAGAAGTTGCAACAAACATATACCGAAGCATTAACCATGTTTATGTACGAAACTGCACTGAAGTTAAACAACCTGGAAGACAGTTGATCATAATGCATGATTTGTGTCTTATCAGACAAATTAGCTTTGAAGCAAAGAATTGAACAAGTGATTATGTGATATTATGTATAGATCTAGAAGCAGAAAAGCGCTGTGTAAGGATTTTGATTAATTCACCATATTTAAGTAAACTTGTTCAATTATCTATCAGAAAAGCAGAAAAGAAGATGGATGAACAATAATCAGATTGCACATGATTTTCTACTCAAGAAATTAACTCACGAGTTCTTGTCGGCATTGGTGGTGTTGCTGTGCAATAAACTTGGAGAAACAACACACTGACCGGCACCACCTATTTGTCCCTTGTGGCAGCCCTCAGCATAGCTGACTTTCAAAGCTTGGATTTCATGCTTTAATTCATCTACCTTATTCTTTGATGTTGCACCAGGTCCAAGGAATGACTGATTATTGTTCTGATAGATGACACCATTTTGTGGCAGAACTTGGTTCTTCTCTGGCCTCGAATGACTAATAATTTCAGGTGTGTATTTCTCTGCAGCTTGAAGCCATGCGCTCTCTAACTTTTGCTCATCTATAGCTGCTCTTGGAAAGCTTTGTGTTGAATCCAGTTGCCCTTGATCGTCACTAAGACATGAGTCGTTTTTTCCTTCAGCTGAAATGCTGGGAATCCTGGCTACCAGGCAGTCTTCTGCTGTTACAGAGCTGTCGGAGTGACCTATACCTTTTCCAGGCAAGTAAGAGGTCCCTTTGCATCTGTCTTTACCATAAAGGCCATTTGTAGTATCTAATTCTATCATATTCTGATTATCTTTTTCTACAGAATTCCCTGCAGGAGATCTTGAAAGAGCATTTCGTTCATCAGAATTTTCAGTTGCAAGAACCATCCTGACCTCCACATTTCGTCTGAAGACGATCTCAAATGAGTTTGTGATGCTGCTCAAAAATCTCTCAGCTCTGGTCTTGATCTTGTCATCCTCAAATGCTATCAGAGCAACCAAAGTTCCTGAAGAAGGGGTAAAATAAGTAACTCTCTGTCAAGAAAAGCAACTTCAATTTGACACAAAACACAGTATCAGTAATTTAATTTTGTCCTCTTATAACAAATAGCTTCAATATGCACGACTGTTAAAGGAAAATTTTGATAATGAAGTGGCCATCTTTTCCTACTAAAATGTGTGGCATTGATAGAATTTCTAAAAAACACAAAATACCAAGCAGCCTTTCAAAATTAACAGAGCATTGTATCAAGCAATTAAATTCATCTAACCTGATTGAGGATACTGAGATTGACAGCAACCATAAAGAACAAGTATAGGATGGTCAAAATAGGAGATCCATGTAAGTCCAACGAAAGATGCATTAGCTACAGCAAGGACACCAAGAATATGAGACATTCTAGAGAATAGAAGAGACTGAAACAGGCGACTGACAGTTACTGGCATAGATTTAAGACTGGCAGTTACTGGCAGACTAATACTGCAGTCATTGACAATATGTCAGTTTGTATCAACTCATTGTTTGCTGATATCTCCATCTTAAGATCGCTAATCTGATTGATCTCCGAGCTGCATAACATTTTCCCTGATGCATACATCTACCTAATTATGTGCAATTTGAGTAAAGAAGAAAGACACAAAAATCATTCTGTTTTATTGCTTAACATTATTGATGAAGAATCAATCTGAAACTGAACATCTGTTTTTCAATCAATCTGGCTGGATAAGCAACAAATATGACATGATGACACTGATGAAAAAACTGAACAGTGAAGCAAATGGATGAGGTACACCCACAAAAAAAAGTCATATTGTTCATACATATATGGAATGTGACACTTAGAGGTTGTTCTTTTGTGTCATGGAAGTCACAAAAACAATGCAATCCTCCGTGCACCGGTCTTGTGTCATGGAAGTCACAAGTATAGGGGTAAAGCTACATACTTGAGTCTCATGCACTAGGTTTACCCTTTTTGCCCATAGAATATGATACTTGGTCTTACCAGCATTTCTAATTAACTGATTCAAAAAAGAAGCATAAATGCAGCAGCTATGTGAACAAGCTCTCACCAATACAAGGTCTGTGGAGCGTATATAAGCAAAGAGATTACTGATGTAAAGAAAACCCTGATCATCAAAGTCTTAAAGAAGTAACCTCACCATGACACTTAAGCCTTATTCAAGAAAAAAGCTACTTTTACGAAATACTATTTCATATTTACATGAAATAATAACTTAGGACTATTGATCAAAGGCTCCTTATGATAGTATCAATAAAAGTTAATCCTTGTATAATAACATAAACAGAAAGCCTTTATTGATTAATAAAATTAACCAAGAATTTTAATTTCGAATGATACCGGCCGTACAGATCGGTATACGAACCTCCCGCTATCGGGCGGTACCGTCGATTGGGGCTATTTCCGCCCCGTTACCATAGCGGGCGATATTAGCCAAGGGAGAAGAAAAGGGAGAACCTGAAGATCTAACGTCGCTCTCCCTCGACGATCCCGATCCGTCGCCGCCCTCCCTCGCCGAACACCGCATATGAGATGTTGCCTCCTCATCGTCTGAGACGATAAGGCCTTGGCGTCGTCGGCGACTTCCCTCATCTGCACAAGGAGAAGAAGCCTCGACGGGGAGAAGAAACGAGGCAATGCCTCTTTTTTTTTACTTTTTTACTTTATACACACACACACCCATACCGTACCACTCAGTATGCTCGTACCAGACCGTACCGAGCTGACATCGAAACTCCGATATAGTACGAAATTGCAATCCTTGAAATTAACACTAAATAACATCTCTGCCATCTATCTTGTTCATGACAAATATTCTTTAAGAAAGGCCTTTGAATACCAATGAAAAATTTTCTCATACCCTGAATTCTGATTGCTACACAGGATTGCATAACCTTGTCTAGATTTTAATTCATAGATGTAATATTGTCTGACACAGTTTAATGATGCAAAAGGGAATAACCAAATAATCTATAAAAGCTTCCATCACATGGAGAAAAAACTTTGATGTACGAGACTGACACACACACACACACACACACACACACACACACACACACACACACACACACACACACACACACACACACACACACACACACACACACACACACACACACACACACACACACACACACACACACACACACACACACACACACACACACACACACACACACACACACACACACACACACACACACACACACACACACACACACACACACACACACACACACACACACACACACACACACACACACACACACACACACACACACACACACACACACACACACACACACACACACACACACACACACACACACACACACACACACACACACACACACACACACACACACACACACACACACACACACACACACACACACACACACACACACACACACACACACACACACACACACACACACACACACACACACACACACACACACACACACACACACACACACACACACACACACACACACACACACACACACACACACACACCATTCTTTAAGAAAGGCCTTTGAATACCAATGAAAAATTTTCTCATACCCTGAATTCTGATTGCTACACAGGATTGCATAACCTTGTCTAGATTTTAATTCATAGATGTAATATTGTCTGACACAGTTTAATGATGCAAAAGGGAATAACCAAATAATCTATAAAAGCTTCCATCACATGGAGAAAAAACTTTGATGTACGAGACTGATTACCAGCAAGTATATGATTAATGAAGCAACATAATTTTACCAGGTCAGTCAACTTTTAAAGTTAAACTTTGTATTAGGACAAAATGTCTTACCTTCATTTTCAGTGATTGATGCTAGCCTTGCATGGTCATATAACAATTGCCTCAATGTCCTTGAATGGCATCCCACCTTCTCCAGATTTCATCCAGTTTATCTAGGCTTACATATTTATATACCTTCATATCAGTCGCATCACCTGTCGGGCCAGACTCAGTCAAGGTACCATCAAGAGATGTCCTGTTTGCAGGCAACACATTACTCATCATTGATTCTCATTCTATATGTTGTGGGGCACTTTGGTGTCTAACATGTAAAAATGAACTGATTCCTGGATGGTGAGCAGAGAATGAAACCTGTTCTTGCAGATTCTGGAGTCACAAACCATGTCAGACACCACATCATCAGTTCCTCTAGTGCTCCTTTTAGTGTTGTTGCTTGACTGAGTACTTTCTAAATTATGACCAGCACCAAGCTGTAGTAGAGCTGCTGTGAACCATGTTGAGCGCTCACTTGAATGTCTTAGCTGTTTTTCAGCATCAGAAAGAATCTTGAGAGCCTGTCTTAATCTTTCCAACTCAGCTTCAGTCACTACACATCAGAGGTAATCAAGCAAGTCAGTGCTCAAAATCTAATGGAATTCATTGCAGAATAAAAGGACTAAAAGAAAACACCAATAAAGTGTCCTTGTGCTTTATATTGAATTGCAAAAATACAGTTCAACACCTCTCAATATTTTTTAGGTCAGACAGGCAGGATATATTAGAAAGTAAGATCTATTATCAACGAATGAGAATAACATTTGATATGATGACAATACTAGGAACGGAAGGAAAATTCAGATTGTGCAGGCATATGATATATAGCAGTTAAAACATGCCAAAATCCAAGATTGCGATATATGAAGTTCGCTTACAGATTCATGAGTCATATGTATAGAATAATTCGACTTTTTAGTGCTAAAATTAATCAGAAGCAAAATTATGATTTGAGAACAAAATATATCCAACTTTTGCTGCTGGAGTCGTAATACTATGTTCCTTTGCTCAGAATTCTATAATAAAGTTGCCTAGGATTAGTTTGGTAGGAGAGAATTGGGCTGTTTGTTTTAGATTTTCTAGATTAGTTACATTAAATTATTTTGGTGGGCTCAACTACGTTTCAGCCAAGTTGATTTGTCTAGGCACATATGATTTAGAGACCCAAAATATTCAGCTTGCACATTTTCACTGGTATTTTAATAAAATAGCATCAGCAATCTTTAAACTAGATAAACAGCAACAGCAATGCAGCTAAAATAAATGGATCAAAATCATTCTTTTAAAGAACAAGAAAAACAACAAGACCAACAATAGAGAACAAGAAGAAAATTTGTGTTGAACTACCTATAGTTACAGTCTACAAGAAAAGAGATGATGGTGAACAACTAAATATAAGAGACGATGACTTGTTACAGGTTAGTCATTGTCAACAAGTAAACCCATGAATTCACAATTTTCTTGTCTATGCTTGTCCCATCAGATCACTAAGTTGACCCGGGATAACACTATATGTAGTACAAGTTAAATATCAGTCCAGCATAAGGTACTGGACTACACAAAAAATAAATAGGAAACATCTCAGAGCACATAATCCAAAATGATCTATTTTTTCTAAATTTTCAACTTATTAGATTTCCACCGAATAATATCAAGATTTAGGCCCTCTCTTGTATATGTAACCACTACTTTATGGAAGCTGGTCCCTTTTCCTTCTTTTTCATGCTTGTTTCTGTTGACTTTTAATTTATACAGCAAAAATCAATGATCACGTTCAACATGTTGACTCACCTGCTTTCCATATTCCAACTCTCTATTGTCCTACAGTAACACAACAGTCGAAGGAGCTATAGTGCACTTGAAATTCAAGAAAATGATGGATGGTACATTGTCTATTTTATTTAACACTTCAACAACAATCAAAGCAAATAATAGAACAATGTGGAAAATATGCTATCAACTTGATCTTTATAATACGGATATAATTTGATGTACTCACGACTTCTCTTCCCAAGGGGTGTGTCATGACTTTGCAAGTTGGTTAATTCATAAGTACCAGCAATTATGTCCATTATAAGACCAGCTAATTGGGACATCAAGGCAATTGGATCAACACCAGAATCCATCAGCTCTCGAGATTTTTTAACAGTTTCGGCATTGTCTGATGACATGGCTATCTCCAGTAGATCAAGCAACTTATCATCTGAAACAACTCCAACCTGGAAGATTTCCAAAAGAGCTTATGGATAAAAGAAATATTTCCATTAAATCCAACAAATAAATGCATATGCAGCTTGACCTAAACCAGCTTCTCACTAATAAATAACATAAAAGCAACAAAACTTTTAACAATGTTGAGAACAAAAAAGCATTTTTAAAACAACTCGAGATTTTTCTATTATTTTCATGCAAAATATACTAATTCCTATATAATGCCAACTATATTACTTACAAGATTTCTATGCTGAAAAGATGGGTTCAAGAAGATAATCAAATTGTTCCAAGTCAAAGATTGATAGGATCCTAATCATGATTAGCTCTCTGGAAACTTCCAAGTACCATACATCCCTTTTAAATTTCAGATGCTATCATATATGATCTTAAAAGTTAAAGTATTATCTCCAGACGATTGGAAAGTGGACATTATAATGAAATACTTGCTGAAGAACCGGTTAAGGATGCAATAACTAAGTTACATGTGATGGTAGATGATTATAACATATCCCCAACAAACAGAGGGCTGATGCCTGATAGAAAGCAAATTGTTGTCTGAGGTTACTATCTTTAAGCTTAGCAGATGACCTCACCATGCCATGTTTGTCTCCATATAGAACTATATTTTCATGCTAAGATGTTGAGAATATAGTGCATGCCACTCCATGCCATACTGCAATCATAGCTAATTATGAGTGGTAGAGCATTTTGGCTCACATTACAGATTCATTGCCTTTCCTCACTTTTTATTTAACTCACTGAAAAAGACAAAATTGTACAATTTTATGTTCTTCAGTGCAACAAACTTGTTCTTGCACTCAGCAATAACTAATCAGTGTACTATTTTCTGGGATATCTATTGAAATTGAGGTTGCAATTGCACCACCTAGTGGGTAGAAGGAGAAGTTGACTACAAGGAGTTTCTGCATGTTTGTGAGACCTCAACCACAAAGGAGGGAGGTCAGATGATGTTGGTGCATTCAATATTTTGTGCATCAAAACCAGTGCTGTTTGAGATGGTCCAACATTTAGAAAGATATGGTTTGTGAAACCTAAGTTCAAATGTGGCTACATTCTAGGCTCTATTACTTTGCAATTATCTGAAGCAACATGCCTAAGCTTTATCTAGATTAGAAGAAACAAGCACTGCTTTGGTATGACAGAATCTCAATTTCCCAGTCAAATCTTCAAGTCTCAAATTTGACTTCACCTTGGCAAGGATGAAAGGCCAGGTGGTTTAAATGAGAAATTTTGCTTATATAAGTGAAGCCCTCCTTTGTTAGTAATGCCAAGAGGCAAGGAGAGATATATAACCAAGAATGATTAGAATAGTATATACACAATCAAGTGAAAGTGAAGTTGCAAATCAAGATATGGATGTAAGGTCATATAAACTGAAAGTTATTGCAACAATGATGTTGCTATATCAAGTGCAAATTACATAGTTAAATATCACCATCACAAAGCCAGGCTACAAGACTTGTTTCTTGCGATTGTGTGCATGTCAGATGGAGATTACAATTAAGATGGAAATGAAATCTACAATCTTAGCCCAGGTTTTAATCCAATGTTAAAGGATATGAAAATAATCTAAGAAATGCAAAGTTTGTATTGCCGTAAAGCAGAAGACAGAAATTTGGAGCTAAATGTAGAATTCAGATAATTGAAGAACTCAAAGTTATCATTCAAAATCATCAAAATCTACACTTTCTGGAAGAACCTAAACTGACTGAGGATTGTTTGAAAATTGTAATTGTTCCAAACTGTGATTTTCATCGATTAATTTCATTTAAAGTATCTACATCAGGTGAAGTGCAAAGAAGATCTAAGTGAGCCATATTGACTATTAAAGCAAGTACAAGCTGAAATCACAGGCTTTATTCAGACTAAAGTTAAATTAGAATCAAACTAACCAGATCATTTACAAGAGAAGTAGTGATTCTTTTGCCCAGCAAACTCAATTGGTCTAGTGTTGTTTCCGCATCTCTTGGTGAACCATCTGAATTCAAAGCAATTAAATCTAGAGCGTCTAGTTCAACATCGAGATTCTCTTGTTCAGAGAGTTTTCTCAGTCGGCAGATTATATCGATATCCTTGACCTTTGAAAAGACATATTTTTGACAACGAGATATAATGGAATGAGGCAAGTTCTCAGGGTCAATTGTTATAAATATGAAGACAACACGAGGCATTGGTTCTTCAAGAAACTTCATGAATGATGACCAAATTTTTGGAGACAACATATGGCATTCGTCAATAACAAAAACCTTATATTGTGAAGTTGCTTTAGATAACGAGAGATTCTTCAACAAATATCTAAATTTATCCAAACCCTTCTTATTTGTGGCATTCACTTCGTTCATGTTTGTTCTGTTCCTGCTGGAAAAAGCAGTGCATTCCCTACATAACCAACATGGCTTCTTATCTTCTTTAGACAAACAATTCAAGGCTGCTGAAAATATTCTTGCAATTGATGTTTTTCCTGTGCCACGAGGACCCTGAAACAGGTAGGCTGGAGCTACTCTTCCCCTTAAACTTGCATTACTGAGCGACTGAACAACAATATTCTGGCCTATTACTTCATCAAAGGACCTAGGCTGGTATTTATGGCTTAAGCTTCTCGTATCCACTATCTCCAAGTCAGAATCTCCAGGTGCAGCTAGCTCTAGTCCATCATGGCTTTTACAGCTAGACCACCTCCTTCCATCTAACCGGCTTACTGCCTCCAAATCAAGTTCCCCAAGTTTAGTTGAAAGCTCATCACTAGCAGTATCTAAGGAGGAACTACCTTCATCACAACTATTAGCCAACAATGGCAAACCTTGAGAACATGTTGAGATGTACTTCTGCTTTTGGGAACCAGACGATCTTTTCTTATTACGCAATGACTGGCTTCCACATAGAATGCTACTGCCTTTTCTTTTCAGAGTATCTGACAGTGAAGGAGAATAAAGACCTCCAGTTCCTCTATATTTAGTTCCCTTTGACCAGTAGCAAGTCATGCCACATCCTTGACCTTTCGGGAAGTCTGGCTGATCCAGTTCATCCCCGTCAAAAGAAGCTGCAGTTCCATCACAAGAATCAATGATGCTGGGGTTCTGAGCACCATATTTGTAGTAAGAGTTTGTTGATGTGGGAGTACATGATTGAGATGACCCTTCTCTTAAGGTTGTTCTAAATATTTTTGAGGAACATGACAAATTGCCATATCCAGATTCACTGACTAAAGGTGATGCAGAGCAAGAACGGTAACACTTTTTTTTAGACAGCTCATGCTTCAATTGACGTAGATCTTCAGAGATACAGTTCTCCGTATCATCGGATTGCTCACCTGAGTTAAGAATACCTAAAGAGCTGGATCCCGTGTCCAGCAGTGTCGAGACGGCTGAATGCTTAATCACACCTTTTTTCAAAATAGAACTTCTTGAGTTTCTATCAGTTCTGCCACATGGAGCCTCTGAATTTGTTCTGGAAAGTTTATACATGCTCAAAGGAAATTCAGGATATGTGTCACTCATAGAATCCACACAATGATGATTACTTATGTTGTCTTCTGAAGTTTCCATAACTGACAGTTGTTTGCCTTCATCATCTAAATCTCCATTTTCATTGGATTTAGTAGAATAATGCCTCCAATTACAAAGATACACCTTGCTACTTTTTTCAGAGACATCATTGTTGTTTTCTGCAGCTATGCTCCCTATTGTTCCATTTCCATAGTTTAGACTGGAAGTAGCAATAAATGATCTAGAACTCACATGGGACCTCCAAGAAGAACATGTCTCAGGGTCACGTAAGAATCGTGCCTTTCGAAGAGCAGTAAGCTCCTTCTTCAAGTGAAGTTCACTCGGACCAACACAATTTTCCACCATTCTAGCACCATAAAAATTACTCAAGATCAACAGATTGTACTATTCATAACCTGATGCATTCTTCTTAATGCATTAGGTAGTGACTTGGCTTTGTCGCTTTCCTGAAAAAAAGAATAATTCTCATCATATAGAAAAAAACAAGTTAATCCATACAGTAATCATGAAATAAAAAATAAAACTTGCATGAAAGAATAAGCAAAGACTTTATGGAAAAACATTGATGATCATTTTCACATCAAAAAATGATACACAAGATAAGTTGTCTTACGTCCGATTAAACTCAAATGATCATATTCATCAAACCCATGTCTAGTTGTGCAGTATAAGTTGCCTAATGAGCTAAATGAATTAAAATTGGTTACATGTAAGTGATGAATTAGTAAAACAAATTATCAAGCTTTAAAAGGTTGCCTCCCAAATGAATATTTAGTCAAAAATTTACAGGGCAAGGGATAGTCATGTCCAACAGGATTTCACTTAATTACCCTATACATAACATTCTTGAACTCTTAGTACACTTCTCATTAAGAAAATTAAAAGGGCAACCTAGTCCATAAGGCTCCCGCCAATGAGAGATTTGGGAAAGGTCAATATATATAGTCTTACCCTGGTCACTGGGTCACAGATGAGTAGTTTTGTCATGGCGTAGGCTAACCCTTTACTTCTTAAAAAGACAATTGATGATTGAGCACCTACTTACAAGTAACTCTTATGTGTTCATGCATGATTATTTGATGACTAAAACGGCTACTAGTTTGACTTCAGGTGATATTTTGTACAAAATTATGTTAATAATGTATTTGAAAAAAAATTGCTTGAAAACAATTTTAAGTTTTACTAGTGAATTTGTGGATTGTACAAAAAACTACTACACTAAACATAAAATTACACAGCAATAATCTGTATATGACAAGAATAAGACTTCAATACACAATGATTTAATTTTTCTTGGTTAAAGTTCAAGCTGAAGGATATTTGGAACTATTTCAAGACATAACAAGATAAAACAGCAGTGAAGCCAATACTTAGTTGTTTCAGATAATCTAATACCATTGTTGATTTCCCTTCTGTTTCAGTATCCAACACCATTGCAAAATAACACAAAATAATGCAGACAACAAATTTATGACATTTTAGATATTTTACCAGTTCCTAAGCAATGTAAGGCAATCTTGACCAATGATTTAAAAAGCGCTAGGCACCAAAAGGTGCCAAGGTCCAAAAACGCTCGAGGCGTTAAGCGCTCGCCCGAGCGAAGCAAGGCGCTAAAATATAAAAATATATAATATAATTAATAAATATAATTATTTAAAATTTTAAATTAAAATATGCTATTAAATTAAGACAATTAACAGTATTAAAATCAAAATAATATATTATTAATCTATTAATAGTATTAAAAATTAATAATTTCAAATAAACCTAATAACATTAACAGTATACTGTATACTGTTAACAGAAGGAGAAGAAGGAAGTGTATGGGGGTGCTGAGCATGCTAACTGAGAAAAGAGGAAGCGGCAGTGGCAACGGAGTGTAAGGAGTCAGCGGCAGCGGCAGCGGCAGCGGCAGCGGCAGCGGCAGCGGCGGCGGCTAGCAACAGCAACGGGAGCAGGAGCAGCGGGAGGCGCGAGCGTCGACAGCGGCAGCGGCAGCGGCAGCGGCAGCGGCAGCGGCAGCGGCAGCGGCAGCGGCAGCGGCAGCGGCAGCGGCAGCGGCAGCGGCAGCGGCAGCGGCAGCGGCAGCGGCAGCGGCAGCGGCAGCGGCAGCGGCAGCGGCAGCGGCAGCGGCAGCGGCAGCGGCAGCGGCAGCGGCAGCGGCAGCGGCAGCGGCAGCGGCAGCGGCAGCGGCAGCGGCAGCGGCAGCGGCAGCGGCAGCGGCAGCGGCAGCGGCAGCGGCAGCGGCAGCGGCAGCGGCAGCGGCAGCGGCAGCGGCAGCGGCAGCGGCAGCGGCAGCGGCAGCGGCAGCGGCAGCGGCAGCGGCAGCGGCAGCGGCAGCGGCAGCGGCAGCGGCAGCGGCAGCGGCAGCGGCAGCGGCAGCGGCAGCGGCAGCGGCAGCGGCAGCGGCAGCGGCAGCGGCAGCGGCAGCGGCGGCGGCTAGCAACAGCAACGTTTGCGAGCAGCGACAACGGCAAGCAACGGCAGCGGGCAGCGGGAGGCACGAGCGGCGACAGCAACAGCATTTGAGAGCAGCGGGAGGCACGAGCGACGACAGCGACAGCATTTGCGAGCAGTGGGAGGCGCGAGCGGCGACAACAGCAACGTTTGCGAGCAGCGATAGCGGTGAGCAACGGGATTGGGATCGGGAGCGATAGCAGCAACGAGGGTTAGGGTTGGGTTGTCACTAATATTGGTTTTAGTTGGTTCGATTGAACCAACTAACCACCGGAGACCGAACCAGGACCCAACCAAACCTAAAATCCTGGTTTGGTCGTGTTGGTTAACCCAGGCGCTCGCCCGAAGCGCCCAGCACTTGGGCTCGGGCGAGCGCCCAGGCGGCGCCTCTTTGAAGCACGCCGCTTGGAAGATTAGCGAGGCGCTCGGGCCTCGCCTCACCTCACCCGAGCGCTTAGGTGAGCGCCCGAGCGCCTTTTTAAATCGCTGATCTTGACACACTCAGTATGGTCTGAATGTAATTCAAAATTTCATATCAAAACAACCCATACCAATGTTGGAAATTTCTCGATATAACAAAACCTACGCTAAAACCAAATTAGTGTAAATGATTTTCTATACAGATTCTTAACTCAGCAGCATTGGATTATTTCTCAATCCATTTTTAACACGGCCCATTTCCTGACACAATGCATCTTTAAAGTTTCTAACTGAATAGATGACAAGACAAGTATGATTTGCAATATGACCTTAGGTAGAGTGGCATTTGCATTTATCACCATATAGTCAAGAAAAAATTATCTGATGACACATCATAAGAGAAGTACAATGTTTCACGAAAAAGAACTTAAAATTATCAAACAAGTCTACTCTTCATAAACAATGAAGCCACAAGAAAATAACAGTTTATATGCACAGATATGCACATGCATGAAATATTGGCAATGAAAAATCAATAACTCTGCCAAAAAAAAAAGGAAGAGAAAAAGTAAAATTAAGGAACTTAATTAATGAATGAAAAGGCATGCATCAGACCATTGCCATCAGATTTGTTTACTTAATCATCATCAGTAATATGCATGTGGTTGACAAATAGGATATTTGGGTCTGAACTTTTTCAGTTAATATAATTGAATAAAGTAGAGGCAATATGTCAAGTAGAGTTGTGGCATCATCAAAAAATGGACAGACAAGTAGGTTGCCAATTAGAAACCCATTTACCTTTGTCATTCAAACTATATGTTGTATCGCTTGCATGGCATTCAAAAGTCAAGGTTGAGCTCATATGATGTGATAAATAATTTAATTGATTTGGCGATGCCAGCAAATTATATTCAATACTTGGTAATTCAATCAACCAATGGGGCACTTGGAGTAATATTTGTTATTCGTCTTTGTTATCCTTAGTTCCCTGTCCTACGGAAAAAAAGTATATATATACATGTGAATGAGCATAGTGACCAAGGGTGAATTAAATTATGATATTGGCTTATCAGGTGGCAATGAGATGTTTCTTCTGAATGAACCACACTTGTAGTGTGAAGTATATAACATTAATGATCAAATTGATCCAACTTAACTAAACTCTACAACCCAGAATTCAAGTTATGCCATACTAGCTATGTGCATGTGAATGTGAAGAGTGGCTAGACGGGGATGTACATCTATCATTCACTGACTGGCTCTTCTTGGATTATATTTGCTAGTAGTTCATCACCAACAGTGAGAGAAGTACAAAAACATCAACAAATAAATAAATCAAATTTGTCTATACGGTTACAAAATTTAGAAAAAGAAGGATCAGAAGGCCCTTCTAAAGGAATAACCAAAAGACACATGGAACTTAATTGGCTCTTTGTACAATGAACTTTGCATTATCTAAAAATGGTGAGAATGTTTCATTTAAAATGTTGTGTGCAATAGCCCAACAAAGTAGTTGAGGTGTAAAAATTGGAAGGAAATTCCACAAAAATTTCAAACAAACATGAATCACAAGAGCACACAACAATTAAACATTAGTAGCCTTTTATCCATCCAACCGTATCCCAGAAAATGACAACAGAAGCGAATAGACACACTAAAGGAAGCATCAAAAACATACATACCGGCATGTGCTATGTGGAATTCTTGATGGCATGTGCTAAGTACAATGATCCTGAGAAAGAAAAACAAATGTACATTACGAGCCAAAAAGCGCGGCACTAGTCCTGAAACAAACTCGACCATAACCCATGAAGAGCAACAAGAATCAAGATTCGGAAGCAACGACTAGGCACCCAAAAGGAAACCAAGAATAGAACTAAAATCAGTACTCTTAGTCGGAAAAAGGCTGCACATATCACAGAAATTTCCCTCAAAAAGATTCAGCATTCTAATTGTAACTCAAAACGTCCACAAAAACCCCCGATCTTCAGCACCACGAAATAAAGATCCTTCCATCATTCAACAGAAAACCTCATCATTTTTCTGCATAATGGCACCTTTTGCAGAAATGGCATTGAACAAATGCGGAAAACCCCTAAATCGGACCCATGTTTTTCTGCATGAAGCATGATGAACAATAAAAGTATACGCCAACTTTCACAAAGAAGGCAAAGGAGGGATTTTTAAGTCAAAGAGTTACCTCAAAATCTCAACTTGATGAAAGAAACGAACGAAGAGCGAGGATTGACCGAGTGAAACAAGTCAAGATTTCCAAAGTGTGGGAGTGAAGGAGCTTTAAAGACGATTCCTCCGCAGTGGGAGACGATCCCAGATTTCTAGCTCTATTTGATCGCTTTTTTTAGGGTTTGAGCTGGCGGCTACCCTCACTCGCTTCCGACACGCCGAAACTATTAAAGATTTCCCCCCAATCCCGCCGAGATTCCAAAATTTGGCGATGCTGCCATTGGCCATGTGTTCGCCAAACTGTCTCCTCCTCTCTCCTCCCTTTTCTCTTTCCCCTTCTTATTCTACTACTATTCCTTTTTTATATTATTCTACTACTATTCCTTTGTCGTACGTTTTCTTTGTTTAACAAAGCAAAATAATAACAATAATAATAATGCATGAAATGTTGTCTGATAATGCTATTAATTTTCTGAAAACATTGCAAATCAAAGTTTTTATATAGTTAATGAACCTATCAGGAAAGTGTAATCGATATACCTAATCAATACAAGTACGAAATCCAATCCAATTTTGGTCGTTTATGTGTCTTACAAGACTACTAATTTTGCTAAGGTTTTTTATTAATGACATTCAGAAAATAAAAATAATAATATGGATATGATAAAGCATTTAATGTGCATGATAAATAAAATTACAAGTAGAAAGAAAGAAAATGAAATAAGTTAGCACAAGTAAAAGTATTAGGTGTTTGAACTTCTTTCAAAATCATTATTTTTTGTTAGGAAAAAGAAGTAATTGAAAGCTTTGATAATATTTAATCAAAAAAATTTCTCCTTGACATATTTCTTTTGATGTTTTATTTTCATAAATTAGACAGGGTAAGAAACAATTAAAATGAATAGCAAAAGTTTAAATTTTGATGAAAATTACTTGAAGGTGATAGAAGATTACTGAGAGGGCAAGAAAGACATTAAACTGATAATAATCAAGTGCACCATCTCAAGAAACATGTATAAAAAAGATCATACTTTTCCTTGTCATTTTTTGTGTTTCTCCATGTGAAAGTGAAATTACATGGGTTGACATTATGAGTATGTCAACAGTGCAGTTTGGTGCCACAATAATCTTTACAAAAGAAAGTCAACTTAGAAGAAGCAAAATTTCAGCATCAGAAGCAGCTGACAATTTGCATTACTGATCTGAAAACCTATCACCTAATCTAGGGTACATTTTAATCCAGTCACTTACATGTAGGATTGCTTTCCTGGATTCTTCCTTGGCAAAAAAAAAAAAAAAGTAAATGCTGATTTGATAGCATGGTCAAGCTACTAATCTGGTACCATCAGCAAGTTCTGCTTCTGTAATCTTCTTTCAGCCACCATTTATATTCTTACTCAAATCTCATGTTTGCTGATATTTTTCTTCAAATTTTGCGTGGAAAGAACAAGATGAAATGGAGTGACATTGACCTGATGGCAGAAAGGTAGGGATTAGAGCTTTATCAGTCAGAGTGTCCTCCATTGCCAATCATATTCTTTGGATCCTTTTGACTTTAATGATTTCACATGCCTACTCCAAAGGCAAGACCTGGATTTATGCTAGCCTTTCTCATATGTATAGGATCACAAGAGCCTCTGTTTAGCTTGGGAATCTATATAAAACATGCAGCAGTTGTAGATGCATGTGAAACCTTGCACCCTAGATCGAAGCTTTGAAGTACCACCATATGACAAAAGCAAGAACAGAGAGGTAGGGTTCATGGAGATGCAATCTATGCACATTGCAAGCCACATAAACTACAACATCTGTTTTAGATCTGCTTATGTTGGTTGAATGTTCCATCTGCTGGTCAGAATAGTATTATTCTATGTGAAGTGGGCTGTTGGTGGATGTGCATCAAGTGGCATGAAGGGATGATGTCTTCTTCTTATTCTTTTGAGCCAATGTTGACTGCACAAATATCCATCCACTTCTTGTGTCATCCTGTTACAGGAAATGTTTAGATGAGAGATTATCACCTAATCATGAATTAATGATGCAAGCTGTGCTGGGAGATGTAGCAAACCTAAGAAGAATACAGATAACTATTTTTATATTCATTCAGTCATCTCCTTATGGATGTCTTGTTAGTCTTCTTATTGCTAAACAATCTTGGAAGCAACATGACCAAATTGTTTTTGTATGTCTGCTGATAAGTCTGATCACACTATTTCTGCTTTAAAAGATGGAAAGAGAATTAGATTTTCTTCTGAAGGTGCAAGGGCCAGTCAATGGCACCCACCATTAGTTGCCTGGGCAGTCTTTTGTTGGCCATCTTGTTGAATCTTGTGAGCTTGCACCAATTCAGATCAATGAGAAGGGTTACCCTCTTGCACATGGTGTAAGATTCTACCCTTGGTTTCAGTGGACAGAAATGGATTTGTTCTTGATGGCTTGTCAGCTTCCAATCAAATAAATGACCAACCAAGGCAGACACATAGATGTGTTACAGGTAGAGATCCAAATTATTCTAGCCCTGTTAAGATCTTCAAATGCCCTCTCTTTTCTTCCTTTCTTACCTTTTGATTTTATACTGCCAACTCTCTTTCTATCTCACATGCTTAGCCATCAAACCAACTGTGACTAGTTTCTCCATATCAGTGTCTTCTCCAGCTAACTCAAGTGGAGGGCAAGAATCATGCTGAATTAAGAAATCTATTAACGCAAATAACAAAGAAGTTCACAATTGAATGATGTGAAACTGAGAAGAGGACTATACTAATCAACATCAGAAACAATATTGAATAAGCAATAGGTGTAATTAGAACTATTTTTCTTCTTCTTCTTCTTCTTCTTCAGAAAGAGTGTGATGGAAACAATTAATCAACTTATTCACCCTTACTGCTGCTATCTATCCATCTCAAGCTAAACTAAAGGAGTTTGGTCAGTGCCCTATGTATATAAATCACCTTGAAACTGTGGTTGGCTCAGCTTCTGTTCTTTCAGATGAATGCTCCACATGATGAGGCTCTGCATACCTGTAAAGGAGATCTGTAAGGCTCTCCCATGCTCTTCTGACAGATAGCAAGCTTTTAGAACTTGTCTAGTGTTGCAGGAGCATTCTTATGAGGGTTCAAAGAAAATATTGACTGATGTGACCAAAAGATTATATATATTCTATTTGGTTGCGACTTCTCTCCTATCCCAGCTATTGTGGAAGCTCTAATGGGGCGGCATCATTATCATTCTACACCTTTTGACATCTTCCATGAGAACACACACTGTTATTATACCTTCTCCAATACCTTCAGACATAATGCATCATATCCTTCTAATCTAGTTATCAATTCTTTATGACTATTACTATTATGTTTTTTGAAGTAAAATCTAAATGTTTTTTGTTTTTGTTTCGTCTACTCTCCTCAGTCTATGTAGATGACATTTTATAGCAGACCTATATGCAGTCTATCCAAATTAATAATCACATTTTGAAGTATCCAATAGGAGATGATGCAGGAAGGGTTGTGGTGGGCTTGTTCAATGGCAACCACTTTCCTTCTAGTAATACTCATATTTTTGTGTTTGTTTAATCATCAGCCATCACATATATTTTTTGTGACTGGATGGCAATTACTTTGAGATTAAGTTCTAGTATTTGAATAGGGATCTGATCATTGTCACAAGAAAGCTTTATCCTGAGCCTTCTCCAAACATTGTTTCTACCTCCACTGTAATTAATTGATTTTTCTGGATACACTTTGTTAACTTACATTTCAATGTAGTGTTTGACTGCAAAGTTTGCTTAATTGCCACTGCAAGATGATGATACAAGATGTAATCAACATTAAGCCCTTGAATGACTGTTCAATGTACAGGTATGTCTAGTTGATAAGATCACAGTGGTGGGACTAGAAATCTATCCAACTAATTAACTAATAGATGACAGAAAAAATATGAGGGTAAATGACTCTACTATACGATGAACAGTGAAGCTCTCTACAACCTTTTGGCAGTCAAGGGCATATGAAGCCATGTTCCATACCTTGTAAGGTGCCTTTATTTTAATGGCAGGATGAAGGTTGGGAATCCTGAGTCCTGTTCATTTGAACAATGTGATTTGGTCTTACAGTATCAGGACAAATTAAAAAAAATGATGCAAGCTTCCTGTTACAGTTTTTTTCATTTTTATTTTCCACTGCAGATATCTCCAATATTTGAGTCTAGAATCCAAAGAAGGACCATGGCTGAACATAAACTCTTGACACTAAACTAAAGCACATTGTCTTTGACTTAGATGAAGGATCTCACACTAGTACAATTCTCATGCACAAATAATAGGCAGTGGAAACTAAAATTTGGCATGCTTATTGCATGATCTAGCAAAAAGCATGGTGGACCCATTTGCTTCAAGGAATGTTGCTTTCCTTTCCCTATAGGGGGACATCAAGAGATGGCATTTAGAAGTCAAACAACAAACAATTAGGTCTTTATATTTGAGTCTAATCGAATTCTGGAGGTGATAAAAAAGTACCTGAGATGGTTGCACACGGTCCACTGGTCCAACACATGGGATTCCACAATGTCTTGAAGCAGCAACTGTGCTCAATCAAGGATGAGACATTTCAGAACACAAGAAAACCATCCATTAGAGCTTGTCAAAACTAAACAGACACAAAATACAGAGAAATATGTATTAGGACTACAGAGTTCATGTCTAAATTGAGATCAAGGAGATTTGGCGAGCATATCAATTTGCTGCTGCATCCAAAATGGTTCTCCTCTTCATATTGCTGAAGCTCCCCATCTGAAACAACCACCACAAATTCTCAATTCCTTCATGCTCTGGCCCTTTTGGTACTGCAACCAGGGCATTTGTACTGCTTGATGTGCTCAGCCCTTGCAGGAGTAATCTTAACGCACTTCCCATGGTACCATTTTTCACACACATCACAACAAATCCAGAACTCATCATTAGCATAGTTGTCCCCACATGCACCACATAGAGTGTTTCCATGTTCCTCCATGTCCTCATTGTCCTCTCCTTCACTCTCTGCCCCTTCCTTTGGTGGAGGCATCTTTGAGGCCTTTGTGTAAGACTCGGACTGCCGTGAGTTCTGAAGTATCAGACCAATAATAAGAAAAAATAAAAGAGGTCACAAGTGTTATGCATGCAAAAATCACCTTCAAACCAGACTTGTTGCTCTTGCTGCTGTTGTTAGTTCTTTCTTTTGATTGTTTTCTGGAGGTTCCTGTTACAACTTCATATATAGTTGGTAGACCATTAATCATGTGGAAAAGCCTCTTCCTGCAATTAAAATGCCATGGGCAAAAACATGTCAAAGCAGAACACTGGGATAAATCATCATCTGTACTTGGAGATGGTTGACAAATAACTAATAGAGACAATCAACAGACGATATACTACATAAGTGCCTAACAGAGCAATTGAAGATATGATATCTTCCAGAAATGTTAGATGATTTCCTTTTCCTAGAGTGTCAACCTATCTTCTGCATGTCAACCATGTAATTCTCATCCCTTCTGACTGTATAGCATCACGGTCATCAAATTGTAACAACATGCATGATGTTACAAGCCGGCATGATGAGAAAAACCTAATATCAATTGAAAGGGAATATACATTATGGACAATATCATTTCCAGTCACAAATACGATTTTCACCAAAACATCAGCTACCAAGTTTAGGTGACATGAACTAAAAAGGAAAAAAAGTCAACAGACGATATACTACATAAGTGCCTAACAGAGCAATTGAAGATATGATATCTTCCAGAAATGTTAGATGATTTCCTTTTCCTAGAGTGTCAACCTATCTTCTGCATGTCAACCATGTAATTCTCATCCCTTCTGACTGTATAGCATCACGGTCATCAAATTGTAACAACATGCATGATGTTACAAGCCGGCATGATGAGAAAAACCTAATATCAATTGAAAGGGAATATACATTATGGACAATATCATTTCCAGTCACAAATACGATTTTCACCAAAACATCAGCTACCAAGTTTAGGTGACATGAACTAAAAAGGAAAAAAAGTCACCAGCCTAACTTCATGATGTTGGTACATAACAATAATTTCAGTAGCACTGGAACATAGCAAAAAATCAAGAAAGAATAGTTTGAGGTATGAGAATGATTCATATAAAAGAAATGGTAAAAGAGCAATGCAAGATGAAGTTGTAAAATACAGCTAAAAGAACTTGAAAGATACATTCACAATTTATCTATATAACTGTTATTTAAAATACAAGAGTCAGAAAAAAAGAAACAAGTCTTGTGAAAACTTAAAAGGTTACAGAGGTAGCATCTTAAGTGCAAGGACACCTAATATTTTTATACTTCCCTTGCCAGATATAATTGCAAATCCACAATAGGTGAGATTCAGGGTGCATTGTTAATTTAAGATGTCCTCTAAATGGAGGCACAAAAGAAAAAGAACTATCCACTAATGACAACTAAGAGGAAAAAAAAGGCATAAAAAAGGAATTCTCAGTTCCACTGGAACATCCCATTCTTCCAAGTTGGTTTCAAATCACAAATTGTATATCCAATTACAATTACACAAGCAAAAACAAGCAATTATTACATCAGCATATAAATGAACTGAGAGAAGCCACACAGATACATAGCATAGTCATCCCACAGACCGAGAATAGCTCTAGCAAGTTCAATGTCCAGCATCTTCAGCGCTGGAGAAAAGAGAATAAGCAAAATATATTAAGCAGATCACTATGAGATCCCTAATTATCTTCTGTTTAAGACAAGGTCACTTCTAATCTTTATGAGCTTTCGGCAGGTTGCAAAATAGGTTTTGTAAAGTACATAAAGCAGGTTTGGGAAATCAAACTCCAATATTGTGTACACCTGTTGCAGCTCCCATACACGTTTTAGTAGCAAGCTCGCGATAGTTCAGAAGATCATAACTTTGCCACTGGACTACAAATAAAACACTGGTTGAAAATCACCGGAAAAAATGTTGATTTATTCAAAAATTTAAGATGCCTATCATGCATTCTACAATGTTAACATATAAGGCATAACATTAGCATAAAACAATTATTCAATAATATCCAGATAATACATGCATAATTATAAAAACAACAATATTTCCAATGAAACAAGAAGGAAAAATGAATATGTTGCCTAGCTGCAGTGAACCGTGCTGAGACCTTAGCATAATTAATGAGATCCCACTATACCCTTTTGAAATATAATATGGTAAATAATTACTGAGATCACACAACTCCTTTTGGAAGTCTGATTTGGCTTCTTATTCCAATTCACAGTACTTTTGAGTCCTAAATCACCATGGTAGATAATTCAAAACTCTAAAACAGGGATCTAAGCTAATAATGGTCAGCAATTTTGTAGATACAAACCAATTAAAGGCATAAATGCATATATGTTCCCACGAAAATCCCAAAATAACAAAAGCAGTAATAATGAAAAGAAAAAGAGTTTGCAAGTTGAGGTGTTATCCTGCTTGGATATAGAGTCACCCGTAAGACTAAAAAATTTAATCTAATGCAGCAAGTTGTGTTACATGATTTGATATGCCATTACCTACATATCACAAAACATAACAATTTGATATGTCACAGCCTACATACCATGAAGCAAAGTAAGTGGTGTATCACAAACCAGCATGCGTACCATGATCCAATACACAGCAAACTAACTGGTGTATCACACTCCATGCCTACCGTGAAGAAAAACATAGCAAACTAACTGGTATATCACATACTGGCATGCATAAGATAACACAGAACATTCTTTGTAACTATGTGCTTGAATGCATGCTTATAACACAAAACATGCACAACATGATCAAATGAAACTAGAAATCAACAAGGCACCAATAAAGTGCAGTCCAGGGCATATGATTACATATTGTTAGTTTCTAATTAACTGAGGTCCCTATCCATGCACAATTATAATACTGTAAAGATGAATTAACAAAGAACATGACAACAACGGCATTAGATTTATAGCAATCCATGAAATACAACTTAGTACAGTAATTATCATAGCTGAAATGCAACAGAAAAGAGTTTCCATGAAAGACGAAATGTCTTAAAGACAAACAGCTAACAGCTGAAAGCAATAACCAGCAGAAAATAGGCAGGGGAACAAAGAAAGAAAAGGAAAAGTACCTAGCTTCTTTATCAAACCCAAAACGTGCCCCAAAATAGAAAGCAACAGACAGTAACCATGCGTCACTGTGAACTGCAACCAGTGACAACCAATCCTTTTCAGCCATTCCATCCCTCGCAAAGTTTATTCCTAATGCTGGTTCTGGAAGTTCAGCAGGAACTTCCTCAGCTGGCAAGTTTACCTCCCAAGTCTCATTAGGTAGCCCATATAGACATAAATTCTCCTTTTCTGCAGAACCAGTCAAATTAAATTAAGAACCTATAAGTTCATCAAAACCAAATCACTTTTAACTTCTTTACATAAGGAATGCAGCCATCACGGATAATAATACAGTTCCCATAACCATCAGTGATAGACTATTAGTCTATTACATCACTAAAGGACAAAGAACGCTGAAACTGTGCATTTGCTATGAGTTCAAAGCTACAGAAGAATTGTCTTCTTGATAGAACTACAACCACAGATCAGTATTCCATCAACGTTGACGTTTTACAAGATAGAAAAATCCAGTTATCATGACTAATGGGAGAAGTGTGCTCGCTCTTGTATGATAAAATAACTCATAGGTCAAAGACTTTAACAATAATCCGCAAAACAGCAACCACGTTTCTGAAAACCCTAAAAGAACCTGAAGGAGAAAACAAATTTAAAGAAACACAAAAAGCCAACCGAGCAGACTCATCAGTACCGCCTCGCCTCCTCTAGAAATCTTTAAGAAAAGGTCGGGTTTTTCAGTTCCTTTTCTTGGGAACACTCCATGAATGAAAGAAAAAAGTGGGGAAGGAGCCTAAATCCTAACGTTCCAACAAACCGAACAAAACAACTATCAGTGCCACGACGAACAAGAGACCTCACCGGGATCACATTGCTGGTAGAACTTCTCGACATCTGCAACGCAATCGAAGCCAAATGAAACTCCCATCGATCAACAAGTACCAACCAAATTCAAGGCACAAACACCCAAAAAATCGAACTTTATGTACCAGTGGTCAGAGCCTTGATCATTCCGGCCCGCCGGCTTCTGAAATCCCTAAAGACATCCTCAGGAGTCCGAGGATTGTAATCCGCCGCACCCCCTTCCATTCCCCACCGAGCCGACCGTCCTCGGACTCCCAAACCCCGCCTGAATGAGCGAACCCAGAAGGAAAAGCAAGAAAGTTACTGTTTTGGGGTTTAGGGTTAGGGTTTCCGGCCGATAAATAGAGGGAGACGTTGGATTCCCTCCGTCCAAAAAAGCGAAGCAAGGCGGAGACCCAAAAAAGGGCCGAGGGTTTCTTTCAAATTTAATCTTCTATTTAGGTCCATAATTGACTCACATTTACGAAGTCACCCCTTAAACAGAACAATATTGCGTGCTTTGCGTGTGGTGAGGTTGAGCTTGCAGTCATTACAGAGGAAGAAACAGGCTTGTGGCGTTGACTCCACTCTCCCGGTAGATCCAGAGATCGACATTTCTACTGCCAACATCAATTCCCATCAATGAGTTGTGCCAAGAATAAGACTTGACAATATCAATGGAGCTCATGGAGAAGGCCAAAAGTGAACTCCCCTGCGCACGTCTTCTGTTCTGACCACAAGAACACCAGAAGAAGGGTACCTCAACCAGAAACCAGTCGTTCGATGCCTGTTCGAGACTGCGTCGAAAGGTGTTGAAGGAGGAGGAGATACGCAAGTTACAGAAGCTGGAATGACGCACGATCGAGAAAGGTCAAATCCAGTGATGGCATAGAGTACATGCTCGATCAATTCATTCAGCTGCAATAGGGTAGAAAACGGCGACTCAAAGAAGAACGCAATGGGAGAAGTCCTTTCGAGTACCTCATGAGTATTGCAGCAGATCAACTTGAAAGATTTCATCCCAAGAACTCTTTCCAGAAATAGCAAAGACGGGGGAGGAATTCGAAGACCGGAAGGAAAGATGGTTGGATCATGGAGGTACCTGTGGTTTTGCGCTGCCGGGGGCTCTGCCGGGTATACCCACTTTCCCCCCTTCCAACAAACCGAACAAAACAACTATCAGTGCCACGACGAACAAGAGACCTCACCGGGATCACATTGCTGGTAGAACTTCTCGACATCTGCAACGCAATCGAAGCCAAATGAAACTCCCATCGATCAACAAGTACCAACCAAATTCAAGGCACAAACACCCAAAAAATCGAACTTTATGTACCAGTGGTCAGAGCCTTGATCATTCCGGCCCGCCGGCTTCTGAAATCCCTAAAGACATCCTCAGGAGTCCGAGGATTGTAATCCGCCGCACCCCCTTCCATTCCCCACCGAGCCGACCGTCCTCGGACTCCCAAACCCCGCCTGAATGAGCGAACCCAGAAGAAGGGTACCTCAACCAGAAACCAGTCGTTCGATGCCTGTTCGAGACTGCGTCGAAAGGTGTTGAAGGAGGAGGAGATACGCAAGTTACAGAAGCTGGAATGACGCACGATCGAGAAAGGTCAAATCCAGTGATGGCATAGAGTACATGCTCGATCAAATTCATTCAGCTGCAATAGGGTAGAAACGGCGACTCAAAGAAGAACGCAATGGGAGAAGTCCTTTCGAGTACCTCATGAGTATTGCAGCAGATCAACTTGAAAGATTTCATCCCAAGAACTCTTTCCAGAAATAGCAAGAGACGGGGGAGGAATTCGAAGACCGGAGAGAAAGATGGTTGGATCATGGAGGTACCTGTGGTTGTTCCGGAGGCGCTGCCGGGGGTTGCCTCGCGTTCGCCAAAGAGACGTATCACCCACTCTTCCTCTCCCGCCCAGAGTTGGAAATCGTGTTCGCTGATACGGCTATTTAGCCTGACCGAACCGCTTCACGGGAGAGACTATCAGTATCAGGAGCCGCACAACATGGTAGACGATATTAAGCAAGACGCCTCCTCTATGTCCTCATTATATATATATATATATATATATATATATATATATATATATATATATATATGTGTGTGTGTGTGTGTGTGTATATATATATGTGTGTGTATATATATATATATGTGTATATATATATGTGTGTATATATATATGTATATATATGTGTGTATATATATATGTATATATGTATATGTATGTGTATATGTACGTATGTATATATATATATATATGTAGATATATACATATATACATACATATGTACATATACACATACATGTATATATATACATGTATATATATATATGTTGAATTC